>BROG01000180.1:0-565000 GCA_030159075.1 Atrina japonica
TTGTCGATTCGACTATACCTTTTGCGACCAGCATCTGTTGCTAATTCTATTTCGATCTGACACACGGAATTTGAAAGGTTTGAACAGGTTACTTTCTCATCGAGTGCACCTAATGGCAATTTTTGTAGTTTTCGAGGTCTGTGCTACTATAATGTTCGTAGCCACAATTGTATATACATGTACATGTATATTTTTTTCCTTCCTAACGCTTAAAACGTTGGTAATAGTACATTTTGTATTTACGTTAGATGTAAAAATCATTCTTATTGCTCGGAACATAAGGCGTAAGGCTTTGGGTTGAAATTTTTGAATGCCAGATTAGATCCGGTATCTTGAAACAATAACGCGCATGCGATAATATACTTGAAGCATAGGTACTTTTTCATTATAAGAAATAAGTCCCCAATCTGAGTAACTCTGTAGTAAAAAAAAATGGACTGATGTATGAAGTTTCTAGCAACAGACTTTATCATGTGACTGCGTTCCTACTAATTTTAACTTGCGCACAAACACTTCCGATTGACATCAAGACGATTCGTGCACAAAACATTTTGTACCCAAGACAAAGATTACCCAATGAAAGATCGATTATTCTATATATACGCTTTATATTTCATTTGTAGTTGGTACAAAACATTTTGGAATTGTTTTATTGTAGATTGGTAATTTAAGAAAATGCAGTGATTTCTCCGAAACGGGACAGTGGAATATACAAGTTAAAGATAAGAACAATGGAAATATAGAGGATCTAGTTTTCGATGCTGTTATGGTATGTACAGGTCATCATGCAGAAAAGAAAGAACCAGATTTTCCAGGTACGTATATTCGAGGAATATGTTATTGAAACAGTTCTGACGTCATGTTTCTAAAACATTCCTATACAAAAGCCTATGATGTATTACCGCCTCGCACCCTCTCTCTCTCTCTCTCTCTCTCTCTCTCTCTCTCTCTCTCTCTCTCTCTCTCTCTCTCTCTCTCTCTCTCTCTCTCTCTCTCTCTCTCTCTCTCTCTCTCCAAACTCCTTGTCTACATTTTTAAAACTCTGAACATATGTAATACAATTTCTGTTTGATATATAAAAATACTTGGTTGATAGTACCGATCATGAGTTGGTTTTCTCCTTTGGTTTATTAGGATTTGTGTTCGATCCGATAATGCATAGATGGAAACAAGTAATTAGATACGTGGCTTATAAGACTCTTTCTCTCTTTGTCCCGACTGTTCGTCGAGTGGTGGTCATGGTACGTCCAGCCTATATATTAAATATATTAAATATATATTATATTAAATTCTATTTAGTATTTTAGTTTAGATATTTTTCTATCATAAATGATGAAACACATTGGTGTTCTATTCCGTCTTTGAAAGTAAGCCGGTATTCCTTCCAAATGGGAAAATGGTACCATTTAATCGATTCTCATTTAAAACAGATGCCGATGATTTAATGTCAAACACAATCAAATTAGCCGTTAGCTTGAAAAAAAAAATAGAAATACACAAATATAGTCAATACTGGGCATAAACCAAGTTTCCATAAGAGGGTTAGGTGGCTTAGAGAGGGCAGCATTCCCTGTTGACCAGTCACAATTTTTTTTCAGGTTCACTCGGTTCATAAGCATTTGTTTTCATGTCCACGTCATGGAGCCATCATATTCAAGAAATGTTTTCCCTTAAAGCAAAAACATATGATTCATCATTGTCAAAATACAATCAATTACCGTATCTTATTTTAGGAATGGAAAAATTTAAAGGAGCACTGCTTCATTCCCATGATTACAAAGACTCAAAAGGTTATGAAGACAAAAGGGTTGTTGTGGTTGGAATCGGTAATTCTGGTGTGGACGTGGCTGTAGAGCTTAGTAGAATTACCAGCCAGGTAAGGTATGAATTCCCATGTGTATGATGAAATTAATTGTTTTCTGAAACTTTTGTTTCATTTAGTTGGTCTTGTTTTTTTTTCCTTGGTTGTTCAAAGAACCCTCAAGGGTTTTAAACCAGTTTGATTTAAACACCAGACAGTACATAAGATAACGACTGGGACAATTATGATTCGAGATACCCTTATAAGCGTTATCTTTAGTTCGTTTCTTTCACCGTGTTTCACCCTGCTGTTATCCGATTTAGAAAGCTTTACAGAACCGACCTGGCTCAGTTTTTAGCGCGCTCGACTCTTGATCGTGATTTCGAGTCCAGAAGGCGGCAGGTAGGTTACCTGTCCTTCGGAGGAGACAGTGAAAAATCGAGGTCCCATGTCGTGGTAGGTGTTGGCACGTTAAAGAACCCTCACTGCTCAATGGCCGTAAGTGCCGAGTATAGGCCAAAATTTGAAGCCCCTCATCGGCATTTGGTGACTTCTCCTTATGAGTGAAAGATTCTTGAGCGGGACGTTAAACACAAATTTACAGAGCGGAGTAACCTTTTGATTATCATATGGTCGACTCTTCTCACTTTTCAGTTAAGACAGACTTCACGAGATATCAGTGTTATAGGTCAAAAATCAGTATTAAATTCTACAGCTATATATTCTTACTAAATATATTTAAATTCTGGTCAGCATTATTCTTTGTAAATGAACTTCTCAGATCTAGTACTTACACATTACAGATCTAATACTTACACATTACAGATCTAATACTTACACATTACAGATTTTAAGTACATACCCCGATTTACGACTCAAATAAAATTAATATTTGGGGGAAAACCCTCTAATACAAAGGACGTGAACTTTCTATTGTAATTCATTTTCGGAATACGTTTTACGTTCACATGAAACTCCTAGTTGGGTTCATAGTAAAAGAAATAAACTATTCTGCCACCGTAAATTCAGTTGTGGGGCGATAACTTCATCGCTGTGACCAAATTATCTAAAAAGGGGCAGCGCCTGTTCCGTCGACAAGCGCTCGACATAGAAAAGGAAATTCAGGTGTCCCTTACATTACACATACAATCAGTTTCTAATGTGATTGCCGACATGGCGACATATCAATCCCTCATTGCATTAGCGATTGCGGACGTTGAAACTTTAAACAATTCGTCTATAGCGTATGATGCCTTCCACTATAAATTCTTAGTGAGAAAAACTCGGGAAAGCAAACTTGGATCACAAAACTTATAATGTCAAAATTGAATGTGTATTAGCCTGCAGAATATTTTCTCTGTTATATATTCTAGGCTTTTCTGAGCACACGTCGAGGAGCATGGGTTTTTAATAGAGTGGCCAAGAATGGCATGCCTGGCGATATGGAGTTCAACAAAAGAATTACAAAGTAAGTGTTCCTCTAGTTTTTTTTATACATACAGTATTACAGCGCCTAATATCAGCATATAAATTAGAAATACCTATGTTGGAATTAATTCTTTGTATATAATGTAAGTATTAAAATATTTCATATGATACATATACATTTTAAACTGAAGCTCAACTGATGAAGTCTGATTAACGGAAACGATAGTCTTCAGCATTATAACTTTGGTATTATGTTTATATTAACCACTGGTATATTTAGTCACGAGGTATACTGTATTTCTTGCGTTACAGCTGTTATTTTGTTTACAATCATCGCAATAAATCATTCTGAATTCTGCACATTCTGAGACAAACCAGGGCAAACACTCAAAGCATAATGGAAATTAAAATAAATAGATAAATAAATTGATTATTAGTGATTAGATAAATATAAGGATATAAAAAATCTCAAATACCAAAGTTTAAGGATGTCCAGGATATAGATACGAATCTGGTAAAAATTGAAAAAACATGGACCTCTGGAAATCAAGAGGTGTGATCAAGCGCCAAGGATTTAATGAATATTTAATTAGTCAATAAATAACAACAGATCATTGAAGTTTGTTTGTTTGTTTATTGTTGTTTAACGTCCCACTCAAGAATATTTCACTCATATGAAGACGTCACCAAATGCCGGTGAAGGGCTTCAAAGTTTGGCCTATGCTCGGCACTTACGGCCATTGAGCAGTGAGGGTTCTTTAACGTGCCGACACCTACTTTGACACGGGACCTCCAATTTTTTTCTGTCTCATGATTATTGGAGTTAGACTATATACAATATGAATTAGACAATATGACTAAAATATATATTTTGAATTAAACATTATGCATTTAGGTGAGTTTCTGATACCAGTTTCCGGAAAATAAATTTCAAGATGTCCGTGTTTGTCCAATATCACCAGATTCGTATATGTATGCTGGACATCCTGAAAATTAATACTTTTGTATATTTTTCTTACATCATGACATTGAACAGAGGCCGAACGTTCATGTATCGATCAAGCAGATTCTGACTCCTAAACGTTTGGTCAGTTTCGGAACAATATAGTACATTAAATTGAAAGTTTTTTTTCAATGATATTAGTAGTTGTGCTATTTCTATTCGTGCAATTGTTTTAATGTCTATCGTAATATTTATCATACTAGCAGGGATACTAAACTAATTAATAATGACAATTTTCATACATATGTCAATGCAATATATCCCAGCTTCATACTTAGACATTTACTTAATATAAACACAGACGGGACATTAGCAACGAAGCTATACGATAAACGCGACGATTTCGGCTTTCCCATCGTAAATTTTCCACATTTAAGTAGTAATATCCCTCAGTCACCCGCATATGGAGTTTATATTTCACAAATGATCCGATATGCCAGGGCGTGCACAACATATGAAGATTTCATATACAGAGGTAAACTACTCACTGACAAATTATTGACACAGGGATATCGAAAACCGCGTTTAATGTCAACGTTCCGCAAGTTTTACGGTCGGTATAATAGTCTTGTTTGCGACTACTCTGTTTCACTCAGTGAAATGTTGAGTTGCCTTTTCGTTGGCGGTTGTTGAGACGTCTGTACCAATTGTGGCGAGGATACACTCCTCACGTGTTTCATTGGACTTTACTATGGACTCACGGCGGGTGTGACCGGTCGACAGGGGATGCTTACTCCTCCATGGCACCTGATCCCACCTCTTGTTTTCCAGAGGTCCGTGTTTGTCCATTTTTACGGGATTTGTATATATGTCCTGGACATTCTATTGATTTATGCTTTGGTATCTGAGGTTTTTATACTAGAATGTTTAATCTTGCTAGAAAGGTTTACCATGGAAAATTTTAGAGGAGTGTGGCATGCCAGCTGAGGACGCTGACTCCTTCCGGACACCCGGTCCTATCCCGTTTGGGTTTCGCAATTGTTCTTAATGTTAGGACCATTGCACATCTAATTCGTCGTGTTATAATGGACTTGAGCTTCGAGTATTAATTGGTACTTCTTCATTTTCTCTGATAATCAAATCAATCTATTCTCTAAGCATTTGCACACAGTTTGGACCACTTTTTGTTCCGCATTTCGAAAGTTTATTTGGAATCTGGAACAGTATGTTTGATGATTGAGATATTATGATTATGGTGTTGTCGGCCCGATGTTGTTGTCATATCAAGACATGGGGATTTTTTTATATGCGATGTAGTAAAATGCATATAACCTGGCGGGGTGGAGTGATGTGAACCCTTGCTTGACCTAAATTTTAGGTAATAAAGCATAACGTTAAAATTACACAGGCTAGCGTAATCGTTCCTACTTGTCACCATACATAAGAGATAACAGTGAGGAATAGAACGGTTTTCCCATGCAGCTTCTCATGACCAACAAGTGAGTAGAATCATCCGTATGATAATCAAAAGGTTACTCCACCCCGTCATCTTATGTGAAGCGGACAATACATCACAATGATATATCCAAAACGAACTCGAAATTTAAGACTCAACATAATCAAACACAACTACTTCCTACTTATCCTCTTTGCAATTACTACGTTTCACGAAATGAAATGTTGAGTTACCTGATTGATTGGCTTTGCGTCCCCACTTATACGTGTATGTGTCTAGAAATGTTCGCAAAGTTAAAGAATTATAATAAGACTGAAAGATATACATATACTGTAAAACCTGTATATAGGGGCAATCCAAGGGACCAGAAAATATTGACCTTTATGGTTCAGGTGACCTTATACACAGGTTTAATTTAGTTGAAGTATGCAGACATGGTGTTTTCAAAACTGGCCTTTTTAGACAGGCAATTCTTATTATAGAGGTCGCCACTGAAGCAGGTTTTACTCTATATATTTATTTAAAGGCTTATTCGAAGGAAAGTACCACGTAAATGGATCGAGGATTCCATCCAAAGAAAACTGAACTCTAGATTTGACCACTCATTATTTTCGCTGCAACCCAAACATTCACCACTAGCACAAACCCCAACTGTAAATGATGAGCTACCCAACCGAATAATCAGCGGAACATTGGTCGTAAAGTCCAATATAAAACAATTCACAGAGACGGGGATTATCTTTGATGATGATACTTATGAGGATAATATAGATGCTGTGATATTTGCAACAGGATACATTTTCGGATTTCCGTTCTTGGACAAATCTGTGTTAGATGTTAAAGACAACAAGGTGAATTTGTTCAAATACATCTTCCCTGCGGATTTAGAGAAACCAACCTTGGCTGTAATTGGTTGTATACAGCCAGAAGGAGCAATTATGCCAATATCGGAATAACAATGTCGATTATTTACACGGGTTGTCAAGGTAACCGAACATTAATGTAAATACATGTATTATGAAATGAAAATATATGAATTAGGGGAATGTGTACATTTTACGTTCGTCTCTCAATCGGACAATATTTTGATAATGTCTCTTTGTGTATGTTTTGTTATTAGAAAAGGGATCTTTAGTCAAAACATTCTTTTATTATAAAATGTTCCCCACTTGATGCCCATTTTTGAGTCGTGTTCATGTATACATATTTCTGTTATTTCTAGGGATCTGTAAAGTTGCCACCGAAAGATGAAATGTGGAAGAACATACATTTTAAGGCAAATATAATGGACATTTTATTTGTCAAAAGTGCAAGACACACAATCCAGGTCGATTACGTATTGTATATGGATGAACTGGCAGAAATGAATGGAAACAAGCCAAACATAAGTATACAGCTGTTTCTTCTATTCAATTGAAAATATGTATGTGTATGTATGTATGTTTTGTTTCTGTATGTATGTATGTTTTGAATGTTTTGTATGTATGTATGTATGTATGTATGTATGTATGTATGTATGTATGTATTATGTATTATGTATGTATGTATGTATGTATGTATGTGTGTATGTATGTATGTATCTATGTATGTATCTATGTATGTATGTATGTATGTTGCATGTATGTATGTATGTATGTATGTATGTATGTATGTATGTATGTATGTATGTATGTATGTATATGTATGTATGTATGTATGTATGTATGTATAATGTATGTATGTATGTAAGTGTATGCATCATGCATGCATGCATGCATGTATGTTTGTATGTATGTATGTATGTATGTATGTAATGTATGTATGTATGTATGTATGTATGTATGTATGCATGCATGCATGCATGGATGTACGTATGTATGTAAGTTTCTATGTATTAATGTAGGTGTGTATGCATAAGAAATTAAAGTCTGAATAATAAACGGCCAAAAATGGTAAAAAAAGCTAAAGCAAAAATAAAGCAGTTTGAATTAATGTATCCTTTGTCAACTTTAACTATTCAAATCTATGTTAATGTTTTCAGTGAAACTAATGCTCACAGACCCTGTCTTGGGTTTCCAGTGTCTTTTTGGGTCAACCGTTCCGTATCAATATAGGATAATGGGTCCAGGAAAATGGTCAGGGGCACGTGAGGCAATCATGACAAAGTGGTACAGAATTAATTACAGTTTAAAGACGAGACCTGTCGGAATTAGTACACAACCGAATAAAGGAAACTTCCGTTGGAAAATTGCATTTCTGATATTCATCATAGCCATGGTTTATAGATGTTTAATCAAATAAAGTATGGGTGGTACAAGGTACATTCATATAGATGTTTTTATGGCGTTGGACATTAGCTAAACGATATACACTGATCATGAATACGACGAATGCACACGCGTTTAATGAAGTCCCATGAAAGGTAGCCATATGGACCGTCGCAATCGTTTATTTATTACTCAGAATAATTTTAAAGATGTCTCATCTGGACCAGATACATATACTGCGATAAATGATGTACAAGATATGGAGGAGATTGGCATAGAAATTATACCTAATTTTCAACATGACAAATCCATGATTTAGTGATATATCTGATGATAAAATATAATCAACAACAGAAAGAACTGATTCTTAAAATAACGCATAAACATTTCCTGGAACCAAATGGGCTTTAAATCTATTTGAAGAATAGCTAATTTAATAATAGAAAAGTTTTGCACAGAATTGTTATAAGGTCGGGTATTAGAGATGTGAAATGGGATTTAAAAGTTCAGCAGGAATGAAGGGTTTCTCTTCAAGCCATTCCTCACGAGCTACCAGACTTACAGATATTTTTGCAGCCAAAATTGTCGAGAAAAAAAAACATGTCAGATGCTTTAATGGAATTACAAGCACATAGCTGTTGAATAGTTGAATAGGGCTACTTTGTATTCATCTATGAATCTGTTATATGTTTAGCAACTGAAAAATAAAAAACCAACAAAAAAAAACAGTCGAAGGTATGGTGGCAAGTCGGGACGATTACACTTTACGGCGTATTTGTAAAGTCGTTGTGCTTTATTGATTAAAATTTAAGGTCACGAACGGGTTGAAGAGACTCCAGTCCCTTTAATGTTTATGATTTTTACTATGCATCTTTCAAAACTACAAAGATTGGTTGCATTGTTGTTTAACATCAAGGATCGTTCACTAATTTGGAGACGTGCCAACACCTACTGTGGCAATGAAGTGGATATTTGGTTGCTTGAGATTACCGGTTTAAAGGCATGTAGCAACAGTTAAACCAGGTAAATGAAGAATGAAATAAACCAGATAATTACTTGTTATGCATTTGTTAAATTTAGTTTATAGGGAAATATTAGTTAAAAGTGAATAATTTTATAAATCAAGTGATCGATGGAAAGAAGTTATAAGAAAATATCCTTTTAGATATTGTAATCAGAGGAATAACTTTGTCAAAAATCATTCAGTGTGTCTTTGTGAAAAGCTCTTTTAATCTACGAGAGCTTCTGTTTCTCTGCCAAAATCATAACCATGTCGAATACTTTCCTTTTGCAAATAGCAATAATTATTTTCTCAAATAATAATAAAAAGTTTTTATTTGCTAATGAACGATACTTTAAAATATTTTAATCTGCCTACACACGCATAAATTTTATATCCATTTTTAAGTAAACCACGTTTATGAAAAATAAAGATGAAGTTGGTAAATTCCTGTTATACAAGGTTACGAAATATAATGAGTATTTGCTGTATAAATTACTATATAAAAAAAATAAATATAAAAATTATTCAAATATTTGTAAGAATTATTTGATTAGTTATTTGAATAACCATTTTCTTGTAGGTAGCTGCAAAGTTCTTCATTCCATAATGGAAGTGTTTCCTTTCTGTTGATAAAAATCTACTAAAGTATTTAAATATTATATCAACAGTCAGAAACAAAGAAATATCGGACAAGGTCTGCTCTCCTTAACAATTGGTATGAATGTTGACGGAGTACGTACTGACCAAGAGCATAATGAAGTACGAGATAGGAAATTCACTAAATTATTCATGGACAATTGCAGTATAGTAGATATTGATAGATATATAAGTATAAGATAAGATACATAACACAAATCTTTTTTATCATCACTAAGTGATACTAAATTCCTATCTTCAACTGACATTCAATACAATTAGTTACATCCCACATACGAAAACAATTTGAAAGAAAAGTTACAAACATAAATATTTTTGTGTACCATGCACCGAAATGATGAAACAACAATCGTTTACTTGTGAAATTTGTTTTTGACTGATAAAAGTGTAATTTGAGCACACTGGATTACGTGATAAAATAGCTGTAGCAACAAAAACAACAACATATATATATATATATATATATATATATATATATGTATATATATATATGTGTGTGTGTGTGTGTGTGTGTGTGTGTGTGTGTGTGTGTGTGTGTGTGTGTGTGTGTGACTCTCGATAGCTCAAACGTCGAAACCTCGACGTTCTCGAAGTTTCCTACAGAATCAGATTTTCCCCTTCACAATTAACAATATATTAACTCTCGATCTCTCAAAAAATCGAAATCTCTGAGTTCTTGAAACCCGAAGTCATTTCGTACTTTAAATCTATATATTCCTTAATATTTCACTCTCAAAAGCTCGAAGTTCGATTATTTATCGGCGAATTTATAAAGAAAAAGTCAGTGCCGAAAGGCAGGCCGACATCGGGTGGCAAGTTCGTCCTGATCTTATCAAGTATCGATTAGCAGATTAATTAAGATCAATTAAAACAGAAGAACTGTATAAAGACCCATAATAGACTACGATTTCGAGTACAAGTAGGGCCTATTACAGGTACCGAAGGTTATTGTAACATTATAGCATTATATGTCGATGACCGTTTATATCTTAATTTGATATATAACAAAGATAATGTAGTTGCATATTCTAAAGTGTGATAACTGTGTACCAAATGTTACTATAACATTACAGGCCTTATATGTCGATGACCGTTTATATCTTAATTTTGATACATAACAAAGATAACGTAATTACAAATTTTAAAGTTTGATAACTAAGTACGAGGACTGTTTATGACAAAATATATGCGTAGTACGGAAAAAATCTCAAACAACGTTGCATACAACCCTTATTTGGTATAGTATTAAAAATCGAAAATATCGAAATGCCGATTACCAGAACTCTCGAAACTTCAAATTCTTGAAACCACGAAGTTTTTCGGTGGTCACGTGTACTTCGAGGTATCAAGAGTCATCTCTCTCTCTCTTTCTCTCTCTCTCCATCATCTCTCTCTCTCTCTCTCTCTCTCTACTCTCTCTCTCTCCTCTCTCTCTCTCTCTCTCTCTCACATCTCTCTCTCTCTCTCTCTCTCTCTCTCTCTCTCTCTCTCTCTCTCTCTCTCTCTCTCTCTCTCTCTCTCTCTCTCTCTCTCTCTCTCTCATGACTTTTACTTCCAAATGAACAACAGACCATTCCGAAATTGTCTCATTCCGTTCAGGATCGTCGAAATAGTTTGTACTCAGACCATTGACAGTCTACCGATTACTCACTAACACAAGTTCCTCACTAACACACTTCATGTTCCACATTAACACTCAAACACTTCCTTACTAATACTCTACCGGTTTCTGTTTCTCACTAATAGATTACCGAATCTCATTAACACCTAACATTATACAGGTTTCTCACTCACACTCCACCAGTTCCTCAATAACAATCTACTGGTTCCTCACTAACACTATCGGTTTTCCACTAGCACTCTATCGGTTCTTCACTTACAGTCTACCAGTTCCTCACTAACATTTTACCGGTTCCACACTAACAGTCTATCGGTTCCTCAGTAATAGCCTACTTGTTCCTAACGAACGCTCTACCGGTTCCTCAGTAACATTCTACCAGTTCCTCACTAACATTCTACCCTATCGCCACAAACACTCCCGATTCCCAACTAACATTCTACCAGTTCCTCACTAACACTCTCCTTTAACATTCTAACAGTTCCTCACTAACACTCTACAGGTTACACACACACTCTATCGGCTCCGCGCTAACACTCTATTGGATCCTCACTTACACTCTATGGGTTCACCACTAACACTCTACGGGTTTCCCCATTAACACTCCACTGGTTCAACACTAACACTCTACCGGATCCCCACTAACACTCAACAGGTTCCCCATTAACACTCTACAGACAATTACAAATCTATTATAATATTTTCATGTTAAATGCGCATAAATTCATGTCAGGTCAGGGGATTCGCCTAAGCGGTAATCGTATTCTTTAAATCAAACAAAGCTATAAAAAACACAAGCCAGTTTACTTTATACGCAGCGCCCAAGCGTGCGTATGCATGGCATATTCTTGAATGTGGACTCTCACAGCTGGTGCTTTGATAATGATATAACCTTGATGTCAAACAAAACTTGTCAAAAGGGTTAACCTTCCCATTAACGTTTTGTAGAAGGGGTGGGGCCCAAATGATCTTTTATCAAGATTTTCTAAATGTTTAAAATTCTCATTTAAATATTTACGGTTATCACAAAACGAAGTAACTTGATTTGAAACACAAATGTACGTAGTTTACGACAAGAGCTGTTTGGCTGGCGAAAAATAATCATGATATCTTCTCTGAAGTGTGGTTTGTGCACAGGAAGTAATCGTTGCGACTTTTGAAGGAGTCAGATTGTTTTAGAATTTGCTTTAATTTTGTTTACAAAGTTTCTGATGCAAAAGTGGTCTGTCGTTTTTGTTTTACTCTCATTTCAACTCCAATCTCGAAAATAACGTTTTACAGATATACATGAAGCATCATTGATCTGAAATGTTTCATAAACTATCTCTGTATTTAGTGATTCAGAAGTAGTACCTGAACTGGATAGATTACATGACCAATATGTACTGGTACCAGCAGATAAAGCCTCAAATAATATAGTTTTTATTTGTAAGGCAATTTACTATAATTTTTTATTGGAAGAACTTGGGTTTAATACGAATCCTGGAAATCCTACATACGCACGTAGCTCACTGATAAAGGACGAGATCCTTCCAAATCACGTGTCCGTATTACGATCATTTGATATATTAACAACGGATACCGATTTTGAGCTACCATATTTATATTGGATACCTAAACAAGCCAATATACGCAAAGATACATAGCAGGATCCAGCAAACCTTTATATCTACTCCTTACCAAGATATTGACAGCCGTTAAGGAGAAACTTCAACATTACTGTACATTTGCTTATTCCAGAAGCGGTGTAAATCAAATGTGGATACTTAAACATTCTAAACAGCTTTTAGAAAATTTGAAGGCACACAATTTTTCTCGAATTCACAGTATCAAAACTTATGACTTCTCTACACTTTACACAACTATTATACATAAAAAATTAAAAGAAAGACTTTTTAGCATCATAGACAACTGCTTTATTCAATAAAGGTGGTACCCGAAAATTAAAATATCTAGTAATTGGCTATCAGGAAACTTATTTCGTCCAACACCACTCTGATTCCACATAAAAATACTCTGAAGTTGATAAAAAACATGCTGGAATTTCTAATAAACAATATATTTATAATGTTCGGAGACGTGGTCTTTAAACAAACTGTCGGCATTCCTATGGGAACCAATTGTGTCCCTTTATAGGACGACCTGTTTCTTTATTTATACAAAACAAACTTCATTCAGAAACTGCTGAATCAACAGAAGAAAAAGTTAGCGATGTCCTTTAATTTGACATTTAGATATATCGACGTTTTTTCGATTAATAAAGACAACTTTCATACATATGTCAATGCGATATATCCCAGCGAAATAGAAATTAAAGATACAACAGAATCAAGCACAACGCTTCATACTTAGACATTTTATAGACACAGACGGGAAACTAGCAACTAAGGCTATACGACAAACGCGACAACGTCGGCTTTCCCATCGTAAATTTTCCACATTTGAGTAGCTTTATCCCTCAGTCACCCGCATATGGAGTTAATATTTCACAAATTATCCGATATGCCAGGGCGTGTTCAACATATAAGAATTCATATGCAGAGGTAAACTACTCACTGACAAATTATTGACACAGCGATATCGAAAACCGCGTTTAATGTCAACGTTCCGCAATTTTTTACGGTCGGATTAATAGTATTGTTTACGATTACTCTGTTTCACTAGGTGAAATGTTGAGTTGCATATTCGTTGCCGGTTGTTTAGACGTCTGTACCAATTGTGACGAAGAAACACTCCTCTCGTGTTTCATTGGACTTAATTGTGGACTCACGGCGGGTGACCGGTCGACAGGGTATGCTTACTCCTCCAAGGCACCCGATCCCACTTCTTGGTTTCCAGAGGTCTGTGTTTGTCCATTTTTACCGGATTTGTATCTATGTCCTGGACATTCAATTGATTTATACTTTGGTATCTGAGATTTTTATGTAAGCATAAAATTAAGCATAACTCGTTCTTATCAGTCGACTAGGGTTCGATATTCTTGTAAAGTCATCTATATTGAAATGACTGGTGATACTTAAGATACTTTATACCGCTGCTGCTGTCAAAAATGTAGCTACTGATAGTCAGCATCTATCGCAGTAGTTTGGTTCACAACATCAATACAAGGAGGGTTTTAACCATAATCAGTTGCTGAATCAAAATAGAACGTTCGCGATACAATGCAGTCAAAATATAAAAACCTTAGATACCAAAGTGTAAGTCTTCCGGATATCCAGGATACAAACTACAAATATGATGAATATTACACAAACACGGACCTCTGGAAATCCTTAGTTGCAATGCTATGGAGGAGTAAGCATCCACTGTCGGTGACGATTTCAAGCGAGTTGTTTGGCTCTCAGACATTCACAAGAGCTAATTGTAACAGGGTTCTGTTACATGTTGTCCCCAAACTTTGGAACAAGTCGTGTTGATATCAACCAGCATTTATAACATACAAACCTGCAATAGTTCTTCACAAGTTTTGAGGAATAAAAGACATAAAGCTGAAATCAAATCGTAATCGCTGATACTAGTAATTTTCAAATTTCATCATAATAATACAATGTTGACATTTTGACCAATCAGAAGGTCCGGTTTGCCATAGACTGCAAGAAAACCATTACCAGCGAATTGCAATTCTTTGAAACCCCTACTTTCAAAATTTTACAGAAGTCGGACATTTAAATTCTGACAAATCAGAAACCTCAGTTTGCTCCAGACGGCAATGAACTCCATACCATAGAAATCACAAGCCCTTGATATCCATAAATTCTATATTAAATCAATATGTTTAAATTTCAACCTATCAGATTCAAAATCGGATGACAAAAAAAAGTCTGTAAAACAACAATTGACAAACACAGCCAAGCATACTTTTTAATCTGATAAGATTTACAAAAATATAATTATGTAATTTGTACGAGTTATAAACGTAATTCTACATGTGAATAAAAATGGATAAACATTATCATGAAATATATCACTAATAAATATGAAACAAATATATGTCTCTAATTTAAGTTTTGCCCAGGAATGTCCAAAATTAGAACACGCATATAAGGACCAATAGTAATGCAGCAGTGGTTTCATCAAAATGTTTTTCCTATTAACACAAGACGGGTACTTATTAATTTCAGACACTTTCTCTCTGCGTGTAAATAAACAACTTTTGCCAAAATGCGAGCAAATGACGATTGATACTTTCAATACAATTGAGAAATTTCATATCTTTCTATCGTACTATCCAACATTTTCTTCTCACAAGCTGGGGAAAATGATGCCACAAGTTAAACATAGATAAAATCTGCTGTCCGCTAATCGGTCCTCCTGCATTCAGGATTTTTACAATTGCTAAAATCAATGTTTGCCTCGTATTTTCTACCAAAACTTATCCAATCATTTTGCATCTAAAGGTTACATATTATGATATATAAATTTCACCTTTTACTTTTTTACACAGAATTGTCAATATAACCTTTCTTGCTGATTTGCAAAGGTTTTCTGGTAATGTTGTCAAATATTTGTGTCGGCTCTCGAGTATTTACTGCAAGACATGACAATAAAAAAAGTTATTTGTTTTTTTTAATTGCTGTTTTTTTACATTCTGCCATGAATTTTTTACTTATATGGATAGGTTACCACACGATCATGTGATGTGCCACAAAATTTGACCTGTGCTATGGACTGATGCCACTGCAGTGAGGGTTCTTTTACGCGCCACGATACTTTTGTTTTATGTCTAATCCAAAAGACCCATAACTTTCACTTCAAATGTCGAGCATTTGCGAAGGAACAGTCAGAAGTACAATTGAAGAAGTACCAATCAATAATCAAAACCTCAAGTCCATTATAACACGATAAATTAGATGTGCAAATGGTCTCAACGTGAAGAACAATTACGAATCCCAAACGGGATAAGACCAGGTGTCCGGAAGGAGTCAGCGTTCTCTGCTGGCATGCCACACCTGTCGCAAATGTTCCATGGAAACATTTCTAGTTCGATGAACGGGTCAAACTCGTTAAAAAGGTCATGTTTGGTGATGAGGTCAAGTTCGGTGAAAAGCATGGTTGGTGAAATGGAGTCACTATCTGATGCCAAGATCCAGAATACTATTTAATATCTCTGGGAGGGGGACATCATAATGTTTAACATGATCCCCGTATCGACCATAAAACTTCTTAAACGACAACTCCAAGCAATAAACAATGTAGGCTTGTGTAAGTAGTTTATTGGCTAGTCATTTAGCTCTCAGAATAAAACATTCATAACAAAAGCATGTCCAAGCATAACGTGTAAGTTGTGAAATGAAAACGCCATAGACAGGAGAAGATGGAATATTACTACTTAAAAACAGGAAGTTTGCGATATGGAAATTGAAATCGTCTCGTTTGTTATAGAGGGATGTCTGAAGTTGACCATCTTTTCCAATCGACAGGAGTAAATCTAGGTAACATGGTAACAAGATTCCAACCTGAAACCGTCCACATGCAAGTTGAACGCTTTATCTCTAGACCACTTTATGCAGTCTAAACACATACGTAATGTCTTGCCTGATGCATAATATCAAGGTCATTAAATCAGTAAATGTAGAATGACTGTTAAAATCATGATTTGATGAAATGAACAAAGAAAAAACGACTAGATATAAGTGGATTTATTTACCTAAAGAAATAAATCCCCTTTATTGAAGTGGCAATATTTTAGTTTTGTCTATTTTTGATCGGGTTTGGTCTTGAAAATTAAGTATGCTGTATAAACTTGTTAGTGGGTTAGGCCCTTGGATTTGAATTTATACTGACCTCGTGAAGATAAAGTAGAGATTAAAGAGTTTGTGGGTTTGCAATTTTTATTTCATATATTTCTTGTCATTGGCATCAGACAAAAAGAAATAAGCTTAAATCGTCATGGATAAGATTTATTTGAGGGAAATATTAATACAATGTTGGCCGATTGGTTAATTTTAGTATGAGTTGAGGTTGTTTTGCATGAGCGCACAGAATTCCTATTGTTGATAGGCTATAGGCCTAGTGTATAGAACGTAGATAAGGGACATACAATATAAAATTCCGTAATTTAAATGAAGTTGTATTAAAAATCATGACCTTCACTTTAAAGGTCTATTTGATTATGGTGTGATAAGGTAGATCTAGATCTACGGAGACTTTGCAAATTTTAAAATATGCGGGAAAAGGGAGTTAATTTCCGGCATGTCTTATTGGTAACCTCTAATTCAAGGAAGTTGCATGTAAGCAATGGGTAACATCTAATTCAGATGCAGATCTCTATATTGATCACAATTACTAAATAAATCCAATGAGTAAAGGTAGCTAATAGTGACTAGACTAGCAAAATTACATAATATATTGTTGTTAACATATATTTGTTTATGAATAGACCATATTTAAAAAATTTTTAATAATATACAATCTATATAATATACAATTTTAAAAAATTTTAGCCAATCACTTTATCATTTTCTGTTATTTATTTCATGCTGAGAGATGCCACGACCTATGAAACGGCAGAGTTCTAGAAAGCCCAAAAGTGTTTATGCACGTAAAAAGCAGCCTGCATCATCTGGGAATCCTGCACCTTCATTCTAGGACAATGCTGCCACTGAAGTTAAAACATCGCTGCCAGTCCACTCCCATTGTCAACAGGTAATGAACATGAATGGGGAACCATGTTCCATCAATAACAGTGTGAATGACACATTTGTTTTAATGTTTCCCAAAATGTAAAGCAAAAATTATTTCGCCAGTTTTTAGATTTAGGAGTAAGATTAGATAATACCACAGGGGGAAGAGGTTAAAAAAAAGGAAGTAATGATTGAGAGCTAATAGCAAAAGGAAGCATGAGGAAAATCATAAATATGGAGGAGTGGACTAATGCTTTCTTGATTTATACAAGTATTTTCCTATCTGCCCATCCCAGTAGGACATCGGAGTTATTGAAGTACATGCACACAATTTGGGTGCATCTCGTACTAGGGGAAGTAATGGATATCATATGATAACAGTTTCGTAAAAAGGGCGCAAGACCCATCTAGTTCCTGGGCTATAATGGACTCACTCTGCTAATGTTCATGTGTCCACAAAATTCAGCTGTTAATCAAATATCAGCACAAGATCCCCAGGGAAGAGGCAAGTGTTACACTTACAATTACAGGGGTCTTGTTTTAATAGCCCATGTCAGTATTTGCATCAGTGTATCAAGTGTGGGGCAGCGCATCCAATTCTGCATTGCCTAAAGGGATGCAGAGTAATGTTAACCCAAATGAGATCTCAATACAGCAAAATAATTGTCAAGAGTGAAGTTGACAGATTACTGACTGCAAGAACAGCTCCAAATACTTTAGCAACTTATAAACAGGGTTTGAAGTGTTACAGTTCTTTCTGTGTTGAAATACATGGAACAATGTATTTGGCCTCCATCATTAAATAATGTGGTACAATTTATAGCTTATATGTCACTTAAAGCTTTAACCTTCGCAACAGCAAAGGCATATTTAGCAGGGATTTCCTATTACTGTAAAATTCAAGCGGATATGACAAATCACTTCCTTGCTTGTAGAGGGAATACAGCGTCATAAAAAACAAGTTGATACAAGGATGCCAATCACACTTAAACTTTTAGTCAAAATCATTAGAATACTGCCCAATATTTGATTTTTTATGAAACTTCACTGTTCTCTGCAAACACGTTTTAAGCGTATTTTGCATTACTCCGAGTCGGGGAGGTTACTTACACCTCAACTTCAAATCACAGCTTATCTAAGCAGGATAAAACTCATCACATGATACTATAGAGGTAACAATTTCTCATTCTAAAACAGTTGACAATAATTGTCATTCCCAAAAGTTCAGGCCCACTTAAATTTCAGATTACAGAGAATTTCCTGCAGAAACGTCCTGACTTTTCAGGAGCACTGTTTTGTCATTTTGGAGGAGATCCTTTGACTCGTTATCAATTTACGTCTGTTCTTAAGGTTAACTGGAGACATAGCACAAATTTCATGGCAATGGAAGCAGCCCGGAAAAGAATAAATAAATCATATCATTCAGATGGGTGGGGGATATATTAAATATCCACAAATAAGCTTGAATCCTTCAGGGTTTTGACGATGGGGTGCATTTTGTCTGAGAAAGGTAAATCAGATTTTTTCCGCAAATTAAACTGGCTTTGATATCCTTTTTGAATGGAAAATGTTTTTCCCAAATGTTAAAAGTATATAATAAGGCGATGTCACAGCTACAAAATGGGTGATGGATGCTTCTCTTTATAAATCAGAACATGCATACCCATTTTGGCGGATTGCGCAACACTAGTAGATAAAGAGTATTTTAAAGTAATTAATAAACTATATTAAGTTGTACTGATATTGTTTATATTGAATTGATTTGAAATATTGAAGTATTGATATTGTTGATATTGAATTGAAATATTGAAGTGTATTGAAAGTTGTGTATATTGAATTGTTTTTGAAATATTGAATATGATTAATTTTGTATTTGATCGAAGTTTCTTTTCAAGTTGGATTAAGATTTATAAATTGTGTCAATATATATTAGTTGACTTTTGAATTTGCTCACCTGTTACCACTGACCAGGGTCAGAATTTGTTGGTTGCCAATTTGCCATTGAAGGTCGGCGGCACAATTTTTCTTTTGTTTATGATTATAATTGAAACCTAGCTGTGACATCCCAATAAATGTTAATCTTAATAATTTGTTTGTATTTTGTTGTGCATGCATAGTACATGTAGTCTTCAATAAGTGGATTTATTTTCTAAAGAAATAAATCCCCTTTATTGAAGTGGCTTAATCTTGAAAATTAAGTATGCTGTATATACTTGTTAGTGTCGGGTTAGGCCCTTGGATTTTTTATACTGACCACGTGAAGATAAAATAGAGATTAAAGGTTTGTGGGTTTGCAATTTTTATGTCATATATTTCTTGTCATTGTCATCAACAAAAAGAAATAAGCCCTCCCCTATCCCACCTCTTTTCTGCTGTGTTTTATATTTATAATTTCAGTGGTTGGGGTTACAGTACGTTTATCGCGTCCAGCTAGGCAGTTCAGGATTGGAATCCGCAATATTGGTGGTTAAAGGTATAAGTTTGAGAACTTTTAAGTATGGATGAAATTTTTTTCAAATGGAATTAAGTGCTATAACGTGTATTCAATATATATATATTTCTTTTGGATTTTTATGGCCTGTAACCCGCTGTACCCAGGGTCAGGCGGATTGCGCAACACTAGTAGATAAAGATTTTTAAGTAATTAATAAACTATATTAATTTGTGTTGTACTGATATTGTTTTAAAGAATTGATTTGAAATATTGAAGTATTGATATTGTTGATATGAAATGAAATATTGAAGTGTCTTGAAAGTTGTGTATATTGAATTGTTTTTGAAATATTGAATATGATTAAATTTTGATTTGATCGAAGTTTGAGAACTTTTCAAGTTATTAAGATTTATAAATTGTGTCAATATATATTAGTTGACTTTTGAATGCTCACCACCACTGTACCCAGGGTCAGGTTTTTGAATTTGTTGGTGCCTGCCAATTTGCCATTGAAGGTCGGCGGCACAATTTTTCTTTTGTTTATGATTATAAAAACCTAGCTGTGACATATATTCGCCAATAAATGTTAATCTTAATAATTTGTTTGTATTTTGTTGTGCATGCATAGGTACATGTAGTCTTCAATAAATAAAGTTGTGTAATGCGATTTGTTTGAATTATGAGAATGTCATGAAAAAGACTTGAATTATATTCTTGATTATAATGTCAAACATAAGTTTATGGCCAATTGGTGTCATGATATCTGCTTAGATAAAAATACATTAATGTCATTCCAGTAATGTGTCAATGTTATATAAATAACACAAAAACCAGGCCTTACAGTTACACATAACATCAAATAAAAAAACAAAACCCAAAAAAACAAACAAAAACAACAACAATATAACAAAAACAGGGTTTTCCCTGGGATTTTCAAATTAGGAGTCCATGGACTCCCACAACTACAAAATTAGGAGTCCATTTGGTAAATTAGGAGTCCATTTGGTAAATTAGGAGTCCATTTGGTAATTTAGGAGTCCACTTGGTAAATTAGGAGTCCATTTGCAGTGCACTTCAATTCGACCAGAATTAAACTGAATGTCAAATATGCACTTGTGTTGTTAATTACAGACATCCCTCATGGGAAAATATCAACAGTACATGTGGAGCATTTATTTTCTGATCATAGCTTAATCATGTCGGGAGAATGAGCAGTTTTTCCTGCACTCATATGTGAAACAAAACATCAGCGCCATTTTATAAACGTTAGGTAACACATCGTAATTTCCTGGTTTGTTCTTGAACACTCAAGATTTCCCTTAATTCAATATATAATTATTGTATACATATATGTACTATAGATTAAAGGTTTATAAGAAATCAAATGAAATATAGTTCTTTTCACTACATTTGAAATCATATGGTATATTAAAATTATAAATTGTAATACAATTACATGTTTTTAGAAATATAGATGCAAAACTGAGTTACTAAATACATGTTTGATGCCTCAAATTTATTTATTTTAAAATGATATCTATTTTTTCCATTTCAAGTATTAAAGAACTTTATCATATGTAAATTTACATAAACATTTCTGTAAATAAATCATTTTATATATAATCATTAGTACCTTTTAATTTCCATAATTCAAATGAAAGTCGGGTTTGTATCCCTTCTATAATTTATATTTCCGGAAGTACCCATAAAGTGAGGAACGATGTTGTTTTGTTGCAGACATTAGATCTACATTAGAATTTAGAGGTAAAGTTTTTCCTGTTTTATTATAAATAAAATGATGGATTCAGTTTCTTGATTTTTTTTCTTGTGAAATTGCACTAGAACATGAGAATTAAGAATGGACATAAAAAGGAAGCAAACTGATAGAAATAGGTCGCAGACATCAAGTATTTAACGCGTCCACTAGGACACAATAGATCTTATTTTAGGCGTCATTTAGAATTTTTTATGCGTAAATACGCAGAATTTTTGCGTCAGGGAAAACCCTGCAAAAAGAAACCCCAAACCAAAAAACTGATCTAGATAATGACATAAACTCAAGATTTAGGTTTTAAAAAAAGAGTGGAACTTCGCTAATAAGACCTCCTTACTGACTGACTCAAGGTGGTCTGGAGGTGGTCTCTTAATAAAGGGTCTGGGATGATATAATGTTTATAAAGAAATTCTCAAGAGACTGAATATTTATGGTCTTCAATCTGAGGTGGTCTACTTAGTGGGGTGGTCTCTATGCATGGTCCCACTGTACTGTATATAATTGTAAAGTATATATCACCAAAAATGTCATACAAATTCAGTTAATACATACAATATGTTTAAGGGGCGTTAACTGTGTTCAGTAACAAACACTAATTGGTTTTTTCTACTTTTACTTGATGTACAGTAACAAATAAGAACTGTACACAGGCATAAAATTTTATATTCCTATACATGTAAAGATAAGGTTAGGTCCAGCGTGATATCAACAGACAAATAGTTGAGTTAATTAATTGCAATTGAAAAAGTGCTAAACCTAGGATTCTCGTACAATTTTCACAAAATATATAAGAATTTAAGAATGTTTATGCCTGTGTATATCTCTTTTTTATAATTGTATATCAATTTAAGTAGTGAAAACGCAAAACCAAAACTTTGTAAAAAAAAAAAAACAGGTAATGCCCCTTTAAATAAAAAAAACTGTCTGTAACAATCAAACAGCACCAAAAAAAATGATAAATAAAAATAAACTGTAATAAAAGTAAATGCGGAGACAGAGAGGAATCGTATTAAAAAGATCAAGTTGGACAATCCTGAAATGTCTTCTTATTTACAAATAAATGTTACTTACATATAACATAAGTTATTATACCAAAAGCACCAATATATTACATATGGAATATAACAATAGTATAAACACTTAACATAGTAATCTGAATGATAAATAATGTAAGCAGATAAACAGATAATTAAATAACAAATTAAAATACTATCAAAAATGGCGGACAACAAAAACGTGAAATACACACGTTTGTAAAATGTTATTAACTAACACTAAGGGTGAATTTATCGCTATAACTGACTGGTTCTGGGTTTTAGATAGTTTGCTTAACATATCATTTATTGTAACAAACTGGTTTGAAACTAGTATCAGTTTTCTCATCTGTCAACAACAGTTTCAAACTAGTTCGGGAAACTGACCAAACTACCTCTGGAGGAGGTTTCTGTCAAAAAAATCACCCTTAGTGTAGACGAGAAGGCATGCATATAAAAGGCCAATGCAAGCACGCTTAAAATATGATGCAATTAGAAACACATCAAAATTATTGAAAACTTATCATTTACACTGACTGCCTGTCAAAACTTTGAAATTGGCTTTAGTAAGGCAAGAAAAGCAAACAAATGAAACACATACATACACATCTACACATGTTCACACACCTATACACACACAAACACATGTACTTTGAAAATATATCTAATCCCAATTACTACCAAACTGCTAATAAATTGAAAACATTTCTAAAAGATGGAATGCTTCCTCTTCCTCTAACATATCAGTAAGACTAGTTTAAAATATTCGTTTTTGTAAGATGGTTTCAAGTTTGGGGTAGTGTTCAGGAATGTCTCTAAATGGCAACACTTAACTAATACCAAAATGTACTGAATAACAATGCACTGTATGTTTGACTCGGTCACACATTGTAACATTCAACTATACATGTATCATGGTAGTTTTCCTATACAATATATTCTTAATATCTATCGACACTTGATATGGCTTCTACTGAAAATGTGAAAACGTCACAACTACCTTTTCCTTCAAATGTGGAAATTAATTTATGTTTTCTAACAATTTCGATGTAAAAAAATATAAAAAATAAAAAGCTCTTTGCCGACATTTTCAAATAAATTTATTCCTAGTTTTTATTTGCAAACTTTTTACAACTTCACATGGGGATTGAACCTGCTACAATTAACTAAAATTGACCCATGCATTGGCTCTTGAGAAGAATTCGGTAATGTGTAAATGTTAACAACTCACGATGGATAATGCATGGCAACAGACAAAAAAAAAAATTAAGTAACGATAAAAATGGCTCTGGTTTGGGTGACGTAGAATTCAGGTTTTAATTGTTACGATATTGAACAAAAACTGGTTACTTCTTCTGTCTGGATGACTATCATAAATTTCGATTTAAAAAATTTACAATATTTTGACTGAAAAAAAAATCGTTCACAAATGTGTATAAAATTATTTGTAGAACACGTGAAATGCAACTGAGTCAAAAGTAATTAAGAAGCTGCTTGTTTGAGAATTATTTAAGTATTTTTTTTCATTTTTGTTACCGTTACTACATTTGTCACAATTTAAGAACTTAAATTATTTCCTTAACAAATGTGTGTTTTGTTTCACTAATACAATGTTACTTAATTCTGATTTGGAATGAACAAAAATTTTGTACAACAGCAAAAAAAAATATGTAAGTAGCCATACACATGTTTATATGCATCAAATGCACCGTCATAATTCATTATCAATCAATGTCAGTGTTCCAAATTAAAGCAACATATTATTGTGTCCTGTGGTCTTTTTTAAGAAGAGACGTGATTTACGTTTAAGCACAACTCTAAGAGTACGTCAATATTCACAAAAAAACTTAAGACTTACACTTAAGTTTCTATGTGAATAAGGCCTCCGAATCCCAAGAGTACAGTATACAAGGGGCTAAATATAATATTACAAACAACTTGTTCCTTTTATCAGATTACATATATAAAAAAATAAGAATAAGAAAAAAAGTACAGTGGAACCTCGCTACTAAGACAGCTTACTGACTGACTCAAAGTGGTTGTATGATTTATAGCAAGGCAATCATTAGGTTCCATTGTTGTACGTTTCTGTAATTATTTTGCTGTCTGTTTCCGATTGCTTCTGAATGCATGTAACACATTACCAAATGATAGAACAAGAGCACCTGCAATCATTGAAATCCCTCCTACATAGAATGCATAATCATATGTGCCATTGACGTCCTTAAGAAACCCTGGAAAAGATGAATTATATCTGTAATGCATGTGTGTTTCGATGTATAAGAAAGATACTTAAGGATTTTCAAAAGATATAATTATATACTATTTTATTTATTTCAACATTGATGAAGGCCTATATTACTGAAAACTTTGTGTTATTGCAATTGCCATAAAAGGTTATTGAATTTGTTTACGTTTTTAAAGTTCAATAACCTAGAAATATTAACTGATGATGACCATTGTTCATTAAATTATAGCGAAATACAGGTCTACCACAGTAAAAGGGCACATCCGGGTTCAGTAAAAAAGCAAAACTATACGGTGTACTTTCCAATAATAGGTTGTAAATGTAAAACATATTGCCTTGCAGGTATTCCATGCATTACTGAATCTCTAATACTTCTGTGAAGACAAGTAGCTTGCCACACCTGTCATGACTTGATTCAGACTTTTTGTGTTTGTTAACATGTGCCAATTACATGTAACATTGATAGACCTGTACACATGTACAAATTTTATCCAAATCTGCATGTAAACAAATCTATTTATTCCACACATCAATCCCTTAACCCTTTCAATCCTACAGACCATAATAGACTAGTCTAAAACAATAACAAGAGGCTCTCAAGAGCCTGTATCGCTCACCTGGTTATTTGCTTGAGAAGATCAGACGAACCGAGCAATTTTTGTAAAGGACCTTCCATACATAAATCCTGTAAAGTTTGGTTGAATTTGCTTCAGTGGTTTCAGAGGAGAAAATGAAAATGTGATTTTCCCATAGGGTCCAATGATAAACTAAGCCCAGCCCTGGCGGTCATGGTTTTGACAGATCGGAACGAAATGAGCAATCTTTGTAAAGGACCTTCAATACATCATTCTTCTAAAGTTTGGTTATATTTGCTTCAGCGTTTTCAGAGGAGAAGATGAAAATGTAATTTTCCCACAGGATCCAATGTTCTTCTTCCAAGTCAGGAACCGGATTCATGAATGAATGAATAAGGGTCTGCGAAAACTTTGCAGTGTGTGCAGCACAGCAGTCTTCTTTTGGCTATATAATGTTTAACTAAGCCCCGTTCTAGTGGCCATGATTTTTGACCGATCAGAACAAAATGAGCAGTCTTTGTAATTGACCTTGCATACATCATTCCTGTAAAGTTTGGTTTAATTTGTGTCAGTGGTTTCAGAGGAGAAGATGATTTTCCTATAGGATCCAATGTTAAACTAAGCCTCGCCATAGCTGCCATGTTTGTTGACGCAAAGTGATTCCAAAAGCCAGGTGAGGTAAAAATGGCGGTCAAGGAACAATTTTTAACAACAGTTTTAAAGTCGCAACATTAATATCTATTTGGAAACCAAATTTCATTGAAATCAAACAATGTTGAATTTTCCCGCCTTTTTGAAAATGGCGGTCAACAAACAATTTTCAACACCGGTTTTGAAGTCGCCACATCATGGCAAACATTTTATCAATTTACATTCGACCTCTATCTTTCATAGTTTTGGACTTAGAAGACGAAAAACATAAAAATTGAAAAAATTCTGTGAAAAAAGGGCAATAACTCCTACACAGGTTTTTGGATTGTCTTCAAATTTTCACGGTGGGTAGATCTTGATATGTTGAACATTTTTGCAATTTACACTTGACCTCTATCTGCTACATTTTTTGAAATAAAAAATTAAAAATGCCAAAATTTTGAAAATTTTACAAAAAAAGGGCTATAACTCCGAGATGAGTTTTCCAATTTTCTTCAAAATTGCATGGCAGGTAGATCTCATCAATCTGATTACTTTTACCCCATCAGATTTTTTATATCTGTAATGGTTTTTGAGTTATTGGCCAAAAACTGCAATTTACCCCCTATGTTCTATTTTTAGCAACAGCGGCCATGTTGTTTGACCTGCGACAGAGAAAATATCAAATTTGAAACTAAATACCCTAGTGACGACTCAGTTAAAATTTGGTTCAATTTGGCCCAGTGGTTTTTGAGGAGAAGATTTTTGAAAGTGAGTTAACGACGGACTGCAATTTACCCCCTATGTTCTATTTTTAGCAACAGCGGCCATGTTGTTTGACCTGCGACATAGAAAATAACAAATTTGAAACAAGATACCCTAGTGACGACTCAGTTCAAGTTTGGTTCAATTTGGCCCAGTGGTTTCAGAGGAGAAGATTTTTGAAAGTGAGTTAACGACGGACGGATGACGGATGCAAAGTGATGACAAAAGCTCACCCTGACATAGTCAGGTGAGCTAAAATGAGCATACCACTCAGATTTTCAGGGATGAAAGGGTTAATAGCCATGTCTGGACTCAGTCATTTCAAAAAATTGTTTAAGTCCACTATGTATATTCAGGAATATATCATCTAGATTTAGGTTCAACAAAAATTTTACATGCAATATCAACTTGTTCATCCCTTAATTATGGCAGTAGACTACACTGTTTATTGTTTTGGGCAAGTCCAAATGTGACTATGGGGCTTAGTGAGTTAATAGAAACCCAAAATGTGATGATGCTGTTCATGCAAGACGAAAGAATAAATGATCTCAAAGTGTTGTTTAGCTCATATTGGACACCAAAAGAATCAAGTTCAAGCCTGAGTATTCATTCAAGCTGGCCATGGTTGATATGAATTTTTTATTTACAAACTGAACACCCTACCAAAAGGCAATGTCAAACAGTAATGTCAATCAGAGAGAAATTAAAATACAAACCGACTCTAAATCTTACCTGAGAGAGGTGGACCAAACAGCATACCAAACCCTTGAAAACAAATCAAAATTCCAAATGAACTTATTATTTGTTCAGGCCCCAGTAGATCCACTGCAATAACGGACTTTTGGGATATGTATGACCCAATCAGCAATCCATATACTCCACACACCATACATAGCTGGATGTAAGAGTTTGTTGACGGTATGATAAAAGAGACAGCACCAACAAAGTACATTAAAACATTATATATAATTACTCTGTATTGTTTCATTCGTTTCAAATCTAAAATAATTCCTGATAAAATTCTCCCTATCCCATCAGCCACACCAGTAACTACAACTAATATAGCTGAGTTGATGTCACTGGCTCCTATTTGTCGGCCGTAGGCGGGCAAGAATACGAATGCCGACTGGAAAGCTAATGTAAACAAAAATATCGCAATACAAAATGTAAAAAATCGTAAATCTAATAGAATTTCAATATTCAAAAGTCTTGTGGATTCCTTGTCAATATTTTTACTTTCAGATCTTTTACACAGAGATCGGAATCTTTGGACAATTGTAAGTTTGCTCGACACTTTATGACATGGATACTGTTCTGATGACAGCTGGTTCAGAGCCTTGTCATGTGATTTATTTTCCTGTCCACTGTCAGAGGAACAATTCGATTTGAAGTCTGTAGACCAGAACTCATTACTTTTTTCCTGTTTCGGTACTTTTATTTCAATATTCAATGAATCATGTGACAAAAAGTGTGCTTTTTCTTCCTTGGATGATAATCCTTCTTGAAGATCTTTCAACTTCTGTCTTTTCCTAAAGATTTAAGTGGAAATATACATAAGCCCAGGCATAAAGAAAGTACAGTTTACTGGAAGTGTATTTCTTGAACATGTAAACTTCAGCAAAATTTACCTAATCTAATAACCTTATCTTATATGTCATTGCAATCATATATATATATATATATATATATATATATATATATATATATATATATATATATATATATATATATATCAGGGCTCTACAACACTAAAAAAATCACTCTTCATTTGGCCAGTTAACCAGAAATTTTACTAGCCAGCCAGGAATTTTTACTCGCCAATAATATATATATATATATATATATATATATATATATATATATATATATATATATATAATGCATGTATGTGTGTGTGTTCATGTGTTCTTAAAAAATCCACTGGTTGAAAATACAGAAATGAAATAAAATATTAATTTTCTAAGTTGATCCATTTAAAACAAAATTATTAACTGCTTGTTGACCTTTTTGTGCATTTGTTTTCAATCCAGGATTGTTTATATGTCTATATATTTGTTGCTCTAAGTCTAATATTGCGGCAACCTTAAATTTTTTAAAAAAATTTTTAGCGCCAGAATTTTTCGACAGAATTTACAAAACACACTGCCCACAAAAATTGTAAATTTTGTCTGTAAGTTAAAATCTAGAGTCCAACACACGTGACCTGATCGTCAGACAAACACCTATAAAGTTCTTTAATTTATAAGTGTCTGTCCGTCAATCTGATGTTTGACTCTCGATTTTAATTTACAAATAAAAATTTCCAGTTCCGACTGTGGTTAATCCCTTGGCTTTGGGGATTCTGTAGCGGACGTTTTATTGTGTTGCCCCACGATAGAATCCCCAAAGGAATTAGGCTGTGGTCTGCCTGCCCTCCTCGTCGAACACTAGGCCCAAATTTCTGCCCTGATTTTACCACTTAAAATCACTTAAATTAAAATCGAAATCGGGGCAGAAAGTTCGGCCTAGTTGAACACTAGCCATAACTCTGTTCCAGTATCCCTTTAACCAAGATCGTTTAAACTTAGTACTGCCTAATGAAGCTTCTGTTGAAATCGACCAAGAAAAGAAAATATCATCGTGTGCTGTTAGGAAATTTTCAAGTCGAAAACATGAGAGCGATACAACGTGTTTTTATACAGTAATCCACGTGAGTAAGATGCTCTAGTTTATCGAAACTGAATAACCAAATTGGTTGTTGTAAAGTGCATAACAGACCATGATTTCGATAATGTAATTTCACAGTGAAAACGGACGAACTTTTGATTTCCCGCTCGGGGAAAAAACTGGTGGCAATGTGGCGAATGAATGAGGATAAACATTCGCCAAAATCTAAAAAATGGTCGCATTTGCGAGTGATTTGGTCGCATTGTAGAGCGCTGTATATATATATATATATATATATATATATATATATATATATATATATATATATATAAATAAAAATATAAACAATATTTTACCCTTTCAACCCTACAGACCATAATAAACTGGTCTTAAACAATAGAAAAGAGTATATCACTCAGATATCCAGGGGTGAAAGGGTTAACGATGCTTCTGTTGAATATCAAAATATTATAGTTAAGGATTATAATACAGTACAATATATATTTATCGAGAACTTTCAGTAACTACAATATGATTTTCTACGTGGACCAAAGTGAATTAATAGATATCAAATTCATATAGATTCTGCTGTGTGCATGTGTTGCTCTAAATAAAGTACAGTTGTGGAAAATTTTAGACAATACTGTTTATTACATTTGTGCCTTGGAAAGACAAATATGCATACCGTCAATTGGGATATTTTGGCAATTGTTCAATTTTGGCCAATTTGTCCACCCTATTAAAATGGCCAAAATTAAACCGACCAAAATATGTACACAATGTTTTTATCGGTACTTTTAAAAATGTTTTAGTGTTTTATATATTAACAAACAAGGGGTTTACAAAATGACACTGTGTGGACGTTAATCTTAATTAAGTGCCATGTGACGCATCATTTCTAATAATGCTACCGGTACTTTTTAATATCTTGATATTTCAAACACTTGGAATGTTGGACATGACAAGCCCGGGATCTGATGGTAGGCCAAATCTAAACATGATATAAACATATATGGCCAAAATTTAACTGACCAAAAAATAACCCTACATTGTATGGCCAACATGGCCAAATTTTAGTGAGGCCAAAATACCAAAATACCAATTTATGGTATCTGGTTTCTTTTCATTTAAAATTTCCAGACATTTCAAAGTGACCAGGGGACCTGCAGTCATGGAAAAGTGATTAGAGCAATGTGCTTTCAAACTGAACCACGTCCTTTTTTGCAGATGAGATCTAGCCACATTAAAATGTAAGAGGATTTTTTATGCAAATTCAAATATCTATCAATATTGCCACTTGCAAAATGTGAGATTTATGCATTTGTAACTTTAATGTTGCGAAATCATTTATTTGCGACTTTCTGAATATGTAAGTACAATTGAATAGACCCTTTCACGATAACTGCAGTCCTGTAACTTTGAGGGAATAAATGATACAGATTCCCAGAAAATGACATCAAAAAACAATCATTTACTATAACGACATCTATATTTTTGCGGGTGTCTGTATCATTTATTCCCTCAAAGTTGCAGAACCGCAGTTATCATGAAAGGGTCTATAAAAGATTGTAGAATCGGACGTTTACTTTTTATCAAAATATGTTTGACAATATTCTTATATGCCACGCTCAACATTTTTTTTTTTTCTCATTTATACAGTGACAGTGGTTTTAATGATGGTGGAAAACCCAGTAACAATGTACCAGGGAAACAACACAGGTACTTCACCCAAAAAATGGCAAACTTCTATACATGATAAGCTTAGGTTTTGCATGGGGCTCAAAACCGCAATGACTAGAAGTGTGAAATATTGAAATTGAAAACGTAAAGATCTAACAAATGGGTCATAGAGAGCATTTTTTACAGAGACATAAGTTGCTACATAATAAATAAGCAAGAGAAATAAATGTCTGACCTGTCATCAAATGCAATCAGTTGCCTCTGTATGGATATTGGTCGAAATAGGGCTCCACATATACACAGATTAAACATTATTCCAGTCAGAATGAAAAATGCACCTTGAAATCCATAGTAGTCAAAAAGTACCTCCACTAAAGGTGGCAAGGCAAATGTCCCAATTCCAACTCCACTCGTGGATAGGCCCACAGCGATGCCACGTCTTTTGTTAAAATACATTGCCACCATCATTACGGCAGGAGCGTACACAAAACTTCTGGCAATGCCTGTGACCAAAACAAAAATATACCAGATAGCACAATGTCTACATGCAATTTCAACAAAGCTTTATGACAAATGTGATGATTTCGACTTTCTTATCATCAACTTTGCACATTTAAGTAATTTCAATACTCTGACATATCATGCATAAGGTTTGTATATCTCGCAGATGATTTAATACGCTAGATCATATTCAACTTATGTACATTTCATTTACCAGTAGGGGTCTGCGTGGCCGAGTTGATAGACTTAGAAACTCATTGCGTTTTGAACCATGAACTCTTTTACTTCTGACTAGCACAGGTTCAAGCTCAGCTTGTGAGAAAGTTTGCCAGTTTACTTGCGGAAGGCCAGCATCTCCTCCTCCACCATTAATAGTATTGTTGGTTTAATGACCTTGTTTATAATTAGTATGTTCCACTATAACTGAAATATTGGATAACCCATGTGAGGGTAATTGTTTAATCATCTATACAGATTCTGACGAGAATTTATTCCTCATTTGTTCTTTTGAGTTTAACTGGACTCATGGTAATAGTTACAAGTCGACAACCTGATTTTCTATGACAACCTGATGGATAATACTTTGGTATCTGTCTTTAAATATTTGAATATTACATGTAGGAAGGATAACACCATACTATAGAAAATCTTTTTTTTAAAAATTTGGGATATCTTATTGTGGATTAGCTGTGTTTTCCCAAAATAATTTTTTTTCGTTTTTTATTACTTAAATGGATGTACAATAATAATAATAAGAGCTATAGAGAGGCATAAAAAATCTTATATTTCTATAGATTTTGTAAAAATTAGGTCAGATTACATGTCATATGCATATACAAATAGTGAGGTCGAATTAATCATTTGCAAATGAATAATTACCAAACTGGTTTTCCCAAGCAATTTTTACAAAATATATAGGAATTTAGGAATTTTTATTACTGTGTATATATCATCTTTTTTTGTTATTATAAAACAATCTAAGAAGTAAAAAAAGAAAAACAATTTTTTGAAAAAATAGCCCCATTAAATAATAAAAGGTGCTCTTATCAACTGAAATACATCATTGCATAGTTTTAAGAACTACATCCCCAACTGTGATGTAACTGCATTATTATCAAATACATCCTGGTTCTGTACATATGTAAATGGCTGCTACTGGCAAAGACAACTGATTTATATGAGAAATAATTCATTATAAATGTAGATACTTTTAAATATGAATTCGTTTTTTTCACAATATATAAAATGTATAAACAATCTGGATGGATACATATCTAGAAAATTAGAATAGAGGCATATCTATCAATCGGAACAAAATCTTACTTGAAATATATAACTGAACATATAATATATTGTTCAAAATAAGTAACTGATAACTTGATTATCTATCTATTATTACTTGTACGGGTTTGTGTGGTCTTTGTTTTAATCACTTACCATTGACCAATCAAGATATTGGACCTCTGTGGCCAAGTGATAAGAACACCTTGACCAGGCTATAAAAAGTCTCTCACCTTCAGTCTGAGAGGTTTTGAGCCCTGCTGGAATCTTATCATTTTCCCAAGTGAGGAAGTGAAGGTTTTCCGATCCACTCCGTTACTCACACACCTTGACAGATTTGGCCTGTATATTGTGACTTCGCAGAGTCGATTTCAATTGGATTTGGGTACCACTGTACTGATCCAATCAGAAAGCATCTAACAATCAATCACGCATCGATGATATGATAGAGGCGAAAGTACGTAAACACAGAATAATGGCAACGTGCAAGCTATGCCACTTGTCTTTTCATTGGCTAATGTCAGGGGTCAGTGCCAGGTCAATTCAAGTGAAATTTTATATCGGCACTAGATGTCGCCACTAGTGACTGCCAAATATGAAATGAAATCTGTCAAGGTGTGTGAGTAACAGAGTGGATCGGAAAACCTTGTCTTGGGGAAAATGGAATCTTATATAATTTTGTAAGAATTTTGCCAATTTTCTTCAGGAAGGTGGATGATATGTTCCTAGGTACACTATACATGCTATTAATGGTTTCTCTCCTCAACCATTAAAAACTGGCCATCACCATATAACTGAAATACTGTTCAGTGTGGCGTTAATCACCATTTATCAATATTGAACAAATAATCAAAACCATTTTTTGAAAAACTGAAAATCTGTCCCAAATGTTTTACTAATGCTGGTATTGTTATACCCTATCAAATTGTGTTTACAATTTGTAAAATAAATCAAGCTCCCCAGCTTTTATGGAGCTGGATTAATATAAACAGTTCACTTGTTTCCAAATCCCTTAATTATTTCTTATTGTAATTGTATGTACTATGTAATTAATCATTGATTAAAATATGTTTAAACTAATGTGTAAAATATAATAGATTGATACATTACCTCCCAGAATTCCAAACGTAACAAGCAGGAAGTCTAAATTTGTAGAAAATGAAGAAATGATCATCGTAATAGAAAAGAATATAGTTCCACTAATTACAACAGTCCGACAGGAAAATCTCTGGGCGAGGGCACTACACAATGGTCCTAGGAAATGAAAAATTTGTTTTTGTAATGATGCATGTTATTAGAAACAAAACTTTATAGTGGAACCTTGCCTTAATACCACCTTGCTTAGGAGAGGTGGCCTTAATTGCAAGGTTACACTGTATTTCTAGTTCCACATCATAATTTATTCCAATCATTGCATGATAATGAATCTTATTTTATAAGTCAATGAAAAATTTTAAATTATAAAGCTAAAATAAGCACATAAATACATTTGCAAGTAAATAAAGTCAATTCATTGGACTCAGTCGCACAGATGATTTTATCTTTTCAAATGACGACATCGGAATAAATTTCATATATAGCTGGAAACTACTTACTGATACGTTACTGTCACAGGAATATAGAGAATCGATATTTTACGATCGGCATAATGACCGTGTTTGCTATTACCATGTTTCACTAACTGAAATGTTGAGTTACCTGTTCAGTAGTGGTTTTCACATATTTCATTTGAATTTGACTGTGGACTTGCAACAGGTGTGACATGTCAACAGGGGATGCTTACTCCTCCATGTCAAATGATCCCTCATCTGGATTTCCAGAGGTCCATGCTAGTTCAATGTTCACCAGATTTGCATATTACATCCTGAAGGATTAATGTAAATGTACTTTGGAATCTGTGATTTTTATATTATTTCAAATAGCTGAATCTAAAAAGTTTACGCATAACCCCGAAAAACAATGGACACTTTTGTCAATCAATGACTTAGACCAGTCCAAATATGTCTTTAGGGGTGAATGAGATAACATGTGGTAAGATACAAATAAAACGTGGTCATTTAAGGAACCTAATAACATTAAAACCAAGCATACACTGACCATAGGTCAACCTAACTGGTCTATGGTCAATGAGAATTCCATCATAGTTTTTTCATAAACATGATATAGTTGCTCTTTCATATGTTGTCATGTTCAGGGTAAAACTTCTACTTTCGCAACAAGCATTGATGAAAAAGTGAATGTTAAATCCTGAGGCCCGTTTTACGAAAGGTCCTTAGTCTTAGATTTGGTCTTAGGACCAAACCTGGGATTTGCGAAACATTTTACAAAGAGTTGGGACTTGTGGCGTAGACCAAATCAGGTCAGGTCTATGCGAGTTCCTAGGAGCGTTGCGTAGACCCGAGTTATTGTTGTTTGTGTCATAATTTGTTCTTAGAAAATGTAGCGGGTATAAGTATTTAAAATCTATCAAGTTCTCATCTGAAAACATGTCGAGATGCCCTAAGACTGGAGTTAGTGTAGGGTTGATAAAACGGTCCCAAATTATGTATGAAGTTCAAATAACTTAAGGTTTATGGCTTAGGGATGAAGACTTCTAAATAAAGAGTGTCCCTGGTTTGTAAATTACGAAAACATTACCCACTGGTTGTTTGCGCACAGTATGATGCTGTAAAATCATACAGATCTTTAAATTAGTAAAATCCTTATAATCTGGCGGGATGGAGTCTCGGGAAGCCTTTCTTGACCTTGACGAGTTTAAAGTTAAGGTAATAGAGTATAACATTAAAATTACACTGAATAGAGTAATCATTACTACTTATTTGTCGCCATACATTAAAAAAGTATCCAGTGCAGTTTGTCATAACCGAAAAGTGAGTAGAATAATCTGTATGATAATCAAAAGGTTACTCCGTATGATCTGTTATCTGTATGATAATCAAAAGGTTACTCTGCCCCACCAAATTATAAGAATTGAAGTATAGATATCATTCTGTTTGCTGTAATCTATAGCACTGCTTGTGAATAATACGTAGTTATAAAGCATGCCCTCAATCATGTCTAAAAACTGCTTAAAATTAACAAGTTAGTTGAAAAAGAGTTATAGAGAGTTGACCGATTGGTGTTAGTAAACTTTTTTTTTAGTATACGTGTATAATTATGTTAGTATTATTTAGTTACGGATTCTTTAAGACAAATAGCAAACTTCCTCACAAAATCATCTTAGATTCAAGCAAGGCTTGAAACCCACACTGACCAAAAGTGATAGACTTCATAGTTTAAAGGCATATTGTCACTCAGTGTATAATAATTTTAATTTGGTTTTAAATGTGGTACAATCAGAAATTTATAATACTATTTAAAGCATTTTTTCACAAATATACAAAATGTCAGATACCAAAGTAAAATTCTTTAGGGTGTCCAGGATATAGATACAAATCTTGTAAAAATAGGAAAGACAGAGATCTCTGGAAATCCAGATGTGGGATCAGGTGCCATGGAGGAGTAAGCATCCCCTGTTGCCCGGTCACACCTATTTTGAATCCACAGTTAAATCCAAACAAAGTAAGTGAGGAATGAATCCTTGTCACAATTGGTACAGATGTCTCAACAACTGCTATCAAACAGGCCTAGGAAACAACTCAACATTTCATTTAGTGAAACAGAGTAATCGCAAGCAAGACTATTACTGTACAATGTATGTGTATTTGAATTAGCACACTCATATTTCAGCGCTCTTATATACTATATACTTATAAGCACAATCTTGAATTCCCACTTTTGGTTTTATCAGTTTTGTCGTGTATGCAGAATGACAGGATGGAAAAAATTTAGTACAACACTTGAATTAGCGCAATGACTTGAGCGTGAAAGGCGCTAATATTAGAATACCGCCAAAATAAGTACCCGTACAGTATACTGATCATAAAATTAAATATCAACATTTCACTGCATTTATAGGTTTAAACGTGAAAAATAAGGTTTTGTTGAATTTCTTATAGGGTGAAAACAACCTGATTTGACCCGAAGGCAACTCATACGACCTCCAGTGTGAACTAGTTCAGAAAGCTTGTTTTCCGACACAGAAACATTATTTCTCTCTTTTTCACATAAATACCCATTAATTTTCAATGGTGAAAAATCTGATTTTCAGCGACAATCATAAACTTTAAAGCATGATGCTCTAACCACTTGGCCGTTGAGCCACCCCCCAATAAAAAACAAAACAAAAAAACATGATTACAAAGTATCTAGCTATAAAGAATGTTAGGTATGTGTTAAAGTCTTGTTAATAATTACATTAATTATGAAGCATTGCAGGATGTTAAAGTTATAAATACCGTAGCTGATATATGATTACTGCCATGTTGTTTGTTTATGAGTGACAGATGAGTTAGTTGTTATTATGAACATAATCATGGTAGCAAAGCGACACTTTCTATATAATCTTTAAACAGGAAATTTTGAAAGCATAAGGAAAATATTGTATGAACTGACCTGACTAACTCAGGATTAGAATTTACATTGTAGGTTCCACTTTGTCATGATTGTTGTTGATCTATAACTTACTGTTGATGAACAATATATATATATATATGTATATATATAAAGTTTGAACAAGAAATTGCAAAATCCAGAAAGATACACTACATGTGGCTAATATATTCAGTGGCATTAGCTGTGTTTAACAAAAAAAAAATTATTTCAATTTTTTTCTACTTTTACTACTTGTACTTGATGTACAATAATAAATAAGAGCTATACACAGGCATAAAAAATCTTATATTCCTATATACATATTGTAAAAATTAGGTCAGGTCCAGTGTGGAATGCATATACAAATAGTATGATTGAATTAATCATTTGCAAGTGAATAAATATCAAACTGAGTTTCTCAAGCAATTTTCACAATATATATAGCCTAAGGATTTAAGAATTTTTGCCTGTGTATAATTTATCTATTTTTTGTTATTGTATATTAATCTAAGTAATAAAAAGGTAAGACAATTTTTTTGAAAAAAAAACCCACAGCTAATACCCCTTTAATGGACTCTTCTGTAAATCAATGACTTTGACCAGTCCAAATGTGTCTTTAGAAGTAAATGGGTTAAGCTTTAAACTGGTAAAAATAAAAAATAAAATACTTAAAAATAAAGACGATAAATATGACTAAAATAAAACAAGATGTACTTGAGAAGCACGATCCTCCTGAACTCAGCCAGTCATAGAATTAGAATTAAGTCCCATAACTCTGCCAAATAATGCTGGCCATAATCAAATGACATTATATTCATTAATATGAAGCTTCATACATGTACCAAACTTTGCTGAACTGGTAGATAAAACTAAAAATTTTTGACAGAATGTGGTAAAAGACAAATAAACAAAACAACAGACAGAAAAATAATATGTACCCTGATCTTTTCAGGTTTGTCTGTTTGTATTTTTTACATGTCCTGTAATATCTATATTTCTACCATACCTCATGTTGTTTGAACAAGGCTGCGGTTGATTTAATAACCAATAGCTGTGTTTACAAAAAAATATATATTTCGTTTTTCTACTATTACTACTTGTACTTGATGTAAAATAACAAATAAGAGCTATACAGGGGCATAAAAAATATATTCCTATATATTTTGTGAAAATAAAATAAATACATATATATAGCATCGTGAATGGGGCTGAATATCAGACCCGTGGAAACTATTGAAAAAGGACTGGTTCATATCATTTACAGAATCTTTGAAGGCATTGTACATTGATTGTTTGTATACATACTTGTATGTGTAATCTACTGATAAATAAGTTTTCAAATTTAGGGTAGGCAACTATAAGTCAAACATGATAGACATATTTGAGAAGAAAAAAAAATATATTAGATAAACAGGCAATAGGCTAATGGAAGAGGTTTATATCCCTTTTGAGGAGTTGATACATCAAGGCTTCAACTAATACTTAAACATCACCCATAACTTCATTTGTTGTTGCCACATTTACATATTATCTACTGCAAATAAACTTGTGACACTAAATGCAAATTTAGATATGTCCAAAAACAACAGAACTCCATTTACAATTTTTTAAAAAAAAACTCTGTCCCAGTCTTAAAGGGAAGTAAACACACACACACACACACACACACACACACATGCACACACACACACACACACATGCACACACACACATGCACACACACACACACACACACACACACACACACACACACACACACACTTGCCAAAAATATATTACCAAACACAAGCCTCAGAGCAGAACAAGTTGATGTCACCCATGAAGTGTACGCTGCACTTTCTCCAAATCTATCATAGAACCTCAAATAGAGAACTCCAGCCGAACGTTCTATACCTCCAATAATTAAGTGAGTCAGCATGCTTCCGAATACAATCATCCAACCATATCCTCCATCAGGGATCAGCGTGTTGTAATCTTTTGAGGTCTGAATACAAAAATCAAGATTGGTTTTTTTGTAGGTTAACAGATGATGTTAAATTATGATATAGTGGAAGAGCTATTAATATGGTAATGCTGAAAATTAATGTTTGGGTTAAGTGTAAAAGCTTCAGTAGTTAAACATTCTATATATTTTTTTCTTCTAAATATGACAATACAGTGGAACCTGTCTTGACAGACCACCCTGGCATCTGCACTGAAATGTGGTCTCTCAAGGTAAGTAGTTTCTCAAAAGAGGTTTTATTTAAATTATTAATTAGCCAAGTAGTTTTCAGAATGTGGTCTTAAAAGACAGGTGGTCATTCTTGAGAGTGGTCTTTCAAAACATGCACCCCTGTAGTTCATGTAAGGCAATATATAATGTATAAGAAAATCACAGAGTAGGCTTTTTTAAAAGTATCAAATGTCGGGAGGTTCAGCAATATATAAATCTGGTCCAAATTGGACAAACATGGACCTCTAGCAAATCCAGAGTTGGGACCAGGCATTATTGAGAAATTAGCATCCTCTGACAATGGGTCACATCCACCAGGAATCCACCATTAAATTCAGATAAGTGAGTAACCAATTATTTAAAAGTTTACCAAATTAACTATGATTTGTAGCTCTTTTATGTTTGACTATAATAATATTTTGTCACTTACACTGAGTAATTATGCCACAAATTTGGACCTATGCTCTAGGGGTTCTACAATGAAAGAAATCTACAGTGACAAGGGAACTCAGAGTAAAGTCTCATTTAAAAGACCTGGGACCCATTTTATGAAAGTTCATTAGTCTTAGGACCACATTTACCAGTATGACTTACAACCATTTTACAAAGACTTAGGACCAGTGACTTAGGACCAAATCAGGTCAGGTCGTTATGACTACCAAGGGGCTGTGCTTAGACCTAACTTATTTTTGTATGTGTCATAATTTATCTTTGTAAATGTAGCAGGTAAAAATACTCATAAACTATTAAGATCTTATTTGAAAATATGCAAAAATACCTTAAGACTTAAGTTAAGATAGCGTTGATTGAAGGTCGTAAGTTTTGTCTTAAGATCAAATAACTTAAGACTTATATCTTAAGACTTGCCACTACTTGATAAAATGGGCCCCAGTCTCCTTCACTGCAAGGAAGTTGCCTTAAAAGGGTAGTCTTCAAATCTTTGATATCACCAGGTACTGGGATTTTAACTCAAGTTTTCCAGTTTGCAAGGCCACTGCTCAAAGAAATTGAGTATTCTCAAACTCAGCAGAATCAATTCAGGAAAATCAACTTTTAATACATTATCAACCTCTTCCTCTGGTTCTGTATTCAAATGTTCAGTTTCCAGCTCTTCCTCTTCATCCGTGACTGATGCCGGTTTCTGCAATTCTTTCTCACAGTTCGACTTGGTCATTGTTGGAATGTTGATTTTTATTTGTTTCCCTGAAATGTAATCAACAAAATGACACCATTTGCACATAATATTTCGCTCAGATATCATCATTCAAATTCTAAACTTCTAAAAAAAAAAACAAATATTCATTTTACATTGAATACTCTTAAACAGAACTAACAACACATTTAGATTTATCATGGGCCCTTGTATGATACCACTTTTTCATTCAAAAATATACATTTATATTACATTTGAGCTTATTATTTGACCTTGTATAATACCACTTTTTCTTTTGGGAATATACTTTTGTATTCAATTTGAGTTCAACTGATGAAGTCCTATTGACAGAAACAATCGTCTTGAGCATTTGTTTTGGTCTTTTTTTGTAAAACTATAACTTTGGTATTGTTAATAATATTTGTATATGTAAGGAAAGACAAATAGGGGGCCAAATGAGTGGTAAAAGCATTGGGCTTAAAATACCTAAGCCTTAGGCTAAGTATATTACCTCTACATGTATCGTCTAGCTAGTCTGCAGTTTACTAGTCATTGCAACCTCCATCTATAGTTAGAGGTATACTCATATCTTAGGATGTGAATGGGGTGACTGCTGACCGTGTTAAGAAGGTAACTACTTATTGGGTTATAATTATATAAGGAGAAAATTTGGGAGGAATTGGAACTGCCCACATAAAAGAGGTGATTGCTTAATAAAGGTGACAACATGTACAGGCTAGACTGTAATTATAAAATCCATGAAATGAATAAAACAAGAGCTATATACAGGCATACAAAATCTTATGTTCCTACATGTATGTATTTTGAATAAGGTCAGGTCCAGTTTGGTATTTATACATGTACATGGATACAAGAGTAAGGTTGAATTAACCAATTGCAAGTGACAATGTGCTGAACCTGGGCTCAAACAATTTTCGTAACATATATTGGTATTTAAGACTTTTTATCCCTGTTTACCAGTAAAACATATTTTTTGTTACAGTATCTTATATTAGTCTAGTAGTAAAACCAAAAAAAAAAACATTTTGGAAAAAAAAAAACACAGCTAATGCCCCTTTCAGAATGAACAACCTGTAGCTACTTTAGCGACCACCTATGTATAAAGACCACCTGGTCACAAAGACCAATTTTTGCTGTCCCAAATATATAGCATAATTTGTGTACAAATCAACCTCTATGTAAAGACTGATTTTTTTGTGTCCCTAAGGAGGTCATTATATACATATATATACAAGTTTCACTGTATTTATAGATATGTAAGCGATCACCACCAGTTGAAAATCAAGGGTGGTGAAGATTTCTTTGGTTGAGACTAGGGTGTTTCTCAAAATTTACATATAAACACATGAAAATAAGATGGATAATTTATTAAAAGTAATATCTAACAATTGCTATATCAATACAAAAAAATTGAAAAATTGAAATTCTGAGGGAAATGGGCAGTAATTTACACATGTACTGTACATGTAAGCAATTTTGGGAAAATTTGAGGGTGACAGAAAAAATTCAAATCCGACTTACAACCAAATCATGTTTAAATAGGTCATGGTATTCCCTAGATATTTAAACAGGTGAACCTACAGTAAACGGCATACCTGTGTTGTTTAAAAGTAATCTTAAAGGAGCATTAGGTGTATATTTTTTTTTCAAAAAGTTTTCTTTCGTTTTTTACTACTAAGATTGATATGCAATACTAAAAAAGAATTGTACACAGGAATAAAAAAAAATTAAAATTTGTTATATTTTGTGAAAATTGTTTGAGAAACCCAGTTTGGCAATTATTCACTTGTAATTGATTGAGTCAACCTTTATACATTACTGTCTGTATATGCATACCACACTGGACCTGGGCCCGAAGTCACCAAAAATACCAACCCGGATACGCTCCTGTCCTTCGGACTGAGACAGTAAAAACCGAGGTCCCGTGTCACAGTGAGTGTCTGCACGTTAAAGAACCCTCACTGCTCAATGGCCATAGGTGTCGAGCATAGGCCAAAATTTGAAGCCCTTCACCGGCATTGGTGACGTCTCCATATGAGTGAAAGATTCTTGAGTGGGACGTTAAACAACAATAAACAAACAAAAAAAACCAAATTTACTCAATACTCAAGCTCAACTTTTATTTCGTTATTTTGACAGTATAATCCCTTGTAAACTTTTGGGTTTGAGTAACTAGGAAACATATTATCATTTTTCATCAATCACATATAGATTTTTGCGTTACACTTACGATTTTCGTGTAAAAATGAATAAATACGTTGAGTACGGTACTCAAAATCTGAGGACGTACTCAAATTATTTTTTAATATTTCTGAAGTTTTCTTCAAATTAGCTATGATTTTTATCAGTATTTACAATTGTATACTGTCAATATACAAAAATGTCCAGTTACAGAATTAATTTTTGCGTGTTTTTACCCTAAAGTCATGAAAAGTTAGTTTAATTTGAGTACTGAGTAAATTTGGTGACTTCGGGTCCAGCCCTTATAATCACATGATACATAGGAAATACAAAATTTTCTTTTGCCTGTGTATATACCTTTTATTTGTTAAAATCGTACATTAAGTACATGCAGTAAAAGTAGAAAAAAAAATGAAATAATTTTTTTTTTTTTTGGTAAATACAGTTAATGCCCCTTTAAAATAAAGAAATTAACATAGGTCTTACCTGTGAATGAAGTTTAGGCAAGTGTCTAAATTTCCTTGGCATTATACATACACATACATGTATATATACATGAAATTCCTAATCTGTAATTTTTTCAAATCTTTCATCATATATTTTTTCTCTGGCGTAATACCTGCCATGTTTCCTTAAGGTGAAAATGCACTGAGCTATCACATGAAATTTTCTTGATAGGAGATTTTTCTGAAATTTAGAAATTGGTTTAACTATAACCGAATGTGATAAGACGAAACTTCAACATTTGTACTATAATCACCTCTTATAGATAATAAACCACTTCATGCAGAGATAAAAAAATTGAAGATATTTGGTAATGTCCTCTAATAAAAAGTCAAGCTAGATCTAAAAGGGTGTTGGTTCAATAAATTTTATACTTTTGAATACAAAATACTAAAAAAAAAGTGGATATTTCCGCGTGTTGTTAATTACATGATTAACATAGGCGGGAAACATATGCGGGGTTGTATTTTACGCAGTGTCACACCTTACTGTTGCCACCAGCTGTATTAAACGATAATTATTAGCACAAATATAGGACTGGTGCACAGGGTGTAATTTACACTAAAAACTCTTCATAGCATATTTAGTGTAAAATAATTACCCCAACTTGTAAATTTCCCCATTTTCAGTAAGCTAAGGACATAGTGAAAATTTAGTTTTTATATACTGTATAGTTGCTTTTATTTGGGGTGGATTAAATTTCAATGAATTCACAGTTAATGACAACAGATATGTACTCATCAGGTATCAGAAAAACAAACAGGTAACCAATCAAGATTTTTTATTCATATACAATAAAACCTCTTTATGGTGCCCCCATTTCATTTGCCAATTCGCTTAATGCCATACTTTTCCCTTTATTTTCATTTAAGGTTTCCTCAACCTATCCCCAACCCCTTTTCTAATGCAAAGTTTTGGCTAAACCAATGGTGGCAGTATAACAAGGTTTTACTGTATAACCAGACTACATATACAGGAATCAAATGGATCACCAGTCGGACACACACAGTCACACACTCACACCTAAATAGACAGACACATACAGACTCAGACAGACAGACAGACAGACACATACAGACTCAGACAGACAGACGGACACATACACACTCAGACAGACAGACACATACACTCAGACAAACAGACAGACACATACACTCAGACAGACAGACAGACACATACACACTCAGAAAGATAGACATACATATATATATATATATATATATATATATATATATATATATATACATATATATATATATATATATATATATATATATATATATATATACCATTATAAGGAAAATTTCATGAGTGCTAATGTTACATGGATGAAAATACTAAAATACATGTAATCGAGTCCAAAACAGGACTGAATAAACTCCCTTCCATTCTGATGTCTTTTTTCCAGATATCAATGATGTGAAAAAATAAATATTATGTAAAACTGAATGATTTTTTCATGACTGTATCCAAAATTGATTTAAAAAGAGTACCTAAATACATTTTTTTTATTTCTTTTATAATTTACAAATTTATATACATGTACATTATACATGTATATATAAACATTTTTATCACTGAAGTCACAATAGTAATTTTCCGTCCTGTTTATTATGTACATGTATAACATTAGCAGTTAGCATGTCCTAAATTTTTCTCTTGCATAGGGCTTGGGGATATAATTGTGACACAAGCTGTATGAGTTTGTAATTCTGAAATCGCTCGAGTCGATTTAAAGTAAAATATGTCAAAAAAAAGTTGACTTGGTGTTTTCTTTTTGTTTTTTGGGTTTTTTTTTTTTTTGCTAATGTTACATAATTTTTTCGTCTTCAAAACCTATAACACTAGCAATGGAAATTAACTATGATTTTACTAGTGGTGTAGAACTATATCGATTCAATGATATATATTGTTTTATTATGTCTGCTGATACAATTATATCGATACAAAAAAATATTTTTTTTTTTTAAGATACAGAATTACGTTGGTTCCTTTATTAGTATTTCAGTGTCTGCTGGTGTCATGTAAGCGCTATACCAATAAATTATCTCTTTTGTCGAAAAAAGTTAGCAATGTACCAGATGAAATGAATAATTAGTAGCTTTCCATTCACTGTGTCTGTGTTTCACACTACTATTTCCAATGTTATACTAAATGTTTCCAACAATATGATATATCGTGATGCACAGTGATACACTTTTCGTTTATCATGATGTATCATGATACACGTTTGAGTCATGATACACAGCCCTAGTTTTTACTACATTTGTGCACATTTACGCAGAATGCAGTATGTTCTTTGCAGAGGGCAAATGCTAAAGACACTAATTTCATGGTTGAAGGAACATTGATTGCAGGCATTGATATTGAAAATAATTATTGTAATTTTCCGTCTAACAATGCAATAGTAACACTAGCAAAAGTGTAACATTCGCAACAGACTTCTTCTTTATTTCATATAACCTTTGGGTTAAACATAAGCATGGACGGAATTATTTCAGTTGGACCTAGCTATTCCATCCACGTAACACTACATGTTACACTCGTGATATATGCCATATATATGGCAAAGCAATAGTGGTTGTGTCACCTCATGATCTGGACTTTGTACATCCTGTAGCACAAATTTAAAATGTGATAAAATTTTTATCATGAAAACTGAGCCATTTTATTAAGAACATCTTACTTAAAGTCGATCAAGTAGCTTAAATGTATAGTTATTTTAAAACTGTCGGTCATACATGAAGGTTCAACAACACATGTACTTGTGGGTCACAGGTTCAGGTGCATGTGTACTTTTTATCAAATTTCAAATCTGAAAGTAAACAAGGCATTACGATAATATAGCTGAATAGGTTTGGAATTGCTTTAAAGTTTCGTACATTGTGTATGAAGTATCTGAAAATGCTGACACGTACAGAAGGATGTTCCCAGGAATAGCAAAAAATTAATTTTTCTATATGAATCCTGAAAACCTTAAGTCTAGCAAATTTTAATTCAAAAGTACTCTTATGCACAATAAAAGAAATTCATCAGTAGTGACCACTGTCCATGACACCACATAGGCACAGGAAACAGGGTACTCATATTTTCACATACAAGCAAAATTTTTATTATATTATCAATATCTACATGTATGCAAATTGTTTCAAATTGTATATTTTTATGTTTATTCCAAAATCCATAATCAAATTTTAAACCAGGGAAATTATTTTCATTAAAAATGTTTGGTATCCCCTATACTTTTGATTTTCTTCCTGTGCCACTGTATCAATTTGAAGGCTCCTGCACAAGTAACGAGATAGATGATATTTCAAAAACCGGATTAATCTAAAGGATTATTTACCCAACATGATTTTCAAATTTAAATTTAAAACTTTTAAATTTCTTTTTATTTACAATACTGTTTTACCCCCACAATTAAACAATTTTTCAGTCATGCAGGTCCATTATATGATGGTGGCCATTTTTAATGGTGGAGGAGAGAATCCGGTTATAATGAGCCCGGGAAGAAACTTATCAGCTTTCCATTTGTAAACTGTAAATTTCTCACAAAAATCTCCTCTGGTTCCAGTGGAGCTTGAACCTGGGCTGACTAGAAGTGAGAAATTTCATGGTTCAAAGTGCACTGCTCTAACCACTCGGCCACAGAGGCCCCTATTAAGATATAAAAGCATAGATACATGTATGCACGACACTTTGAGCTCTTTACATTTAGAAACACCGAGTTCATCATGACCTAGACATTTCAATAGCAATTATATTTATCCATGTTGTATCTTGTCTTATTGGATCAAGTTAATACAAATGGGGTCAAAATAGGGTTAGCGGTTCATTAATAAACTCCTGCACATGTAATTATAATTGAACATGAGACATTCACAACAGTTTGACAGAAATTAAACAAAACAAAACAAATAAATATTCATTACTCAACTCAACACATTTTGTGATATACTGGTAGAGGACCAGTAGCTGGCTATGGTATTATTTCATCTTTAGTATGAACATGTACCTCGACAATATTTTTTTTCTAAAATCTGTTCGAGAAAATTGTTCATCATCTTGTGACTTATCTTAAAATAAATATCAAAAATCGTGTCTAAATTGCTGAAATAATGCAATAGCCGGTAAATGTTCCCTAGCCATCCCCTACCAGTACAGTATTATACTTGTATCATCTGATCTATATTGTAACGTTTCACCCTAGCGTGAACTTCATACGTAGACAGGGGTGAGTTACAAATACAAACAAACACGGGTTCAACTGCCCCTTTCGGTTGCAGATTTCTATAACCGCCGACCAGCTAACTCTTTCAAAAAATAAAATGACAATCAAATTGACTTTAGACACTAGAACATTTATTACAAAATATATAAGAACCAAAATACGAAGACAGCACAAAAAAGAAGTGGTGACAAAAAAATAACAGGTCTAAAATTACCTGTCCGAAGATCTACGCCTAGGGACACTTGAACAAGTGAAAAACCGGTCACATACCGGAATACGTTTTACTGGCCACACATTGCCAAATAAAACTACGAACATACAAAAGTAAACTAATAACACTAATTCATATTTCAGTCTTCCTAAAATTAAAGTACGAAAATGAATAGTAATTATTTTTACTTAACCCAAACTATTTCACAGGTATCTCGTGCCCCGTGTCAGACCGACGACAAAAATTACCACTCTATAAAATTATAATATAAATTAACAAAAACATTATAACATACTCAAGATACACGAAAACACACACGACTAGTGTCCAAAATAGTCATTTAATTTGGTAGAAGTGAATGATGGCAACACACAGGAAGGATTAGAAATAATATTAAAATGAAGTTCACCTCACACGAATATATCCATAAGACGAAGGAAGGGAAATAGAGATCGTAACATTGTGTCATACGTGTTTTATAATTGTAACACTTTCAGGAAGTACCCAAATAACTTAATGAGCCTGTAAAATTCATAGAAAAGTGACCTCCGAAGACATAATGTAATCAAGCGGAACCTGTCGAAGCTTGCTATATTAAGACTGTTAAACGAGGTTAGTAGTGTTAAAGTTAGGTTATTAGAAAACAAATGAGAAAGAAATAAAATTATAATAAACTAAATGATAGATCAAAGAAAAATATCAGCAAGAATAGACAGGTTCGTCACAATATTACATCACTCAGAGATGTTGAAAGTTTTTCAAACCAACTGGTCATTCGGACCGGTAACTAAACAGAATCAACCGGTCCGAACAAATTTTTACCGGTCCGGCAATTTTTTACAGTAATCCAACTAATTTAAACCTATAGAATGAAGAAGCAACAACATCAATTATAATGAACATGAATACTGTAATTTCCCTTTAAATTTATTCAAATTCGTCCAATTTGTTCAGCCTAACAATGTCTGAAATAGGCCTATTGCTTTTGATTAGGGCATGTACATTACGGACCTTATACTCTAACGATTTTCTGATGGACTTGTTTTAAACGCAATCACTGTCTGGTAGGCAATACTTTTTCGAGCTGATGCAGCCTCTCAAAACTGTATAATTTCAACAGTACGCACATGGCAAAGGGGATATCACATGGTCTATAATGGCAGACAAACAATAATTTTTGGAACCTGAATGAAAAGTACTGGTTTGCCCGTATTTCACTGAAGATGAAATGCAGATTTCACAAGTCATGCCCTTTTCGTCGTCATGTTTGGGACATTTATTGCCGTTTAACCATTCTGGCTTAAATTCTCGAGTTGGCCTATTAGGCCATAATAAAAAAAATTGCTAGATTCTCATCCATTTTTAAAAAAAAAAATTGGGGCAGGGGGGCGAATTTTATTTTTTGTTTTTTTCTGAAATAGAATTGAAATGGAATTGGACACTGAATATGACTACTTTGAAAAAAAAAAACACTGTTAAGCTTTCAGTTTTATTTGACTTTCTGTCAAAATATAATATCACAAAGTCAACAAATTTAAACAAAATCCCATGTTTATGTCTACATCATGTACATGTGTCATGTATGACTAAAATCACTAGATACAAAAATTGTAACCAATGTGCTATTCCGGGTAAAAAATGAGGAATCCTACTAACATTTTTTTTTCTTGCTTGAAGGTCATTGATACACCCTTCGAATGAGTAAGAGGTGCCCCTGGTATTTTATGGCATCCCATTCCTTCTAATGTATGTTTAGCGATCATTTCAACCGGCGATTTTTATCAATGTAGGCTACAATAGACAGACAGCATCAATGTATTTTAAATGAGAAAATAAAAAAAAAATCAACTTACCAAGAGTGTCAACATTGGCCAAATCGGTCTTCTTCAAAGAAATCCTACAATTTGCTTTTGTAGGCATTTCAATAATGTCATTCATATGTATTTTTATATTAGCACATTTTAAACTGGGCTGCTATGCTTCTCGGGTAAATGGTTTGCATTGGTACATTTTTTTACCTTTTGACCTTGCTACAGAAAAGAATACTGAATGCTTCTTGAACAGGATATTATTTAGTTTTTCAGAACTATAGCCGAGTTCTGGGACCGTCGGAAAACTGAATATAGTTGCCAAAAGACAGCATATCGCCAAATTTGCATTCAGGGTCACATGAAATGAACGTTCCGTCTTTAGATTTCCCAACAGTAACTGTCACTTATTTGCTTGATTTACAAAAAACTAGTTATGACGACATAAACTTTCGGCCCCGATTTTAAGAGATATTTTGAACAGTGGTAAAATCAGGGGCATTCAAGTCCTCCCATATAGATTTTTTTTCGTAGCAATATGCTGTGACATTTTCACAGTAGTTTAGCGACTATATTCATTAAAAAACGTATTTTGAGTCGGATTTTACGATTTACCCACCGGTTAAAAAAACAAAAACATACCCAAAAAGACCCAAAAAAACACCCAAAAAAGACCCAAATTTATAAAAACACCCAAAATTAAAAACAATTAAATCGAAATAGGGTTTGCATCAATAATCATTTTAAATGCATTTTTCTTCTGTATAAATATTTCATAGACTTGGCTAGAAATAAAAAAAAAATCAACATTTATCACACATTCTCATGGAACTTAAACGCCGTTACGAGACACTTTCGGCCCCGATCCTGCTTACTTTCAAAGAGATTTTTTTTAGTGGTAAAATCAGGGGCAGAAGTCCTCCCATTATTGAATTTTTTTTCATAGCAAATATGCTGTGACTTGTTTTTCACAGTAGAACCATAACCATTTAGCGATCATTTCAACCGGCGGCACGATTTACCCAAAAAAAAGCTCAAAAACCTACCCAAAAAGACCAAAAAAAAATCAAATGCCCAAAAAGACCCAAAAAACACCCAATTAAAACAATTAAATCGAAATAAGTTTTTTTGCATCAATAATCATTTTAAATGCATTTTCTTCTGCATAAATATTTCATAGACAGCTAGAAATAAAAAAAAATCGAATTAAGTTTGCATCAATAATCATTTTAAATGCATTTTCTTCTGTATAAATATTTCATAGACAGCTAGAAATAAAAAAAAAATCAATCATCCATTTATTTTTATATTTTAAAGTTTATTTTACCGTCACTTCTCATGGAACTACTACGCCGTTACGGACAAATGTTTGATTATTGCCCCGATTTTTAAGAGATATTTTAGTGGTGAAAAATCAGGGGCATGTTGTATTTTTATATAGTTGAAGTCCTCCTATATGTTTTTTTTTTTCGTAGCAATATGCTGTGACATTTTCACAGTAATTTTTTAGCGATCATTTCAACACGAGCTTGTTGATTATGGCACGATTATTACATTTTTTAGAGTGCCAAAAAAACAAAAACATGTACCAGTTTACAGGGTTTAAAAAAGACCCTGAAAAAAACATGTTATATTTTTTTATATAGTTGTAAAAAGACCTAAAAAAACAATTAAATCGAAAAACAGTTTTAAGTTTGCATCAATAATCATTTTAAATGCATTTTCTTCTGTATAAATATTTCATAGACAGCTAGAAATAAAAAAAAAATCAACATTTATCACTTCTCATGGAACTTACGCCGTTAACAATATTGGACACTGTCATTTAGTAAAATGAAGAGCCAAAATTCGGTCTTCTTCCAATTATTCCTGAAATATTTTTCATATTTTATGTCAAATTTATATTTTCACTATATAAAAATTCTACGTAATGTGGAAAATGATGATTTCATATGTATTAGAAATCCCATTAAACGATGGAATACACTAATTTTCATGTGAGTAAAATTCTAGTGACTTCATGTTGAAGTTTATTTAAATAACCGTATTTTAAGTAATATAAGTAAACTAACAGAAAATTCTGGCACATTTGGGTTATAAATGTCATGCTGACTATATCATGGTTTCAGAAATACATTGTGAAATTGGATAAAACAGCATTATCAAAGTAAAAAATATCTACAGTCATAAAAAATATTTCATTTCATTATTTATAATAATAGATTACTAACATGTTTGGTTACGTATTTAAATGAATTTTTTGGGGTCATTTTTGGATGTTTTTTGGGTCTTTTTTGGTTTATTTTTAATCATGTGTTTTTTTGAGGGTCTTTTTATGATTTTATAAGGTGGGTTTGGGGTAAATCGTGCTGCCCTACATTTCAACTCAGGAAGTGATCTGCTATTTCTTATCGCTGACGTTCGATATTTATTGATATGCTTACTTGATCTTTTCGATTTTTGCCAAATCCCATCGTCATTAAGTTATGACATGACATAATGTAGTATATCTATGAGATGTTTATTCTAGCATTATTCCATCGTTAAAATGGTTTTTTGTTTTCAAACACGTCGTAAACCTTTCTGTCTACCAGTAACATTTTGAACAGAGGAAAATCAAGAGAGACGCTCGTTTTGATCTGGTTTGGCGGTTGTGTCGTAAATGCATCATTTCATTATTCCGCGTTATAATCAACCAATCAGCAGAAAACATCTTAGATTTTTTCTTATGACATAACGGCGAAGACCATTTGTTGTCTGCTTAACCACCGAAAGTTATCTACTAAGACTGAACACATACGGAACCTTCGGACAATGGACACGGAATATAAACTCAGTCCCGGACGGGTGAGACTATATTCGATTAATAAAACGTATTTGAGTCGGAGATTTTTTACCGGTCATTCGGACCGATCAGTTAGTGTTTCCAACCGGTCACAGTCAATTTTGCCGGTCGGACCGGTTACTTTCAACATCTCTGATCCGGTAGCACTTAAATACGCCTGCATACGCCTGCCGGTATATCATAAGTTAAACATGCACATTACGTTATCAAATGATTAAATCTTAAAATTTACAAAAAAAATATTAAAATATAACATTATCACTGATTATGCAACTCTTCACAAGTAAATTACTAAATATTCCGTCAATATAATAAGGATAAAAAAAACTTACCTACAAAACTCCCTGACTTAAAAAGAGACAAATAAATGAGTTATTTTAAGTCAATAACGACTGTCGTCCTATATTTAGCTGTCAATGTCAACGAGTTTACGAGTCATCGTCTAAATCAGCTGATAGCCGTAGATGTAGAGGTCTTTGAAACCAGAAATAGGTAACGGTCGCTAAATTAAAAAGCGGTGTCGGTCTGGAAACGATGGACAAAAAAGGAAGCTGACCAGAATTCTTGTCGCTGTTATATGGCTGGCCTTTCAATTTTATTTAGCCAATATTAAAACATCTTGGACCATTACTTTAGAAATGTACTTTGTCCGTTCTTACTATTAAAAATATTGCGTTTTAAAATTAGCCTTAAATATTAAATGAATAGATAGACATGAACATTTATTCTTATCATTGTAAAACTATCATTTTATAGGTTAGTGGTGAAAAAAATTATTCTGTGCCAACGGAATAATTTTTTTTCTCTTAATGATTATTCCGTTCGCACGAAATATATATATATATATGTTACGCACGAAACCGTGATAGATGTACATTTTATTTAGAAATATGGTACTCTTTAAATATAGTACATATTATACAACCTGAAACAAATTTGTACAACATGTATCAATTTCATGTAAAATAAATTTAATAACAATACAGAAAAATAATAAAACGATATAATGTAGCGAAGCTTTTGTCACCATTTCACGATACTAAATTTACTTCAAAATTCCCGAATAAACTTATAAATGTATCGTATATATATATATACCTGTGTGTGGTACAGGGTGTTTCAAAATACACTGAAATGTATCGCACCAATTTCTACATGGAACCAAAAAACCTAGGAAAGAAATGATAATTCTCTTAAGCTACTAGATATAAAAGTAATAAAAATTGGTTAAGTCCGAAATCTCGATAATAATCAAAATGTGAAACAAATAGCCAATAAAATAGGATTTAAACTTACTGTACGTGCAACTGGAAATCACCTGATGAAAACGTCCAAAGTTTTAAATTAGAGTAAGGCGTCCAGTGCTTTTATACTAAAATTTACAAAAGGATTATGGGAATTTGACCAATGGAAAATCTATTAAATCAATAAATCACCAGAGCGAATAACCATTCGGACACAAAAATTACTTCCCTTTATAATACGTATCAGAAACGTATTACATACATACTGTATGATAAAATTTGTAGAGTTATGTCCCTTTTCAATAGTTCGTGTATATAAATATACAAAGGATATACTTATAGTTCGTGTATATAAATATACAAAGGATATACAAAATACGTACAGCAAAATAAAATTTCAAATATATATATACACAATTTGACCCTGTTACATCCTCCCCCCAGTCGAGGAAGTCGTCCTCGACTTAAACATTTGTATATGTTCTGATATAATTAAGAACTAAAAATTAAATAATCTGTATATTTTACATTGTATAATGATGAAAATACACTGTTTATTTATATCTTATACTATTGGTCACTATTTTAAGTAATGCTTTTAGCTACATCATCCTGTTTATTACAAAACAGCTCACATTTGGAATTCTGAAGCAGAAAATTTGCTTGCTTCAGCCATCCATCACTAATCTGCTGAGACCAACAATACTCGCCAGTTGACATCCAATCTGGCAGTCTCTTGTTCCTTCCAGACCTTCTATAGACGTCTCAACTACTGGGATAGGGTTCCGAGTAGATTGAGACCTCTTACGGGGAGCTGGAGTTGGTTTAGATTTAAAAAATCCTATTGGCAAAAGAAGATTCCTGTGGAGGGTCTTCACCTTCCCAGTCCCATCCTCCCTTTTCACTTTATAAACAGGGATGCCATGATTAGGTTGATTTTCACTAGGACTCTATCACCCTTTTTTTAAAACACAACCTCTTACATTAATGTCGAAATATTTTTTCTTGTTCTGAGTTTTGTCTCCGATGCCAAACATCACGAAATGATTTAAAAACGCCTCGGCTGTCGTTCGCGCCGTTTGATTTCGAGTCGGGACTGCGACGGCGAATTTAGTAAAATGATCAGTGATCACAAGTATGTTAGTTATTCCACTAGTGGCGCTTTGTCCGGTAAAGCGTCTTCTCACGTCCAAGGTGACCCCATACCAGAAGACCATTCTCGTTTCAAATGTTTAAAACCTCGTGATAGATTGAATTTCGGCGGTATGTTTTTCGGAATAGGACGTTTTCCATTCTTCACGTACATCCACGATATTTCGGGATCTTTCTGTTGTTCAGAGCGAAGATCGACTACGGAAGTATATTCGTCGAGGTTGAATATATCGGTAACGCCATTAAACATCGATAAACACTCTACGTAAGGTGTAAATATAACTGAGCTACTGCATATGGCTTTAATCGAATCGGCTGAGAGAACTTCTGTCTCTTTGACATTCGACGGCATGCGTGACAGACCATCCGCATCTGCGTTTGATACTCCGGGTTTTGTAAACTATATCAAAGTCAAATGACGAAAGATTTGCGGCCCATCGTTGGGTAGTAGCGTCAAGTTTGGCGCTAGTCATGACATATGTAAGAGGATTATTATCAGTATAAACTGTGAAACGGCTTCCGAATAAGATAATCTGAGAATTTATCACAAACTGACCATTTTAGAGCAAGAAATTCTAACTTGTGAGCAGGATATCGGGTTTCAGGCTTGGTTAGTCCGCGACTTGCGTATTGCGTATGCGATAACACGCTTATTTTCGCCTTGCTTTTGATACAAAACAGACCCTAGTCCTCTTAGGGACGCGTCGGTATGAACCTCAAATGGTAAATTGAAATCAGGATAACCTAGTATGGGAGGAGAAGTTAGTCTACGCTTCAACTCTTTGAACGCATTCTCCTGCTCCGTACCCCATGTCCCAAGGTATTTGACTCGTGTTTAAATGTGAACCCCTTTTTATTAGCCTTAATCGGTGTTGGCATAAGAATAGTAAGTGGTTTTGCAATCTTAGAGAAATTCGGTATAAACCGACGGTAGTAACCGACAAAACCAAGAAACTTTCGCACTGCTTCCGGTGAATTAGGCGTGGACCAATTAACAACTTTTTCAATCTTATCATCATCAGGTTCGATTCCGTGTTCGGAAATTATATGACCCAGTCGAGATAAATAAAACAAATCTGAGTATTCAATTCACCTAAGCATTCCTCCATAAGACGTTGGTACGTCGCGGGGGAATTCACAAGACCGAATGGCATCCGGTTAAATTCGAAAAAACCCCAGGGGGCCAACGGTAAAAGCTGTACGAGGTTTATGTACTTCTTCGATTTCGACATTGTGATAACCGCTTTTCATGTCTAATACGCTAAAAAATCGATTACCCGCCAGCGATTCTAAAATTTCTTCTATTCGCGGTAACGCGTAAGCATCTTTAACGGTTCTCTCGTTCAGTTCCCGGTAGTCAACGCACATGCGCAAATCGCCATTTTTCTTTCGACAAAGTACGATGTTTGACGCCCACGGAGAATGAGAACGACGAATAATACCGCTTGCTAACAAATGATGTAGGTGATCGCGTACTTCTTGAAACATAGCTGGCGGTATACGTCGGTGACGCTGCTTAAACGGTCTATCATCTGTTACGTCAATTCTGTGACGCACTAAATCGGGTATGACCTACGTCATCGTCATGTGCTGAAAACACTGACTTGTATTTCCAGATCAGACTCCGGCTCTGCTGGATTTCAACTCATCGCGTCATCATTGCTGCTTAAATTTACCTTCTCAATCTCAAGAACGGTCACGGGCTGTATCTCACAAAGTAGTGCTTTTGGTTGAATTGTATTAGTAACATGTTAAGAAAATGGAATGACTGTTTCTAAATCACCCGCCACGGCTACCCGATTTCCACGGAAATGCATAGTTCGGAATGCATACCACAGCTCAGTTTAGCGCGATCAAGTAAAACCGAGATTATGTTTGTACCAATTAAGACAGGGACTGTTGCGTTGTACTTTAAGATTCTTTAGTCATAGTACCGCTAAATTGGGCATTGACCTTCACAAACCCGTCATACGGTAATAATTCACCATCTGCGCATGTTCGAAAAGTGTCTGAATCGGGTAACTACTCAAGAATTTGTCATAAAAACCTCTACTTATGGTGACACTGTCGATCCGGTGTCGATTAGCGCTTCTGTCTCGATATTACATTCGCAGAGGCCAATCAACTTCGACGGAATTGATTTAAAATCTTTGGAGCATGATATAACTGTTTCGGGGTCTGCCACATTTATCGCAATATGACCCTTTTCGCCGCAATGATAACTCCTATTTTGACGACCGTAAGAAATATCTACCCCTCCCCCCTCGGCTAGAACGGTTCCTCCGAAAACCGTCATTCGCGTTCGATTTCGCGCAAGCACCAAGAGAGTTTAACTGTGTTCGGCTATTTCGTAGCAGACTTAACAAGTTTCTTATCACGCTGACTATCTGTTTTTCGACGTTTTCTATCTTCATCTGATATAAATGACGTGGAATCTTTCAAACTAGGTCTTAAACCATTTCGTTAACAACATTTTGTTCGCGTTTTTGTCGTGTTTAAAATTCAAACCGAGCGCTTGAAGATCTTCTAAACGACAGCTCCACGTCACCACGTCTTTTTCTCTTCTTGTTTACAATGCCGAAAACGCTGTCCATTTTCGCGATTACATTTTGTATTGACACATCAGGACCTAAAAGCGCGCGCAAAGCGCTGTACCTTTTAATGAACTTCTAACTGCCTGTGCTACATTTGCTCATTTCTTTTCCCCCATCCCCTGAGAACTGGGCCAACTTGGGAAAGTGGTGTATACTATGTGGGAAAATACTATGTTGTGATTTTGTTTCTGAAACCTCTTTTATTTTTAAACTCATGTATCAAAGAGATTTAAAATGGTTAGTTTTTCTAAAGATGAAAGTTCGTCATCATTTTTACGACATACAAACAATATCTAAAAGAAAACTATGTGATATAGCCCGGCGATGTAAACAATCAGTACTAAACACAACCACATTTATGCAACCTGATATATTTAAATACATGTAACTTCTGAACACAGTAAACTGTTTGTGTATTATCACTTGCTGATACACAACACTATAGCTTAACTTTTTCAAAGTCAATTATGAAACTGAAGTTATAACTGACTTCTGTTCACTCAAAATACATTTCTGTTATATATGCGAAACAAGTTAAGACAAGCACACTGAATGAATTGAATTCAGCCGACAAAATGGTTGTATTCACTGTCTGGTCCGTGCGCGTTTTCCGGATCCTTTTAAATGTACAACCTCACTGGGGGCTCCATTGTTACGGTCTGGTTTATTTTCTCTCACAAATAAGAGTAACCGTGAGTTCTTGTTTAGATGTACATTTAGAAATATGGTACTCTTTAAATATAGTACATTTATACAACCTGAAACAAATGTGTATCAATTTCATGTAAAATAAATTTAATAACAATACAGAAAAATGATATAATGTAGCGAAGCTTTTGTCACCATTTCATACTAAAACTTCAAAATTCCCGAAAACTTATAAATGTATCGTATATATATATATACCTGTGTGTGGTACAGGGTGTTTCAAAATACACTGAAATGTATCGCACCAATTTCTACATGGAACCAAAAAACCTAGGAAAGAAATGATAATTCTCTTAAGCTACTAGATATAAAAGTAATAAAAATTGGTTAAGTCCGAAATCTCGATAATAACCTAAACAAAACAAAAAAAACTTGAAATGGTCTTGTCTGTGGAATGAAAATGGAAAATTTATTATATAACCAATAAACGACGAGGCATTATTATATTGAATAGATACAGACAGCGACACCTATCATTTGTTTCAACATCAGAACCTTCGAATGCATGCCCATCAGATATCGACTGCGTCTGTCCCCCATCGACCCCAATCAAATATGTTCTATATGACAATAGTATTGCATGACCGACCAAATAATAAAATGTATGAATGAAAATCAGTATGACACCAAAACATACGATTTCACATAACGATGGCGGGGCGGAGTAACATTTTTCATTATTATACGACTGACTACTCACTACTTGGTCATGACAAGCTGCACGAGAAAAACGTTTTATTCCCCACTGGATACTCATATGGATGGTGACAAGTAGGAACGATTACCCTAGTCAGTATAATTTTATTGTTATACTTTATTACCTAAAATTTAAACTCAACCAGGCCAAGAAAGGGTTCCCACGACACGATTCGCCAGGTTGTGTTTATGTTGCTGTTACTATATGCCTACTGATTTGAAACGACCCATAACAAGAAAACCCCGACTCTTTGTCAATTTACACCTGTCTACGGCCGAAATTCTACTCCGATTTTGAGTAACTCTTGTCTATAACTTCTTATTCGTTAATATATTCATCATTGCTCTACCTCTCATATTAACTTAAAATTCATCCAATTTGGTTGTTTCTTTGGACGTAAAGTTCGGCGATCATAATTTTACTGGCTGTTTGGTGTCTTTTTCTTAACACTAACAATTCCATTAGTATATAAATAGCTATGACAGGGACACATATGAGTGAAATATTATTTTAATAAGTAATGTCAGTGGCCTGTGGTTTTCAAAATCATCATCATCATTATTACTGTCCCCATCATTTTCAATTTCTTCTTGCCTATTATGAACTGTTTCCTTTTCATGGTTGTTGAATTCATCAGCTCCGTCATCATTGCTACTGTTATTGACTTCCTGTGGAGAGTCATCATTGCTACTGTTATTGACTTCCTGTCGAGAGTCATTATTGCTACTGTTATTGACTTCCTGTCCAGAGTCATTATTGCTACTGTTATTGACTTCCTGTCGAGAGTCATCATTGCTGCTGTTATTGACTTCCTAAGGAGAGTCATTATTGCTATATTGACTTTCCATGGAGAGTCATTATTGCTACTGTTATTGACTTCCTGTCGAGAGTCATTATTGCTACTGTTATTGACTTCCTATGGAGAGTCATTATTGCTACTGTTATTGACTTTCTTTGGAGAGTCATTGTTGCTACTGTTATTGACTTCCTGTGGAGAGTCATCATTGCTACTGTTATTGACTTCATGTGGAGAGTCATTATTGCTACTGTTATTGACTTCCTGTGTAGAGTCATTATTGACTTCCTGTCGAGAGTCACTATTGCTACCGTTATTGACTTTCTGTGAAGAGTAATAATTGAATTTATTGTGTGGAGAGTCACTATTGCTACCGTTATTGACTTTCTGTGAAGAGTAATAATTGCTAATGTTATTGACTTCCTGTGGAGAGTCATTATTGCTAATGTTATTGACTTCCTGTGGAGAGTCATTATTGAGATTGACTTCCTATGGAGAGTTATTATTGCTACTGTTTATATGTTAATATTGCTCCTGTTTTGGCTTCCTGTGTAGAGTCATTATTGCTACTGTTGACTTCCTTGTAGAGTCATTATTGCTACTGATGTCGAGAGTCATTAATTGGCTCATTATTGCTACTGTTATTGACTTCCTATGGAGAGTCATAATTGCTACTGTTATTGACTTCCTATGGAGAGTCATTATTGCTACTATTATTGATTTCTTGTCGAGAGTCATTATTGCTATTGTTATTGACTTCCTGTGGAGAGTCATTAGTGCTACTGTTATTGACTTCCTGTCGAGAGTCACTCACAGTATTGGTAACTGTAACTTCAGCTGTGGAAACTATCGGTTTCTTTCCAATGTTGTTACAAGGGTAACCAGAGGCGCCCCTCTCTGTTTCCATTACACTCCACTTACGGAAATCGGATCCTCATCTGAATTGTCGTACTTATGTATTTCGTTTGGCCAAAGTATTTGTGTTATGATATCTGTATCATATTCATCATCTAAAGAATCGTTTGTTTCTTTCGTATCTTTAGGTATTTCTGAGACGATTTTGTTCTCACTGTCTTTACTCTTATTTTATTTATTTATTTATTTATTTATTTATTTATTTATTTATTTATTCATTTATGTTTGCGCTGGTGATTTTATCATGTTAACACGTTTTGATTTACCAGGGTTTTGCCAAAAAGTGGGAACAGGGGTTTTACCAAAAAGTGGGAACATGATAATTTGGTGGATCACTATATAAGTATCCAATAGGAAGCAACATATTCCTACAAAGAGTTCGCTTTCGACCTTGGTCATCTGTATTCAGCTTATCCAGTATGACACATGACTCTTCCTACCACTTATCAGAACATTTGTTTTCCATCAAAAGCTAGGATTTTGACCAACACTCTATCACCAATCTCTACTCGTACTCCTCTAACTTTCGAGTAATTGGACTTTTGACGGACTTGAGCTTTCTTTGTTGCCTTTGATGCCAACGCATATGATTCCTTAAGTTTATTCTTAAGTTCTGAAACATCGTTGGACATTGTCTGCTCTTTGTCTTTTTTTTACTTCAGTCCAAATGCGATGTCAACCGGTAGACGTGGCTGTCTGCCACACATGGGAAAATATGGCGTTTGGACAGTTGTGTCCTGTCGCATTAAATCGATGTATGAACGAGAGTTCCTAGATATTTCTTTCAATTTCGCTTTTTATCACATGACTAGGTCACAAACATACCTAAAAGTGTACGGTTAAACCTTTCAAACAATTGATCGTAGGATGGTAATGGGAAGTTCCTGACTTTTCCATCTCGTTAATGACATATAAATCTCTGGTAAGCTTGGATTCAAAATTAGCACACTGGTCTGATTGAATGTCCTAAGGCAACCAATAGTGCACTATATACGGAATTGTTGAAGAATGCGTCGGTTACTGTTTTAGATCTGGTGTTCTTGGTGTAGATGGCGAGAGGGTTTTTGGTGAAGTGATCTGTGATAAAGAGAATGTTTTGAAAACCCCCTTTAGATGTTTCCAATGACAACAAGTCCAGAGAATTTGATTCTAGAGGTTGCGTAGTGGTGATACTTATCAGTTGTGAAAAAGAGAGATTTTCAAAGTAAGCATAGCTGACATCCCTTGAGCCAGTACTCAATGTCATATGACATTCCGAGACAAAAGAAACGATGTCGGACGAATGATGACGTCTTGTCACGTCCTTGATGTCCCATCTTGCCATGAGAAAATCCTAAAACTGTGTCAACCAGAGATGGATGGGGGTGGTTAACAAGTTTATTTTTATGTTCATCCTGATTTGATATTTTCTAATGTACATGTATATGATGTCATTTTTCAACTAGATTTTGCAAAGTTTTTCCTAAAAAAAGTACACCCTGTGGTTGTTTGAAGTTCAAAGCCTTTTTGGTGTTTTTCCTCTTTCAACAAAGTAAAAATGAAGAAGTACCAATGGATAATCGAAACTCCCAAGTCCATTAGAATACGACAAATTAGATATACCAATGGGCTCAACATGTAGAACAATGCGAATCCCAAACGGGATGGGACCAGGTGTGTGGGAGGAGTCGGCGTCTCCTGTTAGCATGACACATCCAACGCAAACGTTACATGGAAACCTCCTCAGGAGTTCGGTGAAAAGATCAAATTCGGTGAAAATGTCATTAATTTGTTTTGAATTTTATACTATACAAAAGGGAGTTACTTTGTATGGTCGTGCTCCAATATGAATCGATTTATAAATGATTGTGTCATCACGCTCTTCAGCCTTTACATTATTTGTATCAATATGATACACAGGTTGGAATTGTCCAAACGTACAGTGACCAAACAGTATAAGACTTTCGATGAATGGTACCGGTTGTACTCTACAAACATTTTGGACAACCCCAGTCGAGACGACTTGATCTTGTGTACAACCTAGTTATCTGGAGAGTCCATCATCAACATCATTGCGACATGGCCTGTAAATGATGTCAGCGTCAAGTTCTGACAACATTGCAACCCAGTAGTGTCCAGTGTCATCTTATGAGTCTGGCGTAAGGACGTATGCCAACGAATTGTTATCGGTAAGAACAGTAAATATCTTCCCGTAAAAAAGTCACGAAACTTCAGAATGATTGCCTATTGTAAAACCAAAACTTCTAGTTTGTGGGCTGGATAGTTCCTCTCGGATTTACTACTAGTATTTAGCCCTCCATGATTTTGGTCCGGTACAGCGTCAAGTCCTACTGAACTTGCAGATGCGTCTGTATGAACTTCAAATGGAAACAAAACGTCAGAATCAGATAAAATTGGAGGCGGGGATAGTAAATATCTATTTGTTGCTATTGTTCTTCCCATTTCCATGTCGGTGTTTTGGTTGTCTTCGATACTGGTTCGTAATCTTTTATTTGGCGGTTGATGGCATCAAATCAGTCAGTGGCCTTGTTATATTTGAAAAATCTTTTATAAATTTTCTGTGATATCCAACAAATCCTAAGACTTTCCTGACTTCTTCTGATTTGTAGGTGTTGACCAATCCTTTACCTTCTGACAACATGTCTTGTCCTATAACAAAGGACCTCGGGTGGCGATACTTTATATTGTTTTTACTATCAAGTTGCCGTCCACACAAGTAATACAAGGACTATAAAAATTGAAAATATCAGCATAAAACATGAAATAATGAAAATATAATGCAACAGCATATATTATAGGAATAACAACGTGTCCTACATGTACATTTAAACAATGAGCATTTGTTGGTAGAGAGTTTAACTCGGATAAAGCCTAAGAAGTCAGGGTTTATAGATCGCTGGTTTTCAGAGTTAATCTATCAACAGAATATTTCTGATAATAATGAGGTCACAGGGATATTTTAGTATCTGCATGGCAGGAAAAAAAAGTAATACCCGGTAATAGTAATAATCATAATAGCCTCTCATGCCTTGTAAGATAATTAAAAAAAATATCCCCGGACCCACGCACCTACCCAAGCCGAAATTCTGCCCCGATTTTAAGTAACTTTTTTTTTCGTAAAATTTCACCAGGGGCAGAATTTCTGCTTAGGGCCCACCCTATAATATGGATCATGTTTGCTGAACTGACAAACTTCTTTTGGTAAGTACAGTCACTTGCCAAAAGTTATCATATGTTATCAATTTTTAAACTTTTGGCAAGTTTCTGTATAATCAATGCGATAGTAAAGCGGGTGAGCAGGTGCACCTCTCAATATTTCCAGTCATGAATTTGCCGGATTAAGGATCTTCAATTTCGATTGCCTCCGTTTTAGTTTTAACTTTTAGAATTGCAGAAAATGGCGGCGTCTATAAACGTATTGAGATCGCATGTTTCCATGAGTGTTTGAGAAGAAGAATTGCAATTATATTTAGCTTTACAATTATATCTTAACTATGGGTAGGTATTGATGTTCATTTTAACTAATTCTAAGGAAATGACATATGCCTACAGAAGGAAAGAGTTTTTTATCCATCAAATGATGATCAATTCTTCTTGTAAGCAAAATGCCGGTATTTGCTGAACAGTAAGTAAACTGTAACTGGTGTACAGTAACGTGAAAAATATCGTAGAAATGCTACCCGTGGTCAGTATTATTAGAATTCTTAACCTGTGTCAAAATAATCCCTTTAGGGATTCTGTCGCGGCCGTTTTATTGTTGGGTTGCCCCACCAGAATCCCATGTCAAGCCTTCATAGTTTTATTCGGGAAAATCTGGGCTTCGGTGACCGGCTCGCTTGAAGATAATTTTAAATAATAAATACCTGGATGGCAGTCAATTAGTAGGTCATCTATCGTTTCTAGACATATTTTTCTTTGAATTCAAACATTTTTTTGTTTAAAATCCCAAATAGAATTTGAAATATCACATGTTTATTCTGACAGACACATATTTTTGCCCAAGTTTGAATGGCGGACTAGTATACGTCAGAGGCTATAGTCTGTTCTATGATTGCTCTTCGTAAGTTCGATAACATTAACTTTGCTTTTCACAGGCTTATGAAAAGCAATCATAGAACAGACTATAGCCTCATTGCCAGTTGAGATGATCACGTGATGTAAACAAGTCTACCATTCAAACCCAGGCAAAAACTATGTGTCCGTCAGAATAACATGTGATATTTCAGTTTCTATTTGGGATTTTAAACAAAAAAATGTTTGGATTCAAAGAAAAATATGTCTAGAAACGATAGATGATCCACTAATTGACTGCCACCCAGGTATTTATTATTTAAATTTCTCTTGAAGCGAGTCTGTCACCGAAGCCCAGATTTTCCCGAATAAAAGTATGAAGGCTCGACAAGGGATTCTGGTGGGGCAATACGATTAAACGGTCGCGACAGAATCCCCAAAGGGATTAGTGTCAAAAGTGCCCCCCCCCCCTCCCCCTACATTTTAAAGAAAAGATATTTAGAAACCTAATTATGACGTGGGTCATGGGATCCGTAGGGGCTCAAAATGAGGGAAAAAAAAAAACAAAACTTTTTACTTGGTACATTTTATAAAATCTTTCTCTTATGAACCAGTGATCAAATGACATTCCAATACTGATTACTGTATGCATGACATCTACAATGAATGAATGATTGTGAATTGTATACAGTACCATTAAACTAGACTCACTTGACCAGTGCTTGAGCATTTAACAAAATTTACCATGTCCTCATCTATACAAAAGGGGATGATCACCGACAGGGTGACATAATTATATGGCATGACCTGACTTCTCTACCTCCTGGTTAAGAGAATTCTATTTCAAATGACTTCAAATTCTGCAAACGACACGTCATGCCAAAATCGAACTGAAAATTGTTGAAAATTTGACTGTGCGATAATGGAATTTGGAGCTATATTTCAGTAGTTTCAACTCGGAGGAGGAATACAATTTCCTCTGATTTGAAATAGGAGACTTAGATGTAAATTCAACACAAGTTCTCAGAAAATTCCTATGGATAAGTCACCGACCGATAGGATTATTCTGTGCATTGACGAGGACAACTAGACCAACATTGACTCGCTACCGTTAAACACTCAGTTCACTGCAACACCAGGACTTGCGTGCTATGTACCTGGCAACAGTAATCTTTTAGATTTTATTTATTGTTTAAAAAAACAATGTGGGAATCTTTTGTTTAGGAGACAAATTGCTGTCTCAAATTTAATTAATTTTGGTGAGCATCTAAAGCCACAATGTCGGACATTGGCTGCATCTGTTTCACTCATTCCGAGTCATGGAAAGCAACTACGGTCGCAGAAATTACAACTTTAACTGTTAATTAACAATGAATACCTGATCTAAAAAAAATAAAACACTTCAAAAACATTAATTGCAATCATTTTTATTAAAATTATATATGGATCAGTTTACACAAATTGACACACAATAACAAGTTAAAGTGACCAGTTCAAATTGATAAAAATTCACATTTTTAATCTGGCAGTGGTGTGTGTATACATTGTAATACATATGCAGCAGTGGCTGGTTGAGTCAGTCATTGTAATGTGGCGGGATAAGGGTTAATGTAGATAGAAGTTTTAATATCATTTATCAATTGAAATATAACAAAAAACTGCATATACAATTGACCACTGTTCCACTCCCGTGTCAATATCCGCAACTACAGTGGTGTCATGTGATCAATTGCCTTGAGAATACATTTTGGATGTGAATCACAAAAAAAAACTGTTCTAGCACTGGTCAAGTGAGTCTACAATGAGTTCTCCCTTCACAAACAAATTACTGCCATCATCATCTATAGTATAAATGATTTTCGTTTCTATATTTCAGATTTTTCTGATGATGACGAAGATTTACAAGTTCCACAGATTAAGAAACAGAAAACCATACAGTATGGAAGTTTGGAGGAGCAAGAACGTTTAAGGATTCAAAAGGAAGGAAGTTCAGGGTCACTGGCCAGTGATGCCATACAAGCTGGAAAGGCAGCAGGAAATATTAATATTACTGAAGGTACATGTATGCAAGACTTACATGCTAATTGTGATTACATGTATAATATACTGTCACAGGGATTTACCTTTACGTTACCTTCACAAATTGCAATCAAATAAACCAAGCCTGTGTCGACAACATATTTTGTAGGAAATTCAATTTTATGAAAGTGGTAATTATAATTACTGTATTCGACCCATTTAGAGTCCATGTCCCTATAAGCGCCCCTCTCCTTTTTTACATACAATTGAGAATCTTTTCTAGCTGGCTGACAAGATGTGAGCCTGACAAACCCTAAGTAACAGTTTATCTGTAGCCCCTAGCAACAGAATTATGTTGTTAGGTGTCCTCAGAAACAACTACAAACACTGTGTCTTAAAAATAATTAAGTAATTTTCTTCAATTTGATTATTAATTGGTCCTATTAAGCACCCACCGCCTTTTCCTGATTTTTGTAGTGCCCTGGGCACTTAATGGGTCGAATACGGTATATAGAATGATTAATTTACGTAAATGTTTTGGTCAACCATTCTTATGATAAGATAATGTAATATAATGAATGTTGTTGTATTGTTACTTAACCTCCCACTCAAGAATCTTTTACTCATATGGAGATGTCACTAAATGCCGGTGAAGTGCTTCAAATTTTGGCCTATGCTTGGCACTTACGGCCATTGTGCAGTGAGGGTTCTTTAGTGTGCAGACACCTACTGTGACAAGAGACCTCGGTTTTTACTGTCTCATCTGAAGGACAGGAATCTGACCTGCCACCAGCTGGACTCGAACTCACAATCAAGAGTTGAGCATGCTATTGGCTTAGCTAGGCCGACTCATAAAATGAATATAGACCAATATCATGCTGCAAGGTAAATCTTGCCTATAAGTATAAACACATGTAATTGCATATTGTAATAATTATCAATGACATTATTGGTTTTTTTTATTATTATTTTGGCTTACACAAATTACAATAAAACTACTTGTTTTTCAAATTTGTTATCAGTATATTGTAGCATCTCTTACAACTATCACTGAGGTTTAATGAAATAGATAAACAAGATACAGTGAAAACTATCAAACTGTTTGATATTTCAATATGATAAAGGACACACATGTACATACTACATTGTACATTTACATGTATAACAAAGCTAATCTTTGTGTAAATTTCTTAAAACACAGTACGACTTTGATGTGTCAAATTTCAATGAGTTGAATTTCTCAATGTTTCGACCTGTTCACAAAGTCCAGAATATTTTTATTTAACGCTGCTAATAAGCATTTTATAATTAAAATTTTTATGAGTTGAATTTCTCGATGTTTCGAATATCTTTTTGGGCCCATTTCTATAAATACAACGAAAAATCCTACATATAATTGAAGTCAAAATTTTACATGTGTATGAAATCACCCCATGATAATTTTTCTCCTTCTCATAAACCGTCAATGTTTTAATTTCATGACAGTTAAGTTAAATGTAGCGCTAACTATTAACCATAAAGACCGTTTATGTCTTAAATGGTTTCGAAGCACTCATATATGATTAATAGAACCTGTGAAACTAGAAACGTATGGTTCTCGGTTACCATCAATGCGTCAAAGTCCCGATGTTTCGAACTTTTCTAGGTGGTTCCTTTAACTTCAAATCATCAGAGTTCTACTATATTTGGAAAATAAGTCCTTTTGAGGAATATAAAAGAAAATACAATTTTTGGCTTTTGGAGAGGATAGACTATAATCTGAAAATGTTCACAGGACATTATTTTCACTAAGCACATGTTCTAAATTTATTCAAGAGATGATATTTTTGTGTTTTTGAATGCCCATTTCGTCATACTATTATCCTTCTTCATTACAAAAATTGTCCTCTGCACCACCATGGTCTAATGTGAACTTACATTAAATGTCAACATTTCATTTCAAGTCCGTAGGCTAAAATGGAGTCCCCCCCCCCCCGCCCAAAAAAAAGAAAAAGAAAAAAACTGCATCATGCCTTTCAATAACACTTTCAGTATCAGGTTAAAAAATTAAACGATAATTTTATTTTTTAGAGTAAGAAATTTAGGTGTAAATAAAATTAAATTCTTGTCAATGAAACCAGATTTTCAGTAGCATGTAAAGATTTCCGTCTTGTCTGTTTTAGGTGGCAGCTATGACATCAGTAATGAACCCCCAGACAACCATGCAGAGCTTATTGCAGAGCTTGAAAGAAGAAAGAAGGTGACTTTCCTATGCATGAACTATGACTACAAATTTAGGCAAATCTTGTATCATTTTTTCCCTAATTGTTAAAATCTAAATAGACATTTTGTATTGGGTGAACATGCATTATCTAGAGCTTGCAATTATCATTACCATGTTTTTACTTTGATGTTCTATGCCCTTTGTTTATCAAGACTTTTTTATGGCCCTGAGACAAGGTCAGAGATTGGGGCATTTTATGTATCTGTTGGTCCATCAGTCCATTTGTCTGCTTGTAACATTCTGTCAAATATTTTGATTTTTTCTTTCCTTAGATTAGACCTAAATTTGGTATGATGATTTTTAGCAATGAAGCATGCAGAGGATGGGTTTAATTATGGCAGTATATAGCAGAGTTAGAGGGCTTTAAAAACTTTACTAATTTCATCACTATTGTGTTTTTTTTTGTTGGTTGTGTTGTTGTAACGTCCCACTTAAGAATCTTTCACTCATATGGAGACGACACCAATGCCAGTGAAGGGCTTCAGAGTTTGGCCTATGCTTGGCATTTATGGCCCTTGAACAGTGAGGGTTCTTTAATGTGCAGACACCTACTATGACAAGGGACCTCGGTTTCACTGTCTCATCCGAAGGACAGGAATCCAACTTGCTGCCAGCTGTACTGGAACTTATGGTCTCACAATGAAGAGTTGAGCGCGCTACTGACTGAGCCAGGCCGGCTCACATCACTCATGGGAGCACAGTGTTTCCCAAATATCTTTTTTTTTTTTAAGTTGTGTAAATCCCTATTTGGAACAAGACTTTTGTACTGATCTGTCATTTGTATTTACAGTGTAGTGACAAAAGTTGAGTATAATTTTTAATTTTATAAATCTGCAAATTTTTAAAACATTCATGCTAAGTCATTTCCTAATCAATTTTTGGTAAAACCTGTACCATAAAACTAAAAATTTCTAATGTTTTTATTGAGTATTACAATGTATTAACCCATAATTTTCAAATTTTCTGTTTTCAAGATTCAGAAATTTTAACAGAAAATTGACTTCTATATGTCATAATTCCCTATTTACATATTGATATGAGACATTATAATTTTTTATCCTGCAAAACTTATCAGTACTTTAAAATGAAATAATTGAAATAAACTATAACATCAAAACAAACACAGAATCTTCAAAAACATTAATAGTTAATAGTGAACATTTTATTGAAATTGAATTGGAAGTGACTGTGTAATGATGGTTTTATATGTAATATATAGAGAAAAATGAAATCAGACTCACTTTTGTCACTCTGTTGTACATGTATGTCTAAACTTAGTTGGATAGACTCACTTTTGTCACCCTTCTGTACATGTATGTCTAATTGTACACTTGTTTAGACTTACTTTTGTTACTCTACTGTACACGTATGTCTAAATGTACAGTTGTTTCGACTCTCTTTTGTCACCCTACTGTACATGGATAAATGTATAATTGAAGTCTAATATTAATTTTTTTTTCAGTTAAGTAACAGTGTGTGTCATTGCCTTTTTAGTAATGTGTTGGTGTATCATTGTCATTTCAGGATTGTGTCAGTATAGCATTATTTTTTCAGTAATTTCTCGATGTACTATTGTTTTTTTTTCATCTATGTGTCAGTGTTTCATTGTCATTATAGTAATGTGTCAGTGTGTCAATGTTTTTTTCAGTAATGTGTTGGGGTATTATTTTTTTCAGTAATGTGTCAGTGTGTCATTGTTTTTTTCAGTTATGTGTCAGTGTTTCATTGTCATTATAGTAATGTGTCAGTTTGTCAATGTTTTTTTCAGTAATGCGTCGATCATTGTTTTTTTTTCAGTAATGTGTCAGTGTATCATTGTTTTTTCAGTAATATGTTGATGTATCATTGTTTTTTTGTAGGCGAGACAGATCCAGGTATCCACTGATGATTACGAGGTCAAGGCCAATCTGAGGCAGTTGGAAGAACCCATCTGTAAGTTGTTGTGAGAGAAGTCCGCTATTCAGGACTTGGACACCTGTGAAAACTGACCATTTGATATGTCACTTATATGAGCATTATCAGACAGAAAATATTGTTACCCAATGCCCTGTATAAAATGTATATCATTTTGGATGGTTTCTGACTTCAATATGTCCGGACTTTATCGATATAATCTATTTCTGCACAAGACATTACCCAGATTTATTGTGATTTTCAGTGTTCCGGACACACGAACACCTGCGTGAATCACGCAGTTTCATTACAAATCACGCACAAAAACAAAACGCACCACGTGCATTCACGCACAGAGGATGCCCATCACATTATCATTTATATTGTCATTATGATGTTAACCCTACAGCAATGTCATTTCCCTGTGTCCTATCCTTACTTTGTATACAGTGTCAGTGATTATAAAATAATTAATCCTCCAAATGTAGTGTATTTGTGTGTATAACACTTTTTCCAAGACCTTCCTAATGATTCTTATCAGTTGACGGTCACATTTCAATGAACACAGCTTGCAGTGTCCTGACTGAAGACTTCAACTTCACAGCGGGGTGCCAAAAAAAAGGAATGATTTGAAATCTTCACAGATTTTCAATACATAATTTTGACACAGTATCTAAATACTCCTGTATCCCAATGCTATCATGACATGAAGTCCATTACATCGGTAGTTGTCAGTATATGTTGAACAAAGTGTATTTATTGTCCACAACTTGCTGTCATAATTTATATATCTACATCAGATCCACAGACATTTGTGTCTATTAATGGGAACGGGGTGGGGGGATCGAGATAAGTAAAATAAATCTTTTATTTTCTTTTTTTTTTTTTTTGCTTTTGATTTAATTTTATATATATGTACCCATGATTTGTATCCTTCTATCTCCATTTTTGCTACCTATGAGGTACAAAAACCCCTTTTCTGGAAAAGAAGTGGGAACACTAGATTTTAACCTCCACACACAGTTTGTCAATCATGAAAATACTGTATATTGCATTACTGTAGTTCTTTGATGTAAATGTTGTGTACAAGTTAGCTCTAGGTGAAACACTGGGGGAAAATTTAACCCTGCATTCTTGAAACTGTCTATTAAACACAGTTCTAACTGACAAGAACAATCACCTTGAGCATTATAGCTTTGGTATTATGTTTATAATATTCTATTTGCTATATTGCCTTTTCACAAATAATAATTATGTTTTGTATTAATTAGAATAAAAAACAAGCATTTAGGTATAATTCTGTCATCAATACAAAGTTGTTTACTGCAAATCACACATACTTCCTTGACACTTGGTAATTTTTTAAGCAATTAGCAAAAGTTTTAAAATTTGTGATATTCAGAGTGATGGCAGACTCAAAATTAAGGTATTCCATTAGTTACATTTACACAAATTTATTCTAGTAATATGCATCATTGTTTTTATAATCATCAGGTATTGTCTTTGTGATATATATATATGAGATAAAAAAAACAAACAAACAAACTGTGTCAGCGACAGCTCATATTGCTTTAAAAAGATTAATTGATGTCAGGTTTACGTGATCCCTCTACTAATGGGGCCTTCGTGGCCGAGTAGTTGGAGCATCATGATTTATCCGTAAGTCTTTAACTTCTGGTCAGCCCAGGTTTGTGTCCCGTTGGAACCTAAATGCGGTGTCTCACATACACCATTTATGTGCAAGACACGGCCAAGATCCTCAAGACAGTCAGGATTTATTTGTCTTGACGCTATCTTATTCAATTTTCACCGACAAATATGCAAATAAACCACAGTTTTAAAATGGTCACTGACACATCCCCGACATATCGTGGTTAGCCGAGGGGTTGTTGTCGACTTTGCCAAATCATAGATAGGACAGTCTGATCATTTCTTGTGGCATACCCAGATTTGTTTTGGTTGTGCCTTGGATTCTCTCATTTGTGACTTGTTTTAAGTTGTAGCATTGTCCCACCATTATGTTAGCGCTGCCCCAACACCATCATAAAGATCATTTTGTTATGCCGTTCTCAATGTCCTAGATCTTTCCCGACATTTGTGATATATCACGAAATGACATTTGTGATAGTTTTGGGACAGCCCTAATATAAAGTTGGGACAAAGCTATGACTTAAAATAAGTCGTGATTATTGAGATGCTCTTGACCAAATTTTTGAAAATGTTGAAAAACCTGGCCAAGACAAAACACCGCCCAGGATGCTGTCAAGATGTGACAGAACACCTCTAAGACAATGCCTGGACACGGGGGACAGCAATATGAATCATCCCAATTCCGAAAAAGGCTGATGTCTTGGTTGTGTCTACCACAGAAATCCTGCATAAGCTGATTTTTGTGAGAAAGTTTGGTAGATTACTTGCAGAAGGCCAGTGGTCTCTTCTTGAAACCAGGTTCTCTCCTCCACCAGTACAAACTGACCGCCACCATATAACTGAAAAATTGTTGAGTGTGGCGTAAAACACTATTCAAAATAAAAAAAAAAAGATCCAACTACTCACACATTCTGTTTATAAACTAATTAATACAGTAAAACTTGTATATAAAGACCCCCTTAGTGACACAACAAAACCAGTCTTTATAGAGATGTGGTCTTTATATAGAGGTTGATTTGTACACAAATGGTACTATTGGGGACAGCAAAAAAAAATGGTCTTTGTGACCAGGTGGTCTTAATACACAGGTGGTCGCTAAAGCAGGTTTAACTGTATGTCTTTTACATTTTATGATTCATAGCACATACATTTACTTTATAGCTGCAGATGCTGAATCAGTCCGGTATATTTTACAAAAAGACCAATGCTTTGGTTAAGAATATTGCATATATTGGCTGAGGTCACTTTCATTGGGTGACGTAAAGTAAGTTGGTGTAAGGTGGACTATGTAATCTTTGATTACTCTGCCTTATGTATAATGTATCTCACATGTATTCTATTTTCATATTTAACATTTAAGTTACTTCGTATTTATCCATTGTTTAGGTTTATTTGGTGAAGGACCCGCAGAACGCAGAGAAAGATTACGTAGACTGTTAGCAGAAATTGGCACAGAAATACTTGCCAGGAAAAAAGAACAAGAAACTCTAGAGAAAAAGAAAAGAGAAGAGGTACTTTGATGTCAATTCAATTTTTAAGATCACCCGGGTCACCATGGCAACCAATTAATAGTTTGATGCCATCACTTGTTATGTGCATCATGTCTAGTTCACAATTTTTTCAATTTTTGTGAAATAAAAAAATCATTGAGCCAGTTCTCTTTCAAATTATAGTGAAACTTGTATATAAAGACCTCCTTTGGGACACAACAAAACCAGTCTTTATACTGAGGTGGTCTTTATATAGAGAGGTTGATTTGTACACAAATGATACTATTCATTCTATTGGGGACAGCAGAAAATGATCTTTGTGACCAGGTGGTCACTAAACCAGGTTTTACTGTAGATGTGCAACATTAATGAGGTGAAATTCAATCATACAGTCAAACTTTTCTATAGAGGCCACTTTGAAGAGCAGGCAAATGTAGCTGTCCTGCACTGGTGACCTTTGTGTTTGATTGGCCTTTATAGATAGATGGTCTTTATTCAGAGGCGGCCTTTATTACAGGTTTGACTGTACATGGATCATTGTAGTTATTCTGAGCTTATAGATATTGTACATGTGGGAATAAGCTCCCACTTGCACATTTCTTTAAGCCATTCACCCCTAAAGACACATTTGGACTGGCCTAAATCATTGATCAATGAAAGAGTCCATTGTTTTTTTTTTTTCAGGGTGTGATAAGTTAATATTACTCAAATCGGAGATGTTTCCTCATCTTCAGCTAATCCTGAAATCTGATTGGCAGAGCAGACCAACTTCTGCTGATCCCTAAATCTGATTGGCTGAGCAGATCAAGTTAAGAATATTCTCAGACTTATGAACATTCTTAGACTTAATTAAGTTTTAAGCAAATTGATCAAGTGATCAGTACCTTTAAACCAGAATATTATGCCCTGTTTAAATTTTGTGTTTAAGGTTATGAGTAAGGCCCTATGTGCCTTTGTAAATATGATGAACTCCAAGTTAGAATTACCTCTTCCAAAATATTGATGTTTTATTGAGTTCACCATTTTGCGGATATTGAACCATAATGGCATAACTGATATTGTTCCTTTAGCATGTTTAGGTGTCGGGTGGAGAAAAGAAAATGATCTAAACTAGTATCCGTTTATGAATCATCATGATAAATTTGTATCTTTTTCAAAATTTTGAAGATAAATAGATCAGTTGTCTTGAATTTGCTGAAACTGCAGATTTTCTTATGAGTTTTGGGCCTCTCATTTTCTGCCTTGATGTCTGTTTTGACCCTTTTGGGATTTTTAAGCAATCTCTAAATACTTTTGTCTGTGCCGTGTGTCCAAGTCTGGCTTTGTATGCTACTGGAAGAAAGACGCTTTACAATATAAACTTGAAGTTTACAAAGCATATGTGAAGGTTTAACTAATCAACCCCTGAAAAAATATGGACTCCTCTGTAAATCAATGACCTTAGACCAGTCCAAATGTGTCTTCAGGGGGGGCGAATGAGTTAATCACTCAAAAAATAATTTTGATATATCCAGTAGGCATCTGAGAGATCACCATTGAACAAATAATAACATACCATTGACATGATTAATGATATAAATCTGACTAAGCATACAGATGATATCTAACTGTATCACATTTGCATGTAAAAGTAATGATACATTACAGCCAGTGATTTTAACAGTGACAATTGGTATAGCTTTATTGATGGTTTTTGTTTTCTAATCAGGAAAACATCACATGGTACCATGAAGGTCCAGATAGTTTGAAAGAAGCCAGGATCTGGTTAGCCAAATACTCAATTCCCAGGTAAGTCCAATTAGGATCTAGTTAAGTATTTGATTCCCAGGTAAAACAAATTTTGAACGGGTTAGTCAAATACTCATCTGCCAGGTATGTCAAATGTACATCTGGTTAGCCCTAATGCTCAATTTCCAGGTAATTCAAACTAGAATCTGGTTAGCCAAATACTCACCTTCAAGGTAAGTCAAATTAAAATCTGGTAAGTGAAATACTCATCTCCCAGGTAAGTCAAATTAGGATCTGGTTAGCCAAATACTCATCTCCCAGGTAAGTCAAATTCAGACATGATTTTGGGTTATATGAAAAAAGTAGGGAAAAAATGGGTTGCAAAATGTTATCGCCGGGGGTTTGGTGGCCGTGTAGGCCCCCAGAAGCTCTAGATGGTATGGTGCAAAATCCTGCATTCTTGTCATTTCCTGGCACCTTAAATGACTCCAAAAGAGATAGATTTTATAGAAATATTTACCCTTCTTTTCTCCTTATATATAGAAAAAAATACACATGTGTTTCTATCTGTATCCGTAACGACGTCATCAAATATTTTGGATGTTTGAAATTTGATTTAGAAAAGCAGCTCAAATGGAATCTCTGTATCCAACTGCAGTGCGATACAGAATTTTTTTATAATAGTGTATACGCCACATTTAACAATTTTTCAGTTAATTAGTGGCTGCCAGTTTTTAATGGCGGAGGAGATAAGAGACCACTGGCTTTCAGCAAGGTAACTGGCAAACTTTCTCACAAAAATCAGCTTAGGTTCCAAAAGGGTCGAACTGGCACTGACCAGGAGTGAGAGACTTCATGGTTTAAAGCGGGATGCTCCAACCACTCGACCATGGAGGACCCCAGTGCAATACAGTGGGAGGGACTGTGTTGTTCTAGAGACAAATGAAATATAATTGATGTGAGATGTTGTCTGTTTCAATAACAGGTCTTTGCTTTAACAAGTCTGTTTTTCTTTATGCAGGGCCAAGGCAAGGGTCCTGAAACAAAAGGAGGCCAAAAATTTGTCTACAGCAGTGAAAAATGCTCAGATACAGGATCTTCAAAAACGAATACGGGTTTGTGTTTCTTTTTTGTTTGTTGTCATAGTAATATTTTTATTGTAGAAATTTGCCAGATTAAAGGATTGAGTTGGAAGTGAGGGTTTGTCATAGCTTTTCAGTAAATACAACAATGTTACTGGTTCGACGTAATAATAGGATATACAGAAAGTTAGAAGTATAATTGCTTATCGCTTTGCATCCATAATAAAACCTGAGAGTATTGACTACTGACTTGACAGCCATCCTCTGATGTCGAAAACTGTTGGAACCAAAATATTCATTACACTGGAACCTCATCTAAAGACCTCGTTGATGACTTTAAATATTCAGTTTCTTGAAAACTTCTTCAAAAATATCAAATTAGTCTAGACCCACACCGAGGAGGCAACCTTGTTAATCGTACTGCTTTTGGCTAGTCAGTTACGTTGTATTATTAAAGAGGTTCCATTACTTATTAGCACACCGGGCCTATACGGCAAGAGAGCTATTGTTATGGTTCGATGTCCTTGTCTTTTGTCGTCCATCTATTAAACCTTTTCCATTAAAACAACTTCTCAATAACCACTGGCCAGGACAGATTTCCACAAAATTTGGCAGTTTTCTGCCAGAAGCCCAGTAGTCTCTTTTCTAGTATGCTTATCGGGTTCTCTTCTGTACAATTTAAATATGGCTACCATATAATTGAAATATTAGTGAGCATGGCCTAAAACACCATTCAAACTACCCCAAAAAAAACAAATATAAATCAAGCAATGTAAACATATACTGTATTGTAAATATCGAACTTTAGTCTTTTGAAGACGACACAAACTTTAGAAACACTCTGCTACATCCAGAATCCTCTCTCAGTCCCTTATGAAGACGATAAACGGAGGTTTTACTGAAATAAAATGTAGTAAAAATGAATATGTTGGGTAAATTGTAGTTGCCAGTCAGTAATTTCTTGTTTCTTCTCAATTACAGGCCATATCAAATGAGTGCAGTCAGATTGGAGATGTCCGTCCACTGTCTTTCTGCGAATTTAGTCCCAATGGCAAAATGCTAGCAGTAGCATCATGGTAAGGTTTGAGATGGAAAGGGGAACTTGTTTTGTGTCCAGAGAGTATTACTGTATACCTTGAAATTTTTGCCCTGGTTATTTTCGCCCTTTAATGACACAAAGCACATTCATCCTGTCTTCAATTTGCCCTAAATCACCATAGTGTGATAGATGACATGTATGTTTGTGACTCAGTGTCTTAGCTTAAAAATATCGCTTTCATTTTGAATTTGCCCTCTCATCTAAAGGCGGAAATAGCGAAAGTTAAATAGGAGTGAACAATTCCATGTATACAGTATTATTAACTTATTCATCATGATCAAACCCCCTCCACCACCCCCAGAAATAAAACAAAAAACAAAGAAAGAAAATTAACACACAATCTCCAAGAGTGATGTGAAGATGCAACCCTTTCACCCCTGAATATCTGAATGGTATCCCCTTTCTATTGTTTATTACCAGTCTGTTGTGGTCTGTAGGGTTGAAAGGGTTAAAAGTGATCACACTGCCTGGAAAAAATCAAAAAAATCATTGGATATCTTTTTTTGAATTGAGGCTGCAGTTCTCTTTTTTCTCACATCTTTAATACCAAGCAATGGCATGCTCAAGCAATTTCAGTTTCATAATGAAAACTATGGTTTATCATCATCTTGTTTTTAAATCCATCGACCCCTGTAGCCAGATTTGGAGTCACCCATTTCATAGGATGGTAAAGTCCATTGCTAGAATTCTAGAATTCTCATGTGTATGATTAAGACTCTAAATTTCACAATAATTTGACATGCAATATTAACTTGTTCACTCCTAAATTATGACAATAGACCATGCTGTCGATTGATTTGGGCGAGTCTAAATGTGACCACAGGGGTTTGATGAATTGAGGAGTCATAGATGTAATTATGGTGATATTTATCTACTTACAGGTCAGGACTTTGTAAGTTATGGTCGGTACCAGACTGTCAGCTGATTAGGCAACTAAGGGGTAAGATGCATCTCAATAAGCTTAGGTGTTTCTGTCACCCAATTTTGGGGGATCACAATCTCAAAAATTTTAATATGTTTTAAGTTTTTTCTCTTACTTATATTCTTAAGATAGCATAGAATATTTTACCATGTTTACTGCATTGTCTCAATGTTGCTATTTATAGTGATCATGTGACATGACCTTTTGAATATGGGTCGTTATTGATTTGGTAAAAACGGTACAATGCGTATTGCAATTTTCATAATTCATAATTGCCAGTAGAGGTACGTTAATTTATTCTTGCATGGGTATTGAAACATTTAGAACTGTTGCTTCTAAAGATAGACTTATATGAGCAATGAAAACTTTCTTTCCTTGTACAAAAAATTTAATAGAAATTATGATTAAAAAAAAAAAGAATTATAACAGATTTCTGAAATGAAATCAAATCTCGTTTTATTAATCAAAGAAACTGTGTGCTGCTTCATTGTTCCAGTGCCCGTTAACATGTAGCTGCTATTTAGATAGTCATATGTAAGTCATAGATCCCAACCATTACAGATAAAGCCAAACTATTACGAATTGTAGTCCTATTTTTTGCATTACGATTTATCTGGAAACAAATTCTGGAAATCCTGTTTCCAGAATCAAATTTCTATTTGGTCCGGTTTTGGATCTGTATTTTCTTATAATACTATTTCCTGTCAGGAAAAAAACGCTTTCTAGTAACAGTACATCATATCATATGGTTATTTGGCTTGTATGGTTTCATAAATGTGCTAAAAACGTTTTGGCAGATGATGTGTAGTTGTAGTGTAGGGGAATGTCAAATGGCGTCATCAAGATAGGTCAATAAATTTGCAAGGAAAATACACAAATGTGATCTATACCTCAGGGAATACTATAAGTATTGTGTCAATATGTGAACTTTGTGGATGTGATTTTCTATTGTACAGGGTGACCTCGTGTATGGAGGTAACATTTCTCAAATAATTTTGAAATACCAAAAATGATCACGGATTCCGGAAAAATAAAGCTATTATTCATGATGGATAGATACATCATTTTGTTTGCATCTTTGGCAAGTTTGGGGCCTAATTCTTAAGTCTCGGTTAAATAAACACACTTGTGGTGTTCTTTAAAAATGTATAGAAAATTGATAAGCATAATTTCTGTTTAAGTATAATTAGTTTTTTGATCAATGATCATTGATGTGGTTATAATTTGAATTTTTATACTAACTTTTATTTGTGTCATTCTATGTAAAAAAAAACTTTGGGGGGTTGTTCATATTTTTGTGGTGTACTGTACCAGGTTTATCTATACACATGTGTGACTCTGATGAAACTGCTATTTTGCATAAGGCTTTTGAATAAGTCCAACTTCTTTAAAAAAAAATAAGACAGAGCGATGTATCTTTTGTATAGTTAAGGTAATAAGATTAGATTGTGAATATGAAGACCAAATGTCCCTGGGGATCAGAATAGGGTCTAGCTTAACTGTGACATCTCATCGCTTATTCTCTGTCTGAAGCACCAAGGCCCGAAGTCACCAAATTTACTGAGTACTCAAGCTCAACTAACTTTTCATGATTTTAAGGTAAAAACACGCCAAATTTATTCAGTAACTGGACATGTTTGCATATTGATGGCATATAATTGTAAATAATGATCAAAATCATTGCTCATTTGAAGAAAACTTCAGAAACATTAAAATATTATTTGAATACGTACTCAAATTTTGAGTACCGTACTCAACTTATTTATTCATTTTTACAGGAAAATCCTAATTATGATGCAAAAATTTATATGTGAATGATAAAAAAATAATAATATGCTTCCTAATCATTCAAACCCAAATATTTTACAAACTATTTTATAGTCAAAATAATGAAATAAAAGTTGAGCTTGAGTATTGAGTAAATTTGGTGACTTTGGGTCCAGTACTCTTATCATGTCTATCATTTGTATATCCTTATATTACAGGGCATAACTGCAATGTTGGAGCAATAGTGTTTCATCCACAAGCAACACTTACATTAGATGACTCGGCCTGTTGTATGGCATCTTGTAGTCAAGACGGAGTCGTCAAACTATGGAATCTCATTAGGTATGTATCGGGGATCACATGATAAATCATATGGCATATGTCAGGGGTCTGCCATAGCTGAGTGGTTAGAGATTCACGCTTTAAACCATGGCACTTCTCACCTCTAATCAGCACAGGTATGGGGTCCCTTCTGGAATCAAAAGCTAATTTTGTGAGAAAGTTTGCCAGTTTACTTGCATTAGGCCGGTTGTACATTAATTGAGTTATCTCCCCCACCCTTAAAAACTGGCCACCATCATATAAATGTGAAATTGTTGAGTGTGGCATAAAACGTCATTTAAACAAACAAACGAAAACAAAATGACTTCTGTCATTCTTCATATGGATGTGCATTTTATGTGTGGAGTCGCGAAATTTTGAACTATCATTAGTTTATATCATGGATGCTGCATGTTTTCTTGGGTAACACATGACTCACCATTTTTTGTCCTAGTCATTCTTTTGGTAGATGTGTATTGTATGGGTTTTTTTTCATTATTATTTAAACTTCTTGTTAAAACAACATGTCCAATTTTTTTTTTTTTTTTAAATTGTATATAAAAGCCAATTTTTATGGGTAAGGGTGTAATCATTCTCCAGAAAATCTGATTAATAGCAAGTCAGCTTTGATCATAAAAGTTTTTATTCGCCCATTGCTCTTTCAATAAGAATGTAACTGGACTTGACTCTTCTGTTCTTTTGAGACTCTTAAATCCTGATGCTCATAATTATACAAATTTAAATTTTGAGCAATGCAGAGCATCGGAATTTAAAATGCCTCTCTCACATTGAAAACCCACAGTAGTAATTTGAGTGTTTTACCATACAATTATTGTCTTTTGATGAGGTTTACACTTTGATTTGTCACTTTGGCACTTGTCTTTAGAGACCACCCCATCTGCCAGTGAAAAGTGGTTTCTCAAAAGCGGTTCCATTCAAAGGTTTATGTAACCAAGTGGTTCTCAGAATGTGGTCTCAGAAATCAGATGGTCTTTCAAAATAAGTTGCACCGTATAATAGTTGTAACACGTACATGTAATTTTATCAAGATTGATTCTCCATTTTAAAGTGAGGAGCCAATAGCTGACATTGAGGGTCACAGTCCGTATAGAGTATCTCGACTCCAGTATCATCCATCAGGCAGATTCCTAGGTACTTGCTGGTAAGTTATCCAAGACACTAAGAGTTTTACTATTGGGCCTACAAACCTGTCTTAAGTTATTCTTTGTAAATCACTTTTATTTCATGAAAGAATAACTTTTGCATAAATTGCAAAGAGACCTGATCAGTTAAAAAAAAAGTTATAAATAATATTTTGTTAAACTCTGTTTACAAGGAACTTTTAATGCCAAAAGTTATTTGAATTTTGGGGTTTCCACAGCCGAGTGGCTAGAGATCACACTCTCAACCAGTCCTTGTCAGCATGGGATCAAGTCCCACTTGAACTTAGGCTGATTTTGTGAGAAAGTTTGCCAGTTTTCTTAGAGATCTGGTGGCCTCTTCCTTGATACATTGTTACTGGGTTCTCCCCATGAAAACCATCCTGCCACCGCAGGGCTCGACATTAACATTTGTCCGATTGTCCGTGTCCAGGTGAAAATCGGCTCGGACAAGTAAATCTTCCTAAGCACTTGTCCAAGAGGACAAGTTAAAATAATCAACAATATTTATAATTTGTGATTTCAAACTTCAGCCAAATTGATGTGTATCTATCTGTCTAATGTCTAATTCAAAGTAAAGATTGAATTTCTCAACTAAACATTGTTGTACTTTTATCTTCCTATGCATAAACATAGATAGACCTTGACTTCTGATGAAATCATAATAAAGTAGGTGTGGATGTAGAGTCATGAGGTCTTCCGAAAAATAATCACTAAAACGCTTGTCACCTATGAGAAATTAATAACTTATATGGCTGCAGTGACACTGACTCGATGACAGGTTTGCTCTGTTCTTGTAAACATGGGTTTGACAATTTATCATAAACAAAATAATAATGAAAACTTAGTTGCAAACAGACAAAAGAAATAATGAGGGACAAAAGAGCAGTTTAAAAACATTCTGCAGTCAATCAACTGCCCAAGATCAAGCTTCCAATGATAAGGTTTTGTTTATTTTAACACTAACAGCGTAATTTGAAAAGTGGTAAATTCTTTATAGTCGACATTATCGTATAGTGTGTGAAAACACATATTTTTTGTGTCTTGTTTTTAAACTTTCTTTTTATTAAAGATGTATATGTTTTAATCCTATGTCGCCTATGAAGTTTTGTTTGTAAATTACGAACAAGTGGATTTGGGAATCGGGCAAGTAACTTTTGGTTATTACTTGTCCGATGGGACAAGTGAAAAAAATTCTTAATGTAGAGCCCTGCTACTACATTAAGCCCAACGTGGGGTTCATTGATTTCTGGGGTCAGAAATCTTGTTAAGGGAGGGGGGAGTGAAGTGGTGCAGAGGGTATTGGCCCAGATCGTTGGTAAGAGCATCCTGAATAGTGTTGGGAAGGTCCTGGTATCAATTCCCAGATCTTGAGATCCCAATTGTCCGTGGGTAACATACATCAACATATCGAAATATTTGACAACGACTCAGAGGACAGACTTTGATGTGTGGTAGGATAAACAGACGCATGTGAATGTTTTCTAGTATAATTGGTGCTTCAACAAATACAATGAAACTTGTATATAAAGACTGCCTTTGGGACATAACAAAACCAGTCTTTATAGGGAGGTGGTCTTTATATAGATGTTGATTTGTACACAAATGGTACTATTGGGGATAGCAAAAAACACGGTCGTTGTGACCAGGTGGTCTTTATGCACAGGTGGTCGCTAAAGCAGGTTTTACTGTAGATGAAAATTGTTCACCTGTTAATAAATTATTTATTTTCTCATAAAATGTTGTTTTGGTAGTTTTTGATATTTCACTTAGAGAAAAAAAAAGATCCAGTTAGCACACAGGACCATGTTTCCTGTAAAAACATTTATAACCTGTGGGCATTACACAGGAAATTACAGTAAAAGAAATCTGGTACTGTTTTTGATGTGATTTTTTTATTTGATGGACCACAAGGTAAGAGTATGTACATGTATATCAAATCCAAATTTTGTTTATAACTTCTGTTCTAAATTTTTCAGTTTTGATTCATCTTGGCGTCTTTGGGACTTGGAGGCGCAAGAAGAAATACTTCATCAGGAAGGCCACAGTAAACCAGTCTACGATATTTCATTCCAGAATGATGGAGCCTTGGCAGCTACTGGGTAATATTATTATTCAGTAAAACCTACCTTTAATGAACCCAGATCTTAATAAATTTTGTGCGTAACATACTTGATAAAGATCCTCCCCATTTTCCCATTTATCTATATTAAATTTTTATGCCTCCAGCCTGAAAGGTCCACCGGGGGCATCTAGTGTTTGGATCGCCCATCTTTCTGTTTATATGTCTGTTTGTGTCTCTGTCTGTGTGTCTGTAATTCTGTCCCGCTAGGACTGGGGGCATTTGTGTTTCACAAACACATCTTGTTGTAAAAAAAACCTGATTCAGATATATTGAAAAATTCATACTTTACGTCTTCTCAGTACAAATTTGCCTATTTTTATACACAAAATATATAAAACTGCTTTGAGAAATTTCTTTAATGTTGAAAGGTTTTATACCAATGAAAATTATTGTGCAACTACAATTTTGCTTGGTGATTAAGATTTTCAGGGGAATCTCAGAGTTAACAGGATTCCTTATGATATTCTCTAAAGTAATCAAATTTTTATACAAAACAAACGTAACACTATAAATGAAAATGCTTCAAGCATATTATCTTAGTATCATATAGACATATTTATATGTGTTCAACTACCAGTAATGTTGAGCTGGCCTGGCTCAGATGGTAGCGCGCTCAACTCTTGATCGTGAGGTTGTGTCAGCAGTTCAGTTGGCGGCAGGTTGGTTTCCTGTCCTTCGGATGAGACAGTAAAAACCGAGATCCCATGTCACAGTAGGTGTCGGCATGTTAAAGAACCCTCACTGCTCATTGGCCATAAGTGCCAAGCATAGGCCAAAATTTGAAGCCCTTCAACGGCATTTGGTGACGTCTCCATAACAATTAAAGATTCTTGAGTGGGACGTTAAACAACAATAAACAAACAAACAACCAGTAATGTTGAACAGAAGAATAAAAACCAGTTACAATAATCATGGACCCAAACATATAAATTTCAATTTAAAGTACAGAAATGCCAAAACGGGTACTATTTTTTTCGATAGGGAACATTGGTATGAAACTCCATAAAAGTTTAATCTTAATGGTTGCTGCATTTCTGAAGTGAAAAATCTGGTATAACTAATTATATGTACATGTATACACATAGAGGGTTGTTTCTGTTTTCCAGTGGAATGGATGGTTTCAGCAGAATATGGGATCTGCGAAGTGGAAGATGCGTTATGTTTATGGAGGGACACTTAAAAGCTGTCTTAGGTGTTGACTTTGCCCCTGATGGGTAAGTGAGAATGCAGCTTTAAAAAGTCATTTATATTCTCCTCCCCATTTCATGTTCTTAAAGTCTTTGTAGATTAAGACATTGTGTTTACAAGTTGAAAGTATAAACTTGGATTCTTCTGGAGCCATCTGGGTCGTTGTCTTAAAAATGTTCTTGGACCCACTGAGCTAAAGATTAATTCTTCATTGATTCATGTGTAATAACCTTTAACATGTTTTAACAGAATGAGATAAAAATAAAAAGTAAAAATGAATTAAAAAAAGGTTATATACAGAGGGCAAATTAGCAAAGAGTGACCATTTGCAGTGGTCTAGTGATAGAGCATTCGACAGACAAGCAGAAGGTACCAGGTTCAATTTCACGCACTGGGTCATACTAAAGACTTCAAAAATGGAAGTGTCTTTTCCTTCGCCAAAGCCTCGGCAAAAGAAGTGAAAGTGATGGGTCTTTTGGATGAGACTTTAAACCAAGGTCTCTTGTCTCAGTAGGTGTGGTATGTAGATGAACCCTCGATGCATTGCAATTTGGCATGGGTTCATATCACAGGTCCAAACTTGTGGTACTTCACTTAAAGTCGGTGACATCTCAGTATAAGTAAAAAATTCTTGGCGGGATGTGAACCCACCAACAAAAAAAAAAAAAGACAAAGTGATTCATTTTTATAAGTAAATTTTCAAAAGATGAATTCACAGAAACATTTACATGACAAGTTTTGTGCCAGAAATCGTTTAATTTTTTTTCAAGATATCATGTCGCATCAGGAAGTGAAGATAACACTGCCAGAATTTGGGATTTGAGACAACGGAAATGTGTGTACACAATACCAGCTCACACCAATCTTATCAGTAAAGTCAGATTTCAACGTAAGTTTGTTGGTTAGTTAGTCTTAATGTTAAGTGTTAGTACATACATATACTGGACTCATTACAAATATGCAATAAACTGTTTTTCGTTAACAGGGAAATACAAAAGTAAAAGAGAGGATAAAAATAAAATTCGTGGAAAAACCCTTTATCAAATCCTGTTTTCATTGGATAGAAATTTTGTCCATAAAATTTGAAAAAAAAAAAAATTTGGCAAATTTCTAGGCACTTTAGAAGAACATATATGTCAGCTGAAAGGGATAAACATTCAGCTTTTGTCATGGACTAAACCAGTTTTGATGATAAGCTTTAAGTATGCAAAAATTAGAAGTTTAAGAATTACACCTCTATGTCTGTATAATAAGGTTGAAAATCCATGTATGTTTACTTAAATGTTTAAATCTCCTGTCTTGTAGCTGGTCACGGAAACTACTTACTGACAGCATCGTACGATGGTACTTCCAAAGTAAGTATAAACAGGAAGACAGTGTAAGTGTTGACAGGAAGAGTGTGTGTAAGTATTTACAGGGAAAGTGTGTGTAGGTATTTACAGGAAGGGAGTGTGTAAGTATTTACAGGGAAAGTGTGTGTAGGTATTTACAGGGAGAGTGTGTGTATGTATTTACAGGGAGAGTGTGTGTAAGTATTTACAGGGAGAGTATGTATCTACAGGAAGAGTGTGTATGTATGTACAGGAAGAGGAGCCGGCCTGGCTCAGTCAGTAGCGTGCTCGACTCTGGATCGTGAGGTCGTGAGTTCGAGTCCCGCCGGCGACAGGTTGGTTTCCTGTCTTTCGGATGAGACAGTAAAAGCTGGAGGTCCCGTGTCACAGTAGGTGTCGGCACGTTAAAGAACCCTCACTGCTAAATGGCCGTAAGTGCCGAGCATAGGCCAAAATTTGAAGCCCTTCACCAGCATTTGGTGACGTCTCCATATGAGTGAAATATTCTTGAGTGGGACGTTAAACAACAATAAACATGTACAGGAAGAGTGTGTATGTATGTACAGGAAGGGTGTGTGTAAGTATTTACAGGAAGAGTGTAAGTATTTACAAGGTATTTACAGACAGGAAGAGTGTGTAGGTATTTACAGGAAGAGTGTCTGTAAGTATTTATAGGAAGAGTGTGTGTAAGTTTTTACAGGAAGGGTGTAAGTATTTGTAAGTATTGACAGGAAGAGTGTAAGTTTTTACAGGAAGAGTGTGTAAGTTTTTACAGGAAGAGTGTGTGTAAGTTTTTACAGGAAGGGTGTAAGTATTTACAGTAAGAGTAAGTATATACAGGAGGTGTGAGTTAATATTAACGGAAAGAGTGTAATTATTTACAGAAAGAGCTGTGTAAGTATTGACAGGAAGAGTGTAAGTTTTTACAGGAAGAGTGTGTGTAAGTATTTACTGTAAGATTGTGTAAGTAAAGTATTTACAGGAAAAGTGTGGATAAGTATTTAAAGGATGAGTGTGTAAGTAACAGTGATAATTTTTTCTGATATTTATTGGAAATCTGCAATTTTGGATGCAGGAAACCGATATTTTTCATGGGTCTATGATATTTCGGTAATATGCATTTTTACTGAGATCCGTTTCCGGTTTTTTAATCCTGTTAATAGTTTGATGTGTTTCAGTCCGTAATCTTGATCTTCAGTGCACTTCATTCATGCCATGTACATACTGTCAAGCATATAAAAGACCAGTCATACAACCCTGCACCTCATAACGTGGCCTAACAGCTGCCCCCTTTGACCCCCCAAGTAGGGCCAGTGAATTTGCGTTATCACAGAATCGCTCGCAGACAGAATCACAGAATCAGCAATCTGAAACGGAATTTGCATTTTCGAAAAATCTGTAAAAATTCCAACACGAGGTATTAAATTATGAACTAATTGTGCTGTTTCTGTGCGTTATAAACTTCATTTTCTTGTTCATTAACAATATTTTATCACCTAATTTTGCATCAATTTCTGAATTTATAAGCCATGTAGGCCTAGAGTACTTATTTACTTAATTATTTATCAGATATTTGATCAGAAAAAAAAAAGCACATCGTTGCATCTATGTTTTATTCGCTTTCCTAATTTGTGTGGCACACTATTGAAAGTATGATGATGAATCTGTGATACTGGTATTAGAAACATGTATTTTTCATCTCAGGTATGTCTTTAGAGATTTTATCTTATGAAAACAGAAAAAATGAAATTAAACAAAAATGGAAAACAGAATTGCGGCAAATTTGAAACAGAAAATGACTGGCCCTACCAAACCTATTTCAGATATTTTTGTAATTTCACAAAATCATCACTGAAGTAAGTATTGTCAGGAACATTGTGTAAGTAAGTATTTACAGGAAGTGTGTGTGAGGAAGTATTTGCCAGAAGATTGTGTAGTATTTAAAGGAAGAGTGTAAATATTTACAGGAAGATTTGTAAATATTTACAGGAAGATGTGTCAGTAAGTATTCGTTGGAAGAATATGTAAATATGTACAGGAATACTGTATTTTATTTGGAAGAACAGAGTGTACGTAATTACTTACAGGAAGAGTGCATTACTATTTACAGTAAGAGTTTGTAAGTTTTGTGATAGTTCATAAGGAAGTATTTACAAGAGTGATGAGCACACAAGGAAATATTTACAAGAGTGGTGAGCACACAAGGAAGTATTTACAAGAGTGGTGAGCGCATTCTATTCCTAGTGCTTATTCAATATGTTCTTTGTTGAATTGTTTTTCTATTTAATGTGCTTCATCAGTATTTCATTATCTATGTTTTTAGTTTTTGTATTTGAGAATTGAATTTTTATTATTTACTTAATCATCAAGGTCCAACTAATAAATTATTTCATAGTATAATGATACAACAGGTGAAAAATCCTATGAGGTGGATTCAAAACTTTTAGATGTTTTGCTGCAATGCTTATTAGAAGCCTTCAGAAGTATCAATTTCCTAAAATTTTCCCTCTCATTGGTTCATCACTTCACAATGTAATGAAAACATTTCTTTTGCAGGTATGGGCTCATCCCACCTGGGCACCCCTAAAGACCCTGGCAGGACATGAAGGGAAGGTAATGGGTATAGACGTGTCACCTGACCTACAGTACATAGCAACTGTATCATATGACAGAACGTTTAAACTGTGGGCAACTGAGGCCCAAGGTGGGCTGTGAAATATAAGCCCAGGAGTAGAGGGATAATGATGGCTATACAGACATGCATTATAACGTGTATAAGAATTGCAACAATTAAGGAAGATTGTGTTATTGTGGGGATTTGTGCCATCATGGACCTCAACAAGTAATGTGCCGTTATGGGAATACTTCCTGAACAGATAATGTGCTGTTATGGGAATACTTCCTGAACAGATAATGTGCTGTTATGGGAATACTTCCTGAACAGATAATGTGCTGTTATGGGAATACTTCCTGAACAGATAATGTGCTGTTATGGAAATAATACCTGAACAGATAATGTGCTGTTATGGAAATAATACCTGAACAGATAATGTGCTGTTATGGAAATAATACCTGAACAGATAATGTGCTGTTATGGAAATAATACCTGAACAGATAATATGCTGTTATGGGAATAATACCTGAACAGATAATGTGCTGTTATGGGAATAATACCTGAACAGATAATGTGCTGTTATGGGAATACTTCCTGAACAGATAATGTGCTGTTATGGGAATACTTCCTGAACAGATAATGTGCTGTTATGGGAATACTTCCTGAACAGATAATGTGCTGTTATGGGAATACTTCCTGAACAGATAATGTGCTGTTATGGGAATACTTCCTGAACAGATAATGTGCTGTTATGGGAATACTTCCTGAACAGATAATGTGCTGTTATGGGAATACTTCCTGAACAGATAATGTGCTGTTATGGGAATAATACCTGAACAGATAATGTGCTGTTATGGAAATAATACCTGAACAGATAATGTTCTGTTATGGAAATAATACCTGAACAGATAATGTGCTGTTATGGAAATAATACCTGAACAGATAATATGCTGTTATGGGAATAATACCTGAACAGATAATGTGCTGTTATGGGAATAATACCTGAACAGATAATGTGCTGTTGTGGGAATACTTCCTGGACAAATGATATGCTGTTATGGGAATAATTCCTGTACAAGTGATGTGTTGTTATGGGAATGATTTCTGAACAAGTAATGTGCTGTTATGGGAATAATTTCTCTACATGTGATGTGCTGTTACGGGAATAATTTCTAAACAAGTGTTATGCTGTTATGGGAATAATACCTGGAGAAATTATATGCTGTTATGGGAATAATACCTGGAGAAATTATATGCTGTTATGGGAATAATTCCTGTACAAGTGACCTGTTGTATTTGCAATACTGTATAGTTGTTTAATTTCATGGGGAGAAAATTTCATGTTTTTCTGAGATGATCTTATTCTTGGGTATTGAATTTTGCGCAATATAGGTTAGGAATTGCCTAATACTTCATAAGTGTAAGGTATAATATCCTTGGCTATTTAAATTCACAGAATTTTCCCTGACCACAAATATAGCATAATTCAATCCCCTGCGAATAAAGCAACTATACAGTAGTTCCTGACTTACAGAGCTAAACAAGTGTTTTTTAATTGGACATGACTCTTGTACAAGTCAATAATTGGAGAGGACTTAATGATATCGTCATCCCTGATGAAAGATGACTGACAGAGTCACAAAATCTGTCAACATATCTTGCTGACAATTACCTGTCTGAAAGGGTAAAGAGTTTAAACATGGCTCAAACATCAAATGTATTTTAATGTGTTCTTCCACAGATTGGCATGTGGAGGGTCAAAGATTAGGGTGTAAAGGATAAAAAATTGGCATGTGGAGGGTCAAAGATTGGAATTTGGAGGGTCAAAGATTGGGGTGTTTAGGGTCAAAGATTGGGATGTGGAGGGTCAAAGATTGGTGTGTAGGGTCAAAGATTTGGTGTGTAGGGTCAAAGATTGGGGTATGTAGGGTTAACAATTGGGGTGTGTAGGGTCAATATTTGGCATGTGTCGGGTCAAAGATTGGGTGTATTGGGTCGAAGACTGGCTTGTGTCGGGTCAAAGATTGGGGTGTGTAGAGTTAAAGATTAGGATGTGTAAGGTAAAAGATTTGGGTGTGTAGGGTTAACAATTGGGGTGTGTAGGATCAGAGATTGGCATGTGGAGGGTCAAAGATTGATTGAGAGTGTGGGAACAGAGAATAGATGTCAATTAAGGTACAAGTGAACACATTTCATTAATACATTTAACATGATATTGTTGATGTACAATGTATCATTAATTTTGCAATATCAAATGGAATAAAGTTTAAATAGATACTTAAATTACTGTAGATTTGTTTTACTTCCTGGTATAAACCTGTTATGTTAGTATTGACTCCTACATTTTCCTGGTATAAACCTGTTACGTAGGTATTGAATCCTCTAAATTTTCCGGGTATAAAGCTGTTACGTAAGTATTGAATCCTCTACATTTTCCTGATGCAGACCTGCTACGTTAGTATTGAATCTTCTACATTTTCCTGGTATAAATCTGTTACGTAGGTATTGAATCCTCTAAATTTTCCCGGTATAAAGCTGTTACGTAGGTATTAAATCCTCTACATTTTGCTGGTATAAACCTGTTACGTAGGTATTGAATCCTCTAAATTTTCCCGGTATAAAGCTGTTACGTAGGTATTGAATCCTCTAAATTTTCCTGATATAAAGCTGTTACGTTAGTATTGAATCTTCTACATTTTGCTGGTATAGACTTGTTACGTAAGTATTGAATCCTCTACATTTTCCTGATGCAGACCTGCTACGTTAGTATTGAATCCTCTACATTTTCCTGATGCAGACCTGCTACGTTAGTATTGAATCCCCAAAGCCAAGTTTGAAGACGTGTTATTACCATTTCTTTGTCTTTTTTGCTCACCTCAATGAAGGTGAGAAGAGTTTTTGTTATCCAAACATTGGCGTCCAGGTAAGAAGATTGATTTAGATCTGTTTTTCCTATTTCTACTGCTCATACATAAACAAAACTTGCATGGTATAGATGTCTTGTGTCCCTCCAGATTCTAAATTGTATCATATTTTTTCTTTGGATTCAGTCTATTTCCAATGCCCTGGTTAAGAACATTGGCTGAGGTCCGGTTAATTTGGGGATGTAAAAATATTGCTATGAGGTGAGCTATGTAATCTTTCATTCCTTCTTTGTTTATTAACTATTCTTCACTTTTCTAATCCCAGGACAGCATTCTTACGCGTGTTAAAGTCGAGACATTTTTGACATTTTTTTTTCTAATTTTCAAACCAATATGACTGCAAAAACTTCTGATTGTTTGGAATTTTGTCAGCATCATTTGTACAAAATGTTTTCCCATATCCAAATGAAATATAGGAATAAAAATGGTCAGGTGCAGATGTTCCTGTTGGGCACGGTTTTCTGATTCACAAAACAGGTAAAAAATAGTCTTATTTTATTATAAGCCTATGGTATGTGAACGATTCATTTAACACTTTCCCAAACTCGAGCTGCAGGATCTTAATGTAAATTTTAAGAGGATATAATGGACAAGTATAGATGTGACTTTTGGGCACGTTTTCTATTCAGCAAAATTATCCACACTCATAAAACAATGAACTTCTAATGAAAATTTATAGTAAATCCGGTTTTACTGGCGTTAATTCAATTTACGCATATTTTCGAGAGGATTCTCGTTTGCAAAAATAAAATTTTCGCAAAATTCTCTAACCTGATCCTCAACGTGAAACTGAAACGCACAATGCATTGTTCTTGGGCTTGATAGTTTAGCCAACGGACATACAATAAAAGTGTTGGAAAACGGATATTAATTGTGGAATATGGAAGACAACTTTTGTAATGAAGTATGCACATTGGAAATTGCAAGAATATCATCTCGCAAATAAATGTAGAACCATTGTCAGCAAAAGTAAAGTCTCACGAAAATTCCTTGATTAGCAGAACAGGAGTAAAATATCTTCTGGACACAATTTGTATTTATCCTCAGTCTTTCTAGATAAAAAATCCCCATAACGAATTTTGGGAAATGAACTGTGTCTAGCCCAATTCTTATGGTCATATTTTTTTTTTTCTCTAGAACTTTGTTCAGCATATTTCTAAAATAAACGGTCCGCCAATTCCCAATTAAAATTATATGAGTAATAAAGGACACGTTATGGACTTATTTACTATATTATATTTTGTATTTTGAAATTTTGATTGATTATTGTAACTTTATTTTTTATACCTTTACTATTTAAACACTATATAAAAAGTCATGAATATATTTGCTATTTTGATCATGTTTGCAAAAGAACTATTAACCGGTTAATAGTCGTATCAGGTGCTATTTACCTGCAAATGAACTATTTTTCTGCATTCAAATCTTATTTCCTTCTCGTATGTCAATTTGATTGGATGATGAAGTTCATTATATTCAGATCCACTCCGATTTCTACATTAAACAATATCTAAGGTATAATAAAACAGATATTATATGGATATTTTCGGGATATAGCACTTTTATTAGCTCGCCTGTCCATTCTGTCACTGCTTCGACGTCATTCATCTCTGGTTCGAATCCCGCTAGGGTCATTTCGAATTAAGTGAGAAAGTTTGCCAGTTTTCTTGCGGAAGGTCGGTGGTCTTTACCCGGGTAACCGGGGTTTCTCCTCCACCAATAAAAAACTGGACGCCATCATATGACTGAAAGATTGTTGAGTATGGCGTAAAACAAAAATCAAATCAAATCAAATCCTGTGGTAAGCTATTGTGGGCAAAGTACTGCAGCTACAGCCATAAACTTTACATGCAAATTGTCCTGTGTCATTACTCAATAATGCAGGGGGATGCTGATTGCTGTGCTCCAATTTTGACCCAAATTTCCAGCTTCGTGGACTGAATAATTTACTATATGAATAGTACTCCGTTAAGCTTTTTGTTTCAGTCTATTGTGGGCAAATTACAGCAGATACAACCATGAAACTTCACATGCACATTGTCTAAGATCATTACTCAACAATGCAGGGGAATGCTGGTTGCTGTGTCCTAAATATGACCCAAATTATAACAAGCATAAAACAGTCGAGGTATATGGTATGGTCTGCCTTTGCGATCATCTATTTTTGTCCCCTTGACACTATTTCCCGAGGCGAAAAGGAAAATAAAAGTGCTATCTCCCTCATTCCCATACAATAACTACTGTATAATATTTACTTAACTTTACAATAACAAAACATGTATTTACTATTATAACTACTATTTACTATTGTTAACTATAGTAAGTAAAAAGGAAGAAGTACCAATAGAACACGAAAACTCAGATATACAAATGGTCTCAACATGAAGAACAATTGCGAATCCCAAACAGGATGGGACCAGGTGTCAAGAATGTGTCAGCGTCCTCTGCTGGCGTGCTGCACCCGTCGCAAATGCTGCATGGACAACTATCAAGTTCTGTGAAAAGGTCGTCAGTTAGTTTTAGATCTGACTGGCGTAAGAGAGACACTGTATATGGTCATGCTCCAGAATACTGTATAACATACCTGAGAGTGGGACTTCATATTATTCAACAAGATCCCCGTATCGATCATCGAAACTTCCTTAGTGACGATGGTTAAGTAAAGTTAATAGTTCAGTATTTTGTTAAAATTTGTCATCTCAAATTGTCTGCCGTTGTCTAAATTTAGAAGAAAACAGCAACATGATCAAAGTTTTGTTTTTAAATATATGTACATGTATAATTTTTCTGTCGGAAATATACATTTATATCAAACTCGAGCTCAACTGATGAAGTCTTATTGACAGAAACTATCGTCTTCATCATATGTTTGGTTGTTTTGTAAAAATATAACTTTAGTATTGTTAATACAGTGAAACTTAAATATATAACGACCCTCTTACAGACACAAGAGCCGGCCTTGCTCAGTCGGTAGCGCGCTCGACTCTTGATCATGAGGTCGTGAGTTCGAGTTCAGCCGACGGCAGGTCGGTTTCTTGTCCTTCGGATAAGACAGTAAAAATCAGACGTCCCGTGTCACAGTAAGTGTCGGTTCGTTAAAGAACCCTCACTGCTCAATGACCGTAATTGCCGAGCATAGACCAAAATTTGAAGCCCTTCGCCGGCATTTGGTGACGTCTCCATATGAGTGAAATATTCTTGAGTGGGACGTTAAAGAACCATAAAACAAACAAATAAACCGACACAACTTTATAGTGAGGTGGTCTTTATATAGAGGTTGATTTTACATTGTATTTCCGTTTGAATGATACAAAGTTCAATTGACAATTGATGTCTTTAATATTCTCAGATTTTGTTTAAATACGAATATTCCAATTTCCTTCTTTATCTTAGAAGGGATACAAGCTGTCAATAGATTTTGTTGTTTGTATTAAAAGTTTCAAATATTAGATGTTTTATATAAATACAAATATTTTTTATTTTTTTTTAAATTCCAGGTTGCAAAAAACTTGTTATAATGTCGTAATTATTAAACAGAAATCAATTGTAAACAATAGCCGAGTTAATGGATATTCTTTCATTGGCACAATGACCATCAATCGTCGGTGTGTTTCATTAATTCCAAAATATGATTCCATGATACATGCACGTTAAAAATATCTGCGGCGGTATGTCTTATTTGGTTTTTCAGTCGAAGTTTAAATCTAATCGCCACATATATTGTTTATCCAAATGACAGCTTGTATGCTTGTAGACAGATTATACTGAGATTTTATGCCATTTGTGGGCAAGTTATATCATAAAGAACAAGGTCAGAGGAGATATATTTCAGTGACAATAAAAATTAAATTTCCAGTTGATTCAGTAACTTAATAGGATCAACAAGTTTTGTTTTAAAATGAATTTTATGGTATATGGCCAGGATTTTGACATCAACCCCTACAACTCCACCTGGCTAGGGAGTACGAGGATTTCATATGTCTGATTGACCAAAATACCAAAGAGAGAGAGAGAGAGAGAGACATACGCAATGTATACACATATCCAATATATGCAGTAAATTTAATTTAATTAGAATTTTTGATGGTATAAAGTGTTTTTTTACATTTTTACTTTTACACTTATTTGTTATGTGTGTCGAATAAATGTCAGACGATATAACATATATAGCAAATTCTTATCATACGATATTTTTACATGTATATATGATTGTTTGACGCCATCTCTTGTTATAATACGTTTGTATTATTTTGAGACAATTTGCTTTGAAAAACTAAAAAGTAGAAAAAAGAGAATATGGGAAATAAGATATGTGCAGGGAGTGCTCTGTTTTTAGTTATGGTTTGGTGCACATTGTGAGTCATACAAGCATGAGTAGGTTTTAACAAAAAGCAAAATAGACATTGTGTATCTGTATCATAATCTTTAATGATTTAACTTTTTAAATAATCATTAATTTTCCTGTATTATTTTTTCAAAAGTTCTATATTCTTGGGCGATCTATTTTGAATTATTCCTAATTTTATCGAATTTTTAATTTTAATTGCAGCTTTATCTTGAATTACAGACAGTGTTTTCTTTTTGTATTTTGTGTTATATATATTTTATTATTGTTAAAATTATAAAATTCAGTATCTCGGAGTATTGTGTTTTATCTTTAATACCAAATATTATGTTTAATTCTGTGAACATAATGTTAAGGTATAAGGATGCATATAGCCAATGTTCAATTTCTGTTATTAAAATTTTAGTTTTTGGACAGTTCCAGAATAAGTGTTTCAATGTCTCTGGTAATGTTTGACATAGATCACACAAATCGTTGTTTGTTATGCTTATTTTTTCGAGATATTGATTTGTTGCTTGTATGCGGTGATTAATTCGGTATTGTAACCATTTTATATTTGAATTTATTGATAGTCGAAAAGGTAGATCATAATTTTTTTTCCATTCTAAATCATTTCTGTTTAATCGTTGCTACCATTTTGATTTACTATTTGATATATTTATTTTATTTTCTATAAGTGTATTATATATGTTTTAGTGCCTTTTGCATTTGACATGATAATTGTTAAATTGTATAGTAAAGCTGGTCCTGTGATCAATCTGTTTGTTAGTTCATTTCCATTTAAATGTGCTTGTGATTTTTTAATGTTATTTTTTATTCCAAGATATTCTAAAAAAAATTGGCCTAAAATTGAATTTTTCTTGTAATTCAGTATAAGTTAATGTTTTAAGTGTATTATTTTCTGATATAATTAAATCATTGATAGTAAATATATTTTTTTCAATCCACTTTTTTTTAAAATAATTGGTTTATTGTCTATTTGGATTATGTTGCATCTAAATTTGACTTTAATTTATCTATGTCTTTAATCAATTGATTTTCAAGTTTGTTAATCAGTTTCTTTTTATATGATGAATAGGAAATTGTTTTGCCACGTATTTCTGTTAATAATATTTCTAAAAATAGTTTATTACTGATTGTGATTTATAATTGATCATTTGGGATATTTGATAATTTATCAAGATTATAAATTGGCAAAACATATTGGTTTTTGGTTTCTAAGACAGTTTGTTTTAACTAATTCAATATAGCTTTGATCATGTAAAAGGGAATTATTGAATTTCCACAAGCCTTTTCCTCGTTTGAATTCATTTAATTCAATTTTTATTGTAATCATTGTATGATCAGTTTTGTAGCTTGGTAAAATTTTACATGATTTAACAGTCGAAATCAAAGTATCAGAAATTAAAAAGAAATCTAATCTTGCTTGTTTATTAGGATTTTTTTTCTCCATGTATAACGTTTGAAATCTGGGGGTAGTTCTCTTAAAGGATCACATAATTCCATATTTTTCATCATATCTATTACTATTTTTCTAGCATGTGGATCATTTATATGCTTATAATTATATGTATCTTTATTTTGGTTTAACGTTAAATTAAAATCACCTATTATTATTACTTTAGGTAACTTTTTACTATATTACCATTTTTATTCTATTTTCAAATATGTTTATAAAAGTCTGGCGAGTCAATGTTTGGACCATATATGTTAACAAAGGTGCTTACTTTAGGCCTATTAATAAGAATTTTGTTCTAGGACTAAATCTACAACACAATAATTGCCTTGATCCAGGTCCAATCTCGAATAAAAGTATTGTTTATTATGTATACCCACTCAAAATAATCATTTTTAATGAACGAAAAAGGGCTAAAGTTTAAAACCCACGTGAATTCGAAGAAAACGAACTAAAAAGGCATTTATATCCCCATTCAGAGGCAATTCGAGATTCTTTTGTAAAATGAGTATCTTGTAAGGCATAGATATTAATTTTTTTATCTTTTAAGTAATGAAAAACATCTTGTCTTTTTTGTTTATTCTGCAGACCTTGACAATTGACTGATAATATAGTTAAATTATTTGTTTCATCCACCATGGTATAATGGTGTATTTATATTATACGTGCATATGTACAAATATGTGCATATATACAGATATCAGTAAAGATAACATAAAGTATTCAATTAAACATAATACCAAAGTTATAATGCTCAAGACGATAAATCGAACTCCTTTTCTGTCAATTAGACTTCATCAGTTGAGCTCCAATTTGACAAGTATATGTGTATGATTTTCTAAAGATAAAGTGGTATCATACAAGGCCAAATAATATCTCTAAAAGTATAGCCGAAATCCGTCTAAGAGTGACCAATCTAAAATTGACCATTATTAGCTTTAGACACTTTTCGAATTTAAATAGTGTTAAAATAAACAGTGCCAAATATGACTTTAGTATAAGATGAACAACTGGTACCGAAATACCAGGTACTAGGTTTATGTATACCCTCGGGGACTCAAACGGTCCACCAGCAGTGGCAACGACCTAGTGGTTATAAATATTATAAACATAATACCAAAGTCCGTTTTTCTCGTAAGATTGACCTAATTTCTATATTCATTTACAATATTAGAATATCATAATTGACGAAATCTGCTATCTGTAGTCATGGCAACTAAAATTAATTCAGACGTTTCTTTTGTAAGCAGTTAATCAAGTAAAGTGTAGGTTTCACTTTTGGAATTTTACTGGATTTTACAATTTTTTAAAAACACTCCCACCAAGACATCGGCTGTGTGAAAAAAAGAAGTACACGTTGTATATCAGTCTATATTCCGGTAAGGAAAGTGCATGAAAGAACTCCCGCATCATTGACAAATCCTTGTATTAAAGGGGCAATAATATATTAAATAATAATAATAATAATAATGGATTTAATAATAATAATAATAATAATAATAAAGATGGATTTTCTTCTACTTTTACTGCATGTATAATAATAATGATAATAATAATAATAGATTTAATAATAATAATAATAATAATAATAATAATAGATTTAATAATAATAATAATAATAATAATGGATTTTCTTCTACTTTTACTACATGTATACTTGATGTACAATTTAAAAGCTATACCTATGCATAAATATGGTATATTCTTATTTGATATTGTACACCAAGTACTAGTAGTAAAAGTAGAAAAAACCAAAACAATTATTCTTGGTAAACACAGCTAATGCCCTTTAAATATTTGCTACTGTATTTTCAATGGAAATATTTTTCTGAAACTCTGAAAAACATGAAATCAGCGTCGTCGCTCTTTTGGATTAATGACAGCAAATGATGTGGTGGAACAATAATAGCATCTACCCCTACCTTGAGAGTATGACAAAGGAATCTCAATCCGAGGGTAAGATTCTTGAATGACGAACCCGAGGATTGCCGAGGGTTGTCATTCAAGAATCTTATCCCGTGGATTGAAAATCTTTTGTCATACCCTCAAGGTTGGGGTTGGTTATTTTTCTCCCATGTTTTAAATACATATAGGCCCCTATATGTTGATCTACGCAAATAAAATCTGACATTATGCACTGCATTCTAGACGCCACAGACACCATGCATCAATATTTACATACCGACTGTAATTTCCTTCATTACAGTTATACATAATGACTGTATTGTTACATCAATAAAATCAGTGATCTAAGTGTTAACCGCTAGCTGGCGTAGGAATACCTGAATATCTAAGAAACCCTTTCCATGACCATGTTACGGCAGCGATTTGTCGGACAAGTATTCTCTGAACATATGAATGAATTAATAAAGAATAAAATAACACACATTCATTCCATAATCTTATTTAAAGCCATTCATTACCACAAAAATCACTGAAAAAAAATCGAAAACACAAGACTAGGCCTGCATCTGTAGCACACTGTAGATGCCCATATCATAGGCCTATTGCGATAGATCTAGGTCATGTTATAAAAAGAAACACAGGCCACAGAAATGAAAATTTGCTTCGTAGTTACGTTGCTTGTATGTAAGTTGAAAAGGGAGTCAGGTCTAGTGCAATTTTGTCCTGCATCTCTGATTTTAAACAGCTTGCTTTTTCCGTCACCAAATATAGGCTATTCCTGTCATCTAAAAACAATTTGTCACTCGCATTTAAATCGCGTGGAATCGACTATCAGTTCACCTCAAATCCTATATATTGCTACCAGGCCCATCTTGTTTTACACAACCTGTAATGTTAATGTCGAGCATAAGTAGTGTTCATAGGTTTCTCAGTAAATTTACGGGATACTCTATATGATCAGCTGGTAAAAACTGAAGTCTGGATTGACATATGGATCTATTATAATTTATAGGCCTACACGGATTTTCCATAACGAACGTGTTGATAATTATCTTTTAAACAGAACAATAAAAGTTTGTTATTTCACAACATTATCTGCATTTGATTTGAAGGATTTCAAGTGGGCTAGCCTATATACTGAAATAGGTCTATTTACGAAATCGTCACCCCTTCACAGTTTACGGCATTTCCCAGCTGATTCAGCGATTGGTAAAATATCAAATAGAATGGCTACTTCCAGTTGTCATCACCGAATATTAACAGTCACACTCAAACTTTCTGTGATATATTCCACTGATAAAAAAATCAGAATTCAAACGAACATCAATGTTGTAAACAACGATCATCTGTTGCTATCCAAATCGCACATGGTAGGCCTATCAGCCATGTTTTGCACACGGCCCATTCGGGCAATTCTCTTATGACACATTTAACCCGCCACTACTAAATGGTCGAATATTAAAAATCGCGAACTAAATATGAGAATAAGTATTCAAAATTGTCCATATCACTAGTTTCTTTCAAAATGATATATAAAAAAAGAAATTAAACCTTAATTTCAATAGTATTTTGCGATCAGAAAAGAGAACTACTTCTCATATCAAAACAGCTGTTGAGCCATTACGTCATATGAAAACACCCCCCGCAGAGTCAGTGTTAGTATCCAGTGGACTACAGTTTCACTGAAAAATGGTAATGTATATAAATATAAGGATTGTTTTCCATGAGTAATTGCTTTTATACCCCGATGATGTTCAAAAAATGAAAAACAATCCTTAATTGAAATTGTATTGTGACGTCATAGCGCGTGTAGCTTGTCAATACCCTTGGGGTTGACAGGGAAATCATTCCCCGTTAAAAAGAAGTGAAAATATTTGAACAATGGGAGAAAGTTGTATCAGCTGTTCAAATCAATTTCCTGTTACAGACTTTTATTTGATACAGAATGACGTTTAAGCAATGACCGCGGAATGATCTGAACATAATCAATATTTGCACTACCTATGCCACCTGAGTCTGAGTATACTTCTTCAGTATTTAAATGTGAATTATTCCAGTTAAAGGGTGTTAACTTTTAAATTTTGTCCCCATTGAGGCCTAAAAATCCTTGAATTCCTATACATGCAATTATGCTTTGTGAAAATTGCTTCAGAAACTCCGATTTGGCCCTTTTTGAATTGCAATTGACTCTTTGTATATGGATAGAACACTGAACCTGCCCTTATCTTAAAAAATATATAGGAATATAAGATTTATGCCAATGTATAGCTCTTATCTATTATTGAACAAGTACAAGTATTAAAAGAAGAAAACATTGAAATATATTTAGGGTAAACATAGCTAATGCCTCTTAAAGTATCCCTATCATTTTTGAAGGCCGCAATATATATATATATATATATATATATATATATATATATATATATATATATATATATATATATATATATTAAAACCTGCTATAGCGGCCACCTCTGTATAAGGATAACATGTTTATAAAGGCCAGTGTTTTAAAGTCCCTTGACTGCATACTACAACTAAATTGTAGCTGTGTATAAGGGTCACCTGCACATAATGATATATGTTATGATATATATATATATATAATATATATATATATATATATATATATATATATATATATATATATATATATATATATACACACGTATATAAAACCTTAAAACATATCCCTTTCATTTTGATGATTGCGATATATATACTACAGCTGTGCTTTGAACAGTTCTGTCCGATTTTTATGAAAACTTTTAACTTCAACAGCCTACACTATTTCTGAAATCTGATCATTAAATAGGTTAAAACCGAACATGCGTTTTTTCCCAGATATGACAAGCTGCACGGGGAAACGTTTTATTCCTTACTGGATAATATCTCATGTGTTATATATAAAAGATTTGGCCTTGTATTATACCAATTTCCCTTTAGAAAATCTATATAAAATTGGAGGTCAACTGATGAAGTCTAAAATTGACAGAAACGATCGTCTTGAACATTATAACTTTAGTAGTATGTTTATAATATATATATATAAGGGAAAAGAAACGTAGGATGACCACTTTTGTTCGCCGGTTCGAACCTCGGCGGAGACGGCTGACTTTTTCTGTCCTTCGGATAAAATATTAAAAACCGAGGTCCCGTGTCACAGTAGGTGTTGGCCCGTTAAAGAACCCTCACTGCTCAACGGCCGTAAGTTCCGAACACGGGCCAGACTTTGAAGCCCTTCACGGGCATATGGTGACGTCTCCATAATATTATGGTTGAATGATTCTTGAGTGGGACGTTAAACAACAATACAACAACAACAACAACAACAGGTATCACATAATGTACCACTTTTATTACCAGTCTTGTTAAACAAAAGAAATAACAAAAATCAATCAAGAAAATAAGCATACCACTAATGATGAACAATAAAATTTGGCTTTCATGTCATAATACTTGAAAGGTCGGTGTTCCCTTCTTTGTCACAGTTGAAATGGATTCTGTCCTCCAACATTAAAAACTGGGCACCACCATATAATTGAAAAATTGTTGAATGTGGCGTAAACAACAAAACAACAACAACAGGTATCACATAATGTACCACTTTTATTACCAGTCTTGTTAAACAAAAGAAATAAAAAATATCAATCAAGAAAATAAGCATATCACTAATGATGAACAATAAAATTTGGCTTTCATGTCATAATACTTGAAAGGTCGGTGTTCCCTTCTTGGTCACAGTTGAAATGGATTCTGTCCTCCAACATTAAAAACTGGGCACCACCATATAAATGAAAAATGGTTGAATGTGCCGTAAACACTTTTCAAAATTTAAAAATCATACTCCTTTAAAACGGATGTTAATGCTTTTCATTCTTATTCGTTACCAAATCTGTCTTTTTATAAATTTTGTCAATCCTTAGGTCATTCTTATGGGTCTTGGCCTATTTTCATTCATATGCGTTATGCTGTTTTACACGGGAATACCCCTTGCCAAATTTGGTTAAAACTGGCGCACTAATAATGATTTAAATCATTTGTATAAAACCCTATGTTATCTGAAGCACCCGTAGTGGCTCGCTTATAGACGGATGATTTCGTTTTCATTCGCAATCTGTGACTTCGTTGATTTTTATTGCAGAATCATGCATACAAACTTGAATATCGTCTGATCATTGGTTCGCGAGAAGAAAACTTTTAAAGATATACCAAGAATATGTCCTTTTGGGGGCCGTATGAAACCCTAAACCTTTTTCGTTCTCAAACGTTAAGTGCCTTTGTAATGAGGGTTGATGGATGCTTGTTTAGTAATTATTTGTACTTGTTGAACTTAGAACATTTGGACCTTTCTGTGAGATCAGTTGTTATTGTGTTTGTTTCAAGGTCAGTCTAACTATGTCACCATGTTACTATATTTAGCCACAGGTGCTAGAAATATAATTTTCTTGATTATTCCTAATCTAGAGTTTTCTGGAACTGTACTAGGGTATATATACAGGTAGATGGTCAGATCTCTAGGCAGGTTAAGTTTAGAACAGATAAGAACAAGGGAGAGTACCCGAGTGGAAGTTATATGAAAGTAGTGCGCATCAATATTACTAATTGGAATTTATATGTGTATTCGAGTGGATCCTGGCTTTAGGGACTGAATAACGATAGATAGGCAACACTTTAATATGGGGATACTTCATGCAAAGTTCGGTTAAAATATTTCGGTTTGCCCACAGGTTCCTGAGAAGAAGTTGAAAATGTCTAAAAGTGAATGTCACACGACGACAGGTAAAGGTCGATCACAATAGGTCACCTTTGCTTGCAAGAACATCGACATTGTTGTGCAGGATTGAAGTGATTAGACTGTTCTTAATAGACATTTCGTTTTCATAACTTTGACCCCCCCTTTCAGCTTTGCTGTACTTTGCATTTCTGTAAAGGAAAGATATGCCCAAAACTGCCTTTTAATTCCATTGTACGTTAGTATTATACAATTTTTGGAACGAAAGTACAAATTATTATTCTTACCCAATCACAATAACGAAATTTCCAAGAAACTGACGTAGCCTTTCTTTCAAAAGACAGTGAAAAACAACATTTATAAGGGACAACATACAGATGTTAATATCCAAAAAAAAAAAATATCTAAAGAGTTCACTTGTATTTAATTTATTACAAAAACTCTGTTTTTAAATATCATAGTGCGTAAAGGTCGTTGTTATCATACAGCTAATGAAAACTGTCAAATGTGCACCCTATAGGTATAAATGTCAACCTCGAATCATAATTTGCGAAATAAAAATCAAATTAGTCCTAATGTAGAAATTATAGATATATTTATTTGCATAATCAAAGCAAAGCATGGTCCTGTGCTCTGATACATAAAGGAATATCAATTTTATTCATGTATTTTGTCACAAGGCCTCTCACCTCTGGTTCGAATCCCGCTAGGGTCGTTTCGAATTATGTGGGAAAGTTTGCCAGTTTACTTGCGGAAGGTCGGTGGTCTTTACCCGGGTAACCAGGGTTTCTCCCCCACCAACAAAAACTGGACGCCATCATATGACTGAAAGATTGTTGAGTATGGCGTAAAACAAAACAAAAAAATCAAATCAAATCATGTATTTTGATTACACTATGTCAATTATCACAACTTAATACCGGGTTACATGTTATCATTCTAAACATTTGGGATGGGTTTAGTCATTATCATGAACTGGGTTAATGGTTATCATTCATTTGTTTAGCAACTGCCAAGGAAAAACTTGAATGAAGATAATTAATAAACTACTCTCTTTTGGAACAGAATATTTGTTCTGAATTATTGATATTAGGTCAATTAATAACTATGTAAATTACCTTTGTGTTGGATGAAATATTTCATAGGAATATTCATTTTTCTTTTTTTCCTTAATTTTTAACTTGGGTCCGATTTGTTTATGTTTTTATTTGAAGCAATACAAGTTCTAAGAAACAAAAAAAAAAACATTATAAACCGGTACACAAATAAATAATACATCTTTAAAAAAGTAAACATTTACCTTCCTTTCGTTCGGAGAAGTAATTCCAATGTTTTGCCATGCTGTTCACAGTCTGTAAATTTGAACCGGGTTAGTGATATCGTACCGGGCTAACTGTATTTTACGCGGACCACGCACCGGGTTAGCTGAGTCTCCCTCCGAGAACCTAGTTTTACGGGGTTGATAATGCGAATTAAATTTGCTCTAAACGCATGTATGTGAGGGCTTCAACTTTTTTGAATGTGATTGTGCGTTTTTTTCCTGAAATTTCTAGATTTGACCTTTGACCCAAAATTTAAGAAAACGTACGCACTTCACATAACGACGGCATCGATATTTCAATAAGGCTTAGTCTCCTCTTTCCATTGATACAGCCGTGTGTTTTTTCCGTTAACCCAAATCGATCAAGTTCGTTGGCTGGGCAACCTACTATTAGTAAAAAAGGAAAGAATTTAGAAATAATGCAGCTGCAGCTCTTTTAACCATTTTCTACCGTTTTTGTTTCAATGGCAATATTTTTCAATATTTATATTGGAAGTCTGACAAACATGAAACGAACAAAATGACAAGTTGAACATTTGCCCTTGTATATATCAGCATCCCTTGTCTGTCTGTGGGATTAATTACAGTACAGTCTCTGTTGGAATAAAGCTGTATCAAGTATTCAAATCATTTCCTGTTATATATTTGATACAGAATGATCATTTTGATGTTCCAGCTGTGGGCACAGTATGATCTGAACCGAATCAATACTTGCACTATCTATGCCATATGAGTCTCAGTATACTTCCTCAATATTTAAATGTGAATTATTTCAGTTAAATGGGCATTAGTTTTTTTTTTATTTTGTAATCACTTTACTACTTAGCTTGATATACAATAACATAAAAAAGAGATAAACACAGGCCTAAAAATCCTTGACTTCCTATATATTTTGTGAAAATTGCTTGAAAAAACCCAGGTTTGGCAGTTGATTAACTCAAACTTTATATTTCCATATGAATAGCACGCTGAATCTGACCTTATTTTAGCAAAATATATAGGAATATAACAATTTGTATGCCTATGCACAGGCCTTACTTGTTATTGTACATCGAAATACAAGTATTAAAAGTAGAAAAATCGAAATATGTTTTAGGGTAAACACAACTAATGCTCATTGAAGAACGCAATATATATTATCCGATTCGCATAAGATGGCGGGCGGAGTAACCTTTTGTTTTTCATACAGATGACTCTGTTCACTTTACGGTTATGGTAAGCTGCACGTTTTGTTCCTCACTGGGTACTCTCATAATGTATTAATATATAAAAGTGACAAAAAACGCAGGGTAACCATTATAGTTATTTTAATAGCATATTTTATCATTATTGTTCTTGCATTTGCTATCTAAGTTTATAAAAGATCTTTAATCAACAAGTTGCAAGAATTTACTAAACTTAAATAAAACGTTACCAAAATTTAGTAAACTTGATGTTTTCCGATTGATCAGTTAAGTATTAAGTGTTTTATTATAAAGAAATGATACCTGAATCTCTATCGTCCAATATTTTTTCTACATTCCCTTGGAAAGAGATGCAAATCCGCCATTTATCGTCAACAATTATTCGGAATTCTTGGAACACGCGTAAATTTATACGATGGAATAATAGCATTCCGAAAAATTATTTATTGTAAATCACCCCTTTATAATGCTTTATAAAAAAAGTACTGGGGAATGTTTGCTCCCAGTAAATAGATAATACCGAGTTTAAAGGCCCATGACCGGCTAATATTAAACTACATGAAATATCGTAAAAAATTCTCCGATTCACACATTCTACAATTTAAAGACATAGTGATCAAAACTAGTGCACACAAATACTGCAGTTAGTCAGAAAATGATAAAAACAACGTGACACAAACACACCTAATTAGCGATCGCGCGTGTACCGTTCACTGCTGTTACATCGATATGGAAAGTATGTCAAACATGAATATACGTCAAATTATGGGAAATATTTAATCGAAAACTGCAATTATTCATTTTTCTAAATAAAAATATTGTATTTCTATACATATACTTTTATCACTTTCAAGTTAAACAGATAAAACAAAAGAATGTATTGGTATTCTCCGACCAGTTTGAGACTCCACGATTGAACAGAAGTGTTATATAAATAGACTTGACAGATTGAGGTTGCTTCAGGGGAAATTCAAAGAAGGGTGGCAAATTATTTATTTGTTTTCAGTTTCATTTCCTTCCTCAAAGCATTTCAACGCTCCTTTTCTGTTCCTAAACGTACAGCACAATTTCTTTATCGATTCTATCTCTCTTCTTTTTCTGTTTTTTTTTTTTGTGTGTTTTGTTTCTTTGCTACCTGTATGGCAACATGTTCACGTCTTTGTGGAATGTTGGTAAACTCGGACCCATCTCAACTCGTATCCTCTTTGGCTAAATCATGCCTACAGTTGACTGACTCGTAACCAAAACAATTGGAAAAGACCCATCGTTTTACTAATTTGAACACGTAGGGATTATGGTTACACCGATGACTTAGTTCTCAAGCACATAGAAAAACTAACCAGTCTCGATCATTTTTCAACGTACGAATCATGAATACCCGTTACGCTTTTTCGGTTTGTTCCATTCCATACAGTTTTGTCGTAATAGTTAGTGTTCATATCATGTGACCTTAACAGAATGTTGGGCAAGATCGCTTCCGGTTTCGTAATATTTACATTGACAACATTCAATAATATAATGCCTCAGTTCTTCTCCTGGGATTTAATTGTTGATAGATGTTAGAATCCTTTCTTGTAACGACTACAAGTGCCGTCACTTCCTTGTAGGCTGCTTTTCACATCTGGCACCTAGCACTGCATGGTATCTAGATTCCAGGTCATATATATATAAGATAAAATGTTTAACAGGAAGTTCTCTGAAGTTGCATACTATTATGACAAACGGTAACAGAACGAATCAACTCCAAAAAGGTCTATTGACCCATACCAGTAGGAAAAATTGCCCGTTTTCCAGATAACTGTTTTTACGAATCTAGAAAAGGCACAGTAATATTTTTCACCATAGAAAAAATGACCCAGGATTTTCTACCATAGAAAACATAACCCAAGTATATTTTCACAATAGAAAAAAAAATAAATATTCTACAGTTAATAATGACCATGTCGTACATGTTACACGTGTTTTAGTAGGCTGAAATTATAGCTATATACATGGCAATTGTGTGGTGTTTGCAAGCAGTGCAATTTCGTTTGAAAATTACGACGTTTTCGAAGGCATAAGAAGTTTACAACGCGCAATAACGATCCTACTAATAATATGTTCCTTAAAGGTCCCTCTAAAGCAACTTAGTATTAATTGACACGACAATTTTCTCCCCTGTCATATAAACAACTGAAAAATCCGACATAGTGATTCCTAAATTTGCCATGAACTGTAAACAAACAGTATAGGTAACTCTTTTGTCGTAAAACCACGGTCCGGATTCGCTATGTTCTCTCCTATCCGTAGCTCCATGTGCCCGAAATCACTCGTGCATATTTTTTTATAATTCATGAAGCCTCAACCAATGCGAGTAAACGGTACCGGTGGTCGCGCATTCGTCAGCTAATGAGATCGAGGCAATTAAACAATTTCAGAATTGTATTAAATCAACGGACTTCGCGATAACTTCCGTTGCCGATCACAACTACTGTGATTGGATAAATTGAAAACACTTACTTCTTTATAAATATGCATTAGCTACGAGTGATTTCGGGTACATGAAACCACGGGTAGGCAAGTGCATAGCGGTTTACGACTATGAGGGCGTCCATCTATATAAACATCTATGCACATTCGGGGGTTCTAAATTTCTTTGTTTTCGAAACCAAAATCAAATCGCCAAAAGCTCGAAAATTGTAACGACCCCTTTACCTTATATCCATATAACCTGGCGAGATGTAGTCTCGTGAACCATTTCTTGACCCGGACAAATTTTAGGTAATAAAGAATAGCGACATTAAATTTACCCTGACAAGAATAATCGTTCTTTCTTGTTATCCTACTTACGAGTATTCATTGGGGAATATGAAGTTTTTTTTCCATAAAAAATTGTCTTAACCAAAAATTGAGTAGAATCATCCGCACGATAATCAAAAGGTTAATCCGCCTATTACGTTTTGTGAAGTGGACAATACCTCTGTCAGCGAAGTACTTCTGAAGACAATTCGCTTCCACAGATAGTTGTATGACAATTCAATACCAAACGGCATTATGGTAATTACCTTGTTGGTAAACACATGTATACCTTCATAAATAATTCTACAATCAAACAGGCGATGGGCACGAGTCAGCTAAAACATGGGTACGAGTCAACCAATTCACATCGGTACGAGTTGTGATGGATACGAGATGACAATAACCTATATGTTGAACTTATTCATCTGCGGTTTGCCTTGAATATTACGCAACTCCGTTTGTATTTTTTGTCGTTACGAGTAAAAATCATTTTTTAATCTTCAATCATTTCGTAAAAATAGTATATTCATTTGCCTATAATTTCATGAATAAAATACATACTTAGGTATAATAAAATGAAATCAATCAAGAAAATATGCATACTACTAGCAATGAACAATAAAATTATGTTTTTAAGCCATGCTCCTTTAAAGGCCAGTGGTCTCTCTCTGGGTGCAATTAAAGAGTGACAATCTTTAATGAGTGAGGCGTAAAACACTTTTCGAAATTAAAAAAACCATACGCCTTTAAAAGTTAATGCTTTTCATTCTTACTGAAAACTAAAATCTTAATAAATGTGTCAATAGGAATTGCGTCTAAATAACTTGGTCATTTTTATAGTTTTCAAGATGAGTATGCTTACAAGCAATGAATTATTATGATGACCTTCAAATATAATTTTAATGTTTCAGCACTTTTGTTGAAAAGTCTGGTTGTTAACAAGTTATTGGTCAGAGCCTGTTTTGAATTACTTTTTTTTAAAGTAAGGCACTTTGTCTTGTATAAAAATTATCAACTTCTGGGAAGACTTAACTGTTCCTTCATTAAGTCAAGTCAATTTGTTTTATTTTCATCAAAACGCATTACAATGCTATTTCCCAATGCATAAAGAAATCCCGATAGAATGAATGAAGTGTACGCAATTTGAATATGGTTAAGAAACTAACAGCTTTATTATGTAATACAAATTCTTTGCACAATTGTTTCATTTAGTCTGCAAGGCATACTATATTTTGTATTATCAAAAATGTATAACAATAAACAATAAAATTATGATTTTATGCCATACTCCTTTAAAGGGCGGTGGTCTCTTCTTGGGTACAATTATAATCGGGTTTTTGTCCTCCACAGTTACAAACTGGCCACTACAATATGACTGAAAACTTGTTGAGTGTGGCGTAAAACACTTATTTCCTTTCAAATATCATCCTATCGGGCATGTCATCACCGGTGACGTTTCTATTGCTGAAAATGGAAACCTTAGAAATCTTATTTTAAGAGAGGCGAAGCCTGTTCCTTTAATTGACGACATAATTTCAGATTATTTATAAATTCTTTTGATAATTATGCCAGACGATAGGCCAATAATGAAGACGTGTAACCAGACACTTTGTCTGAATGGCTAAAAGCTATACGATGGTTGATAAAATTTCGTATTCGAAAATTTAAAGGAACTATGAAAACATGTTATCCCTGTGTATTTAGTGACCCAGAAGTGGTAACAGAGCTTGATAGATTACATGACCAATATGTACTGTCCCAGCAGACAAAGCCTCAGATTTGACCTTAAACCGGAAGAGGGCGCTGTAATCATTCGAATTAAAGGCACTACCTAATTTTACGATCGATAATCTACCAAAATATCTGGAGAATATTAAAGATTACCCAATGGATAAGTTAATAACAGAATTACATAGCGTTGTTACTGTACCTAAATTAGATGACAGTTGACCAGTCTGGGTTGACATAATAGTATTTCTTATATTATTATAAATATTATAAGAGTCCAATCTAAGTGTTGTTGAAGGTACACACGTTCTGATTCGTCCAAGTGAAAATTCAATAAAGGTAAGAAGCTCAAGGGATTTGAAATGATGTCTGTAAAATCACACAGGATAACTGATGTTGACAGAGAGAAACACTCTGCACCATTATTTAAGGAACAGGAATTATGACCAATTATCACCAGGTTTGAATGAACAAACCAACATTGTCTGACACCTCAGACTCTCAGGTTTCTGTTCATAACCTGCCCATAGGATAACTCATAAGTCAATTGAGTGATCTTATTTTGTCTGGTCTTTCTGAAGAAGTTTAGTTTATCTGTAGATTTCCATAATGATAGACGACCATGCAACTCTTGGATCCCACAGACTTGGAGACGAGAAGTCCTTGGTCCTTGCATCTGGATAGTACTGAGAAAATCAGCCAGAATGGACATATTTTTTAAGGGATGGGTCAATGTAACACAGTTGTTGCGAAATTATGCTTTGTTCAAGCTACATAGATCAGCATAAAAATTACTTTCCTGAAAAATATATAACAGTATATAAAACATTACATGGACAAACTACCAAACGTGAGAAAATGAGCACTAAACAAGGACAAGAAAAGAAAACAGAAGTTAAAATCAAAATAAATTGTGTGTCAATCGAAGACGCAAAAAAACTGTGCTACAAATATCAATACATGTCACTCGTACTCTAAATAAAGGATCAAAATACTAGAATAAAAGAATCGAGTATTGTTCAAACATAGTCATGATCGAAAGAAATAAAAAAAGAACTACAAGGTTACACAAAGTGTCAATCAGTGATTAGCAGGAAATTGAATGCTGCTTATATAAAACGATGTATTACAAAAATGAGTTGTTTCCGATGTCGCCATCACACCGTTTCCACCAAAGTCTGTATGACGGGAAACATCAACTTGGCAAGGATTTGTAACTGATTTACGAACAATTTTATGATTGAGATTTATTGACAGTGTAATTCTTAACTTAGCAAGGAAAATTTTACGGTCGGTATAATAGTCTTGTTTGCGAATACTCTGTTTCACTAAGTGAAATGTTGAGTTGTCTTTTCGTTGGCAGTTGTTGAGACGCCTGTACCAATTGTGAAGAGGATTCACTTCTCACGTATTTCATTTGACTTGACTGTGGACTCACGGCGGGTGTGACCGGTCGACAGGGGATGCTTACTCCTCCATGGCAGCTGATACCACCTCTTGGTTTCCAGAGGTCGTGTTTGTCCATTTTTACTGTATTTGTATCTATGTCCTGGACATTCCATTGATTTATACTTTGGTATCTGAGATTTTTTATATTTAAGAAATTGAATATACATTTTAAAAAGAATTTTGAAATAATTATATCGATTCATTTTAAGAAAACACAACGAGAAGTACTACGATTATTTAAATCATTTATTGTAATAAGTTAGATCTACTTTCTTGTTCTCTAGCGACAATTAAAATACAGTAAGACCTGCTATAGCGGCCACCCCTAAGAATTACCTGTTTATAAGGGCCAATTATTTAAAGTCCGTTGAACCTGTGTATAAGGGTCACCTGCACATAAAAGCCAATATTTTTCTGGTCCCTTGGGTGGCCTCTATATACAGGTTTTACTGTAGTCATATGTATAAAGCTGTTTTCTTCACGATCGTTAGTATATCTTATTTGTCGTATTCTAATTACCGCCTAGGAAATCGATGACCTACTTCCGACGAAAATCTAAACAAGCTTTACTTTTATAAAATCGAACAAATGAAAATATGACGAAAGCTTTAAATAATAGTAAAAAAAATTAGCCCATGGTTCAGTCGTCATCATGTTATACGAAGGAATATTGTTTTTGATAAGTCTCGAGTACTTCCTAAACCATGGATCAATCACCGGTATCTCCCGGAAGAAAGGCGAACCCTTAAACTGTGTGAACCTTTGCAAGCAGTCAAGCCAAAATAGAGATTCGTTTTACAAATAAACGATTCATTGTTTAAATAGTTTGATTATTAATTAATTAATAATTAAAAATAATTGATTAATTAATTAATAATTAAAAATAAATAATTTAACTTCTTTACAGCTGGTTAATTTTATTAGAGGCAGTGGTCTACAAATTGTAAAAGAGAGTTTTCATTATTGTAAAAAAGTTTTGAAATTTCTTCTTGCAGTTGAGACAGCTAATACAAAAAGACAAGTGAAAGATGTCCAACTGTTGACATTGAGCCATACTGTTGCTTATCTGCAAATGTAAACTTTTATAATTCTCTCTCTCTCTCTCTGTCTCTCTCTATATATATATATATTCGTTAGTAAAAGCAGAAAAATACTGTATAAGCGGTAACGGATGATAATATATCCGTGTGTTATCTTTGGTTGAATGGTTACACAATCGGGTGTAAGAAAATGCATGATTTTCTACAGGTGCATTAAGGAATTAATCATTATCTAGCCGCCACCCTAAGCGCACACATCAAAATTAAAGTTCAATTTATATTTATGTTATGAATCAATATTCAAAATGAAGTGATGTACAGATAAATTGCCCAGTTTCGGAGAATTTTTGTGCCAACATTTTTTTTTATCTCTGTTTTCCTCTGGAAATTTTATGATTGAGATTTATTGACAGTGTAATTCTGTCGAAAATTTTACGGTCGGTATAATAGTCTTGTTTGCGAATACTCTGTTTCACTAAGTGAAATGTTGAGTTGTCTTTTCGTTGGCAGTTGTTGAGACGCCTGTACCAATTGTGAAGAGGATTCACTCCTCATGTATTTCATTTGACTTGACTGTGGACTCACGGCGGGTGTGACCGGTCGACAGGGGATGCTTACTCCTCCATGGCAGCTGATACCACCTCTTGGTTTCCAGAGGTCGTGTTTGTCCATTTTTACTGTATTTGTATCTATGTCCTGGACATTCCATTGATTTATACTTTGGTATCTGAGATTTTTTATATTTAAGAAATTGAATATACATTTTAAAAAGAATTTTGAAATAATTATATCGATTCATTTTAAGAAAACACAACGAGAAGTACTACGATTATTTAAATCATTTATTGTAATAAGTTAGATCTACTTTCTTGTTCTCTAGCGACAATTAAAATACAGTAAGACCTGCTATAGCGGCCACCCCTAAGAATTACCTGTTTATAAGGGCCAATTATTTAAAGTCCGTTGAACCTGTGTATAAGGGTCACCTGCACATAAAGGCCAATATTTTTCTGGTCCCTTGGGTGGCCTCTATATACAGGTTTTACTGTAGTCATATGTATAAAGCTGTTTTCTTCACGATCGTTAGTATATCTTATTTGTCGTATTCTAATTACCGCCTAGGAAATCGATGACCTACTTCCGACGAAAATCTAAACAAGCTTTACTTCCATATAAAATCGAACAAATGAAAATATGACGAAAGCTTTAAATAATAGTAAAAAAAATTAGCCCATGGTTCAGTCGTCATCATGTTATACGAAGGAATATTGTTTTTGATAAGTCTCGAGTACTTCCTAAACCATGGATCAATCACCGGTATCTCCCGGAAGAAAGGCGAACCCTTAAACTGTGTGAACCTTTGCAAGCAGTCAAGCCAAAATAGAGATTCGTTTTACAAATAAACGATTCATTGTTTAAATAGTTTGATTATTAATTAATTAATAATTAAAAATAATTGATTAATTAATTAATAATTAAAAATAAATAATTTAACTTCTTTACAGCTGGTTAATTTTATTAGAGGCAGTGGTCTACAAATTGTAAAAGAGAGTTTTCATTATTGTAAATAAGTTTTGAAATTTCTTCTTGCAGTTGAGACAGCTAATACAAAAAGACAAGTGAAAGATGTCCAACTGTTGACATTGAGCCATACTGTTGCTTATCTGCAAATGTAAACTTTTATAATTCTCTCTCTCTCTCTCTGTCTCTCTCTATATATATATATATTCGTTAGTAAAAGCAGAAAAATACTGTATAAGCGGTAACGGATGATAATATATCCGTGTGTTATCTTTGGTTGAATGGTTACACCAATCGGGTGTAAGAAAATGCATGATTTTCTACAGGTGCATTAAGGAATTAATCATTATCTAGCCGCCACCCTAAGCGCACACATCAAAATTAAAGTTCAATTTATATTTATGTTATGAATCAATATTCAAAATGAAGTGATGTACAGATAAATTGCCCAGTTTCGGAGAATTTTTGTGCCAACATTTTTTTTTTATCTCTGTTTTCCTCTGGGCATGTAAAACGTGTTATTAACGTATGCATTGCGTAATTATAAGTGTTTACTATAAACCATGAAATAGTTACGGCCATGGAAATAATTAATGCTTTGTCAATTTGGCATAAAAAGAAAATGTATTTGATAATCAAATAAATATACTGACGTCCATTCGCCGCGGCGGACTGTCAGCAAAATGTTATTTGCTTGTTTGTTTCTATGTTTGACCAGAGGTAGAGTGTATACATATATAATCTCACTCTAAGTTCATACATGTCATAGACAATACTTACTAAACATTTGCCATGCATAATTAAGTGTTCATCAACAAGTTGATGGTTTTAAAGAGGTTTCATTTACCTGGTTACCACCTTAGCTGTTCATATTATGTTTTATTAGGTCATCCCAGAATTGTTCTTTTTTAAGCGCTGATATGTTTTGAGATCATAAAACAGAAAAAAACACACACATCTAGGGGAAACCTAGAGCTTAGCTCTAAAATGAACAGTTAAACATGAGCAATAATTTTCATCATTGTGAAAACTAACATTTCATAGGTTATTTATTAGAATGTGCCAAATATATGATTTGTATCAGTTTAATTTTGTTTTTCTTTTGTTAACATTGTTAACACATTAGGAAAATACTTAAATATGCATTAAATTGCATTTATTCTCATAAAATGTCTCGTGCCTTTTCTGTCATTTCCTCCTTGTTTTTTTTATCCAGGGTGGCACTGAACAGAAAAAATGGAATGGCCTTAGAGTGTATTTATTTGTTGTCCTTACTTTTTTCTATTTCTGTTTTATCAATAAATATTTTTAATAACCTGTGACTACATTTATATATTAATTTTTACATTTGTATCAAAATAGTTTACGGAAATTCTTATCCCTAACTTAGAACATTTGCGTTAAGCGAAGGATTGGTTTAAGTACAACAAGACAACAAGATCATGGAATACGCAAATGCAGCACGCAAATGCCAATACAGATATCACATAATTACCTTTAGATCAATACTGCCACATAGAATACGTTAGCAGCACATCAAAGTCCCGCTATAATTTATTAGATCTGGAACAATGTTCAAATATGCTCGACATTTAAATCCGGTACTCATCTGTTCTTTCATGATAAAAAATTCCAATAGCTCCTGTCTTCATTATGCCTGGTTAAGATTTTTAAAACAAAAGAAAAAGACAGCTACTGTAACCAGGCACCCTTTTAACAAAGCAGGGAATGATATAAAATATAATATACTAAAGTATAACTCTTCAGGATGTCCATGATACATATACAAATCTGGTGATATTGGACAAACACAGACCTCTGATGCAAAGATGGGATCACGTGCCATGGGGGAGTAAGTGTCCCATGTTGACCGTTGAAGTTGGAATTTCCAAGAAAAAAGTTGGAAAAGCCAAGACAAAATTTGGAAATTCCAAGAAAAATGTTGGAAAAGCCAGAGAAAAAATTCGGAAAAGCCTACATTAAAGTTGGAATTTCCAAGAAAAATTTAGGAAAATCCAAGAATTAAGTTAGGAAGCCACCTTAAAAGTTTGAATCTTCAAGAAAAGCCGGGAAAAAAATTGCAAAACTATAACTTTGATATTATGTTTATGATATTTTAACCACTGATGATAGTTTTTTTTTTTTTTTTGGGGGGGGGGAGGAGAATTCCGTCATTATGATATCTAACGTCTAGCATTTGTAGATACATATTTTGCGTCTTATATAACTACTACGGATCTTCTGTAATATCATTTATATTGTTCTATCAAATTATTTTTAAGGGAAATCTTTTCAATATATCTTTTCCGGGTCATTGACACATTGAACATTTTGACACAGGGATATCGAAAACCGCGTTTAATGTCAACGTTCCGCAAATTTTACGGTCGGTATAATAGTCTTGTTTGCGACTACTCTGTTTCACTAAGTGAAATGTTGAGTTGCCGTTTCGTTGGCGGTTGTTGAGACGTCTGTACCAATTGTGACAAGGATACACTCCTCACGTGTTTCATTGGACTTGTCTGTGCACTCACGGCGGGTGTGACCGGTCGACAGGGGATGCTTACTCCTCCATGGCACCTGATCCCACCTCTTGGTTTCCAGAGGTCCGTGTTTGTCAATTTTTACCGGATTTGTATCTATGTCCTGGACATTCTATTGATTAATACTTTGGTATCGGAATTTTTAAATATTTGTATATACTTGTATTTATCTACACTACATGCATCGTAATCGATCAATTGTCATTTACATTAGGATTAAACATCTTTCACCTCTATCTCTGAGACCCAGTTTTGATGTTCGGAATTCTACTCACCGGTATCGAAACCTTCATTTTTATGAATGCGTGCATGAGAGCCAGGCGATTGCTGCCGTAGGTCGAGGTTTCGAATCCCAGCCGGGGCATGGTGAGTTTGTAGGTACCTTGTTATTTCTGTATTTGTGCTTTATGTATGTATATAATATATATATATATATATATATATATATATATATATATAGAGAGAGAGAGAGAGAGAGAGAGAGAGAGAGAGAGAGAGAGAGAGAGAAAGAGAGAGAGAGAGAGAGACTGACTTACAGATATACCGTATGAAAAGAAAGTGTTTAGATAATTGGGTATGTTAAGTAAAATTCATGGATTTCTTTCAATTTAAGGTGTTTTATGATATTTTACTTTTTAATGAAATTCAATTAAAAAACAAACAAATTCGTGTCCAAGTGTGTAAAAAATCATAATTATTCAAAATCAATCCGATGATTTCCAATGATTTTAAAAAATGCGGCAACTTCATTGTATTTCATTGCTATGGTTCAGTGACGTATACCATACATTTCATATTCAGACTTAATTTCACATGATCATGAAAGCGCGCAGAACGTTTGCAAAAGCAGGAAGATACCAGAATCCCCAAATTAGTATACATGATGGCATTTGATAGCTCGAAATGTGATGTTCAACTTCCAGATATAAACCAAAGGTTTTAATGTTGTTCCAAACCATTCCAACTTGTCACTTCACGTAAATGTCATAAAAAGTGCAATGTCCGTCTGATGTGTTCCGTTTAACATGGCCTTGGTTTGAAGTATTGACGTAAAATGCTTGGAGAAAGAACAGCCACTGCCAGGTGTCTATAAATTTTAGGAAATCGAAGTCGAAACCACTGTCGCACTAGGCAAACACTCTAACGCAAGAGTAATATAAGCAGTCATGTAGCATTCTAAAAGTTTATTATTAAGTAAATGATTGAATTTTTGCTCAAATATTAAAGTTGAAACAATCAAATCAGTACCTATTACAGCCAACATGGCATTATTACAGGGTAATTATTGATTAAACAGTCATCACGAAACGACACAAAATTGAAGATGGCAGACTATTTTCAAGAGGCATCACTTTACAAAAATATTCAATGGGTACAGGAAAATTGACTTCACAACTGCACTATAATATGCGTCAATTTCTGGAAATCGAGATCTATAAGTTAGATATGAGTTTGACCTGTAAAATACAATTTAAATATGTACTCCATTGGTTACTAAATATATTCAGAAATTTGAGTCTTCATAATGACCTTGTTGTATGTCCTCGATCAATAATAATGTCCGAGGATTTCTAACGACCTTTGGCATTGCATAGTATATAGTATAGCATAGTTAATTAGACTTTAGCCTTTTGGCCAATCGGTGCAACATACATATATTATTACAAATGCAAACATGCTGAATCAAAAGAATAAAAAGCTAGCAGTGTCCTTTAATTTGACATTTAGCTATATCGACGAAGTTTTGTCAATTAATAATGACAATTTTATACATATATCAATGCGATATATCCCAGCGAACTAGAAATCAAAGATACAACAGAATCAAGCACACACGCTTCATACTCAGACATTTTACTTACTATAGACACAGACGGGAAATTAAGAACTAAGCTATACGAAAAACGCGACTATTTCGACTTTCCCATCGCAAATTTTCCACAGTTAAGTAGTGATATCCACCCGCATATGAAGTTTATATTTCACAAATGATACAATATGCCAACATATGAACATTTCATATACGGAGGTAAACTACTCACTGGACAAATTATTGACATAGGGATATCTAAAACCGCGTTTGCGGTCGGTATATTAGTCTTGTTTGCGATTGTTGAGTGTGGAATGTTGAGTTGACTGTTCGATGGCGGTTGTTGAGACGTCTGTACCAATTGTGACGAGGATTTGTTCCTCACGTATTTCATTTGGATTTGACTGTTTATTCACAGCGGGAGTGACCGGTCGACAGGGGATGCTTACTCCTCTATGGCACCTGATCCCACCTCTTGATGTCAAGATATCCGTGTTTGTCTTATAAGATGCTTACCTATATCCTGGACATCCTAATGATTTATACTTTGGTATCTGAGATTCTTTATATTTATACAATGCCTATATACATACAAATAATCAGTGGATTGAACTTTGGAGGTACATGTATGAACATGTAAAAAATAACAAAAAACATACGTTCTTGTCCATTATTACATACCTTGGACATATAACAGGGCCATTATGAAAACCCCCTTTTATTAATACTGTCACTATGATAACCATCGTGTTATATTACTCTAAACAATAAAGTGCATTTATTTTATATCCATGGAATATCTGGAAGATGTTTTTCACTCAAAATATTCATGAATTTCAAATTCCCCCTGAGACCTTTTCTTGATACGATTTATTGTTTTGGAATTGCTATTGCGACATTTATCATTAGTTTTACCAGTTCAAATGATTTCACATCGACTGTGTTAATTCATTGTCAATTCATATCAAATTGATGGTGAATGCGGCGGAACAAATGAATAACCCATTAGATGAAAATCAGCATCATACATTTGTATGATTTTACTAACTGATTCGTTGCTGAGACTCTGGTAAGCCTTATGCAGATACATATTTCTCTGATACATCCTTTCCTCTGATGATAGCTTGTATCTGTCGACACCATCAAGGAATACATCCACAATGTCTTGGACACTCGAATAATTGAGTTTTAGAAATTTATGCTCCGGAAAATGGACACAGTCACTTATATAACCCTGTATTTGAAACGCCTGCCAAAGCCGGCGTGTCATGTTTACAAATGAAAGGCACTGTCGTTCTGCTTGCTTGCCATACATAATCATCACTTTAGTTATTTCTTTTACTGAATGGCGATCATGATTTTTATTAAGTTCAGTCAAAAGGAAATCTCTAGAGGTTTCAGACATGTTTATATATTTAACCATAAATGTTACATCTCTTGTGTAAGTTTCCTGTTTTAGGATGAAATTGTACGGGATTGTACAAGGTCTACATAGTTCATTTATTGGTTTCCAGTGCTCATTCAACGGTAAACCACCTATTCTTCTCTGCATTATGTAATCGATGAAGTCGGCAAAGGTACAACTCATCCCACACGTATTACCCTTACGCTCAGCAATTTTAGTGGCAACGCTCCAAAACCCAGGTAGAAATATTTTGTCAACAAACGCAGAATATAGTCTGGAAAATGGATTTCTAGCGACAAGAACAATTGTTAAGTTTAAAGCTTGTAGAGAGAGCGAAGTTTCTGTCTTCAGTTCCTCATCATAAGCATGTATTTGGTTCCTCGGAATTCCAAAGGTATTGTTATTAGTTGTAAAGTTGTTCAACGTAAGTAATATTTGCATCCAAAATGTACTCCCCGCTTTTGGAACTTTGCAAAATCTGAGGTTATATTTAATAGACGTATGTAATTTTGGTAGCATTTCAGAAATATTTTGACGGTTAAGAACACAGTCGTACCGAAGTTTAGAAATCCTGTCCAACAAATCTGTAAATGTCTCTTTGTTTTGTAAATTTGAAGTAATTGTGGTGTCTTCACTCTTTCTGGAATAATCTCTGCTGAATGGTGGACGGTTGAAATCTACAAAATAAAGGTACAAATACCAACCTGTGAACCACAAGCAGTTAAAGGGACATTAGCTGTATATTTTCCAAAAATAATTCATACTTTTTTTGCTGCTTAGGTTGATGTTTAATAACAAATAAGAAATATACTCTGGCATATAAATCCTAAAATTCTTATAATTTGTGATAACTGCTTGAGAAAACCAAGTTTGGCAATTGTTCGTTTGCAAGTGATTAATTCGACTTTACTCTCTTGTATACGCATACGACACTGAACCTGATCTTATTTCTTTAAAATATATTGGAATATAAGAATTTCTATGTCTGTGTACATGTATATCTCTTGTTATTGTACATAAATCCAAGTTGTAAAACCGAAATAATTGTTTTGGAAATCATAGATAATGACCCTTCAATGAAAGTCTATACCAAGCAACTAATACTTTTGCGGACAAAGTATCCATCACTGGGTATACATAGGCAGTGATAGAGAATCCATAGTTAATCATAAGTTACATATTTAACTGTGTGTACCGAGCACCAAATATAATTTTACTGAGTACATTGTCGTCGATGTTAAACAAAGTATGAAATCGGTTCTATAGAATTAAATAAATGAAACACATATATAAAACACAAATACAGAAATAACAAGGTACCTACAAACTCACCATGCCCCGGCTGGGGTTCGAACTCTCGACCTACGGCACCAATCGCCTGGCTCTAATGCACGACGTCCTAACCACAGAGGTGGAATGTGTTTAATCATACAGTTAATCTATAGAGTTCAATACGTCCAGGAAACCAAGAAAACCGCATTGCAATGTAGTTGGATAGTTGGATGCAGTAATTCCAACCGAACTTCTTTTCTAAATGGAATTACATGTAACACGTGTATTTACGTGAATATGTGTGTATTCAGTATACCTCTGTCATTGAATAGGACAAGAAAAATTGTCAGTTATACATGTCTTACCTTTTAACACAGAATTTCCGATCCATTCAAACACAATAATGGAACATGCCATTAGTAGTACCAAAAGTATAACTACATTTCTCCATGGTTTCAAACTCATATTTAATAAATAAATAAGAGAAATACAAACACCAAATGATACTTTAGTTACCAAATTCAAAATATATCAGGTATCGACATAAGTTAAGATTTAATCAATTAATCAAAATTGAAATGGACACGAGTTGTTCAAATAAATACAGCTGTTCACTGACTGATTGTTTTGGTCCACCATACTTTTATTTGGTTTAGAGATTATCTGTGCTTCAAAGGCCATTGTGACATTCAATATTTAGTTTTATAATTGAAATATAACAAGGCGTATCCTATCAAGATCAACATGTTTACTTCTGTATTTTTAGAGGTCTGTGTTTGTCCAATATTGACCACATTAGTATAATATTGTTTTTGAACATTGTGACGATTTATATATATTTTGTTGGGTATTGTTAGAGTAGTGTAGTTTCAATACTTCTACCTTAATATACGTACATTTAACGTCAGAAAAAGTATTAATATACAAGTTATGTCTATGGCTGCATTAGATACGCAAATGAATACAATGTGTCATGCACTTTATATAATGTAACGAAGGGGTTTCAAATCACAATAGCACGAAATAATAATGTAAATCAGTATATCTTGGAAATGTATTTCTTTTAAGATAAACGTAGGAATACTGCTATACCACCTGACTATTCACATAGAGCCGGCCTGGCTCAGTCGCTAGCGCGCTCGACTCTTGATCGTGAGTTCGAGTCCAGCCGGAGGCAAGTCGGATTCCTGTCCTTCGGATGAGACAGTAAAAACCGAGGTCCCGTGTCACGGTAGATGTCGGCACGTTAAAGAACCCTCACTGCTCAAAAGCAGTAAGTGCCGTGCTTAGGCCAAAATTTGAAGCCCTTCACCGGCATTTGGTGACGTCTCCTTATGAGTGAAAGATTCTTGAGTGGGACGTTAAACAACAACAACAACAAATATTCACATTCAATTACGGTTATTGATTAACACACCGAATGGTTACAACATAATGTGTTTTATTCAGAGTCGATGAAAAGTACACAAATTTGGATTTCTGATAATATACAAATTATTGAGAAATAGGTTCAGCTCGAAATCCGGCAACAGAATAAGCGGTTCCACGTTCCAAACCTTTTAATCTGACTTGGATTCGAATATAACTATTAGTAGAGTCGTTCTGATATTGAACCCTTTTAGATCGAACTCTTTAATTAAAATGATTTTCATTCCCGGCCAATCCACCTTTCAATTTATGCGCGACCAATATTAATTTTGATGACGTCACATACTCGGTCCTACCTCGGACAAACATTGAAAATGACTTGTGACGTCAAGACATTCGTCTAACTTTCGCGAAAATGTGATGTGTCAATTTTTATTACCAGTGTAACCCAGTTATTTTGAAACCCCTGTTTATTTGGAAAAAGTACATTGGATCCTGTTAAACAATATAAAGTCTCCCTCTCACGAATGTTAGATAGTGCTGTAGAGCACGACCATAATTATACAGTTATGTTCTTTCGCCAATCAGATCTGGAACTGACTGGTGACCTTCTGACTGAGGGAGAGGGATAAAAAGAGAAAGAGAGAAGATTGATTCTATATTAATATAAGCAGGTGTGGTTGTAGCTATTTCTGTAATAAACACTTATATATTCCCGTCATTAATTAACAACATCTGCCATGTAAATGTGACCTCTTTTTTACCACATGCATAGTCTATCTGAATTAGCAATTACTTTCAAACTAACACTAGAGAACGATTTGTCATATATTTGAATATTTATTTTTGTATTCAATGTTTCAGACGAGAAATTGCATTGTAAGCTGTGCAATTGTTAAAACATCACTGCTCTATAAAGGCCGACTTCGTCTTTTTGTATCAAGATGTTTAAGGCTAAACATTCATTTGGTAGATATATAAAAATAACTGAGTATTTGATGAGCCATGACAGACGCGTGTTTCCGGGGGGAGGGGGGTCAAGAGTTCAAACCAAAGCTTAGGTCAAATGCCAATCAAAGTTATATTGGAACTTAATATTTGTTTAATCCTATTGCACACAGTTATAATATATAAATATACTGATTATTCTGTATCTACAAGTGTACTACATACATAACAGTAAATATGAAATACTTAAATATAAATCACATGTACATGTATTAATTAATATTTCACAAAATACACATGTACATGTCGTAGTCAATACAGACCTACATCTCAATATCATTTTATAGTCTGTAGATTAATTGGTACACTTATTTATAGATATAATAGATACAAATATTGGTACACTTATTTATAGATATAATAGATACAAATATTTAGACATTCTAAGTAAAAGTATTATATCTGTGTTTTAAATTCCCTCATGGCATTAACGCTTGTTCCAAAACACCCCATTTCTTTTGGAATTGTGCTAGTGATGAATTTCTCCTTGCAATGTATTTCTCCAAGTACATGTAGTTACTAAAAACGTTTCTACAAATATCAAAGTTTGGGATAGAATCTTTGACACGACATACATATATATATGTTTTTTTTTATTAAAACTAAGAAATGATTTAACATTGGCTTATATTTTGGATTTCCAAATAAAATGTCAGAGACTGTAAAATTAATGAAGTCCTTATTCATGATTTCTGTATACCAAACTGTAAAATCTTCAAATATTTTAACTGCATAATAACATTGTGTAAAGATATGTTCCAAAGTTTCTTGTTCTCGTTTACAAAACGTACAAAAGTCATCTGTTGATAATTTCTTTTTAACTAAAATGCTGTTTGTTGGTAGAATTCTATGACAGAGTTTTGTTTCTTTAGAACAGTTGCATATATTCTGATATGCAGCTTGCCAACAGAAATCTTCATCTAAATGAATAACAGATTTCCACTTTTCTTGACATTTAGTAGGTTTTATTGAGTAGCAATCCACACATTGTTTTATGTACAGATTTTAAATCTTTTTTGGAACTCATTTCAGATGTAATATCTTCTTTCTTGATGGGAGTTATGAATGTTATTTTCCGTTTGTGAATAGTACACTTGTTTCTAATTCCTATCTATCTTTTTGATTAGTGAAAAATAACAAATTAAATCAAAGAATGGAATATCAATAAACTCATTATACTGCTTAATTCTTCCATTGTTTAACAAATCTCCTACAACACTAAGGCCACTATGTTTCTAGTGTTTAAAATATCTAAAAATTTTCACAAAATTTATCAAACTTTTTTCTAGGTATTTTTCTATTGATTCAGGTTCATTTTGAACATATGAAAGTGCAATAAATGTATCTTTCCAGAATTGATTTTTTTAGGTTATTCCCAATCTCTTGTAATTTTGTCCTATCAAAATCAAAAATATCATCAAAATCTATTGGTATTGTACTTTTCAAAAGTGTTTTCCATATATTGACATTCTCTTCAAATATTCTTTTTATCCATTTGACTTTAAGATATTTGATAAAAGATGGTATGTGTGTCATATAAAGCCCCCCCCCCCCCCCGTCATTGGTACCTAAAATAAGGACATCTCTCTTATTTTTTTCTGTTTTATAATCCCATATAAAATTATATAGAATTTTATCAAGTTTATCTATATATTTTTGAGGGATTTGGGAGACATGAAAATAAATGGACAAATTTTGGTAAAACAAGACTTTTTAAAACAGTAATACGTCCCATTAGAGAAAGATCTCGATTTGTCCAAAACTTCAAACACTTACTTATTTGTTGTAATATACCCTCAAAATTAATATGTTCCATATCTTCAAGATTTAGGGAGAACAAGATTCCCAATAATTTGAAGTTTGAAACTGACCAATTTAGATGCAGGTCTGTACAAATACTATCTGCAGAATTTTTTTTACTTCTGATCCAGTACAGACTGGATTTATTAAGATTTATTTTTAGACCAGAAACAATCGCAAAATCATGAGGAATTTTAATTGCAGTATAGAGGGATTGATTTACTATCTCCATCAAGTAAAAGATATGCATCATCTGCATATTGACTAAATAGATATTTATTATTTGATAACATTACTCCCCCTATATCATTATTTGATTTTAAAGATAAAGCTAAAAATTCTAAACATATGATAAAGATATATGGTGACAGGGGATCCCCCTGACGGCAGCCGCGACTTAACTCGAAGAATGGCGATAAATGTCCATTCTTAATAACACTACTCTTTGAATTACAATACAAGAGTTTAAACCATTTACACAGTGATTCCCCAAAATTAAAAGACAGCAAAGCTTTATTTATAAAATTCCACTCAATGGAGTCAAAAGCTTTTTCAAAATCCAGAATATATAATAGACCCGATTGATTTTTTTCTCCAAGAATTTCCATAATGTCATAAAGTAATCTAGTGGTGTCCCTATAAACCTACCCGTCATACATCCTGTTTGTGTTTCACTTATAATATTTGGGAGAACCTCTTTAACCCAGTTAGCTATTGCTGCAGATGCAATTTTGTAATCAACATTCAGTAATGAAATTGGTCTCCAATTTTGTAAGTATCTTCTATCTTTACCATCCTTAGGTATACAGGTAATAATACCTTGTTTCTGAAAATCTGACATATTATATGAATAGTTAATGGATCGACACAGAAAAATTCCTAATTCCTTCCCAAAAAAATTATAAAATTCTACACTAAATCCATCTGATCCAGGGCTTTTCCCATTACCCATATTTTTCAATAGTTTTGACAATTCACCACTATTTTAATTATTTTCATTAAGTTTAACCTGGTGTTGAAAGAAAAGTGAATTTTCAATATTTTGTACATGTGTTTCTTCTTGTTCAGATATATATAATTTTTTAAAGAAATTGGCTTCTTCTTTTATTATATCCATTTGATTTTCAATAATTTCTCCCTTCTCAGATACAAGTTCTGTTGTTGAATTGTTCACAAAGTGTCTTTTCTCTAGATTACAGAAATATTGTGTTGATTTCTCTCCATTTTCATACCGATAAGCTTTAGACCTTAACATAAGACCTTCAACTTTTCTTTTTCTAATGTTTTCTAGATCCTGTTTTTATTTTCTAAAACTATATACAAATCATCACTATGGTTTATGTTAAATTGATATTCTAAAGACTGTATTTCTGTTTCTAAATTATTTTCAGCCTCCCTTCTATTTTTAGCTTTTATTATTGAATAAGAAATAGATAGTGATCTAATTTTAACTTTAAAATTTTTTAAAAAAGTGGTGATTTATCCGTAGAACTATGTTCTCTGGCTCATGTATGTCACCTTCAGTGATATTTTCATGAATGGTTTCTTTAATACAATCCCTAACTTTTTCTATATAGTCTATATCCCCTAGAAGTGATGTATTAAATTTCCAATAACCCCTACCCCTCTCTATATTATCAAAATTGATATCTTTAACTATACAAGAGTGGTCTGTCTTATATCCAGGTATGTTTTGGAATCTTTTGTTTTGCTATATATATATATCATGTGAAACTAAGAAATAATCTAATCTACTCTGTCGAATTGGATTTTTTTGTCTCCAGGAAAAAAAATATTTAAATCGGGATAAAATTGTCTCCAAGGGTCAACTAAATCATATGTTTGTATTATATTTTGTATTGCTTCACGAGCCTTTGGGTTATTATTATGAATGATATTATGAGTATCCAAATTTTGGTCCTGTACAGTATACCAATCCCCACATAAAACCATAGATGTGTTGTTAAAAACATAAAAGGTAGATAAGATGTTGGAAAAGAATAAAGGAGAGTCTTGGTTTGATCTATAGATACATGCTAATGTTAGTCTATTTTGATAAATTGTAAAATCAATAATTATAATATATTAATGCTTTTCTAGATAGTTATCTTTAGATACTTTAATTATAATTGTCAAAATAGAAAAAAAAAATTGATCATGAATTAAAAAAAAATTAATTATAAAACAATCATATAAAATACATTGTATTAAAATGAAAATTTTCTAACAAAGAGAACTGGTTTAGTTTTAGCATCACAAGTAAAAGTTGCATTTAGGTCAACAATATCAGCTTGGATTACAATTCTTAGGAGTGGCCGTTTGCATATAACACTGGCCAATTACTATGGCAATGTAATCATTCTTAGGAGTGGCCGTTTGCACATCACATTGGCCAATTACTATGGCAATGTAATCTATCTTATGTAATTTATAGAGATTTGCTATAGTGGTCAGTAGATTTCCCACTATTCAGTTTTTAACTGCCTTCTTGAATGACCTACATAGAAATAACTATGATCAGTACTCAGAATTCATGTGTATTGGATTAGCTACAGCCTACTGACCTTTGATAAAATGTAAGTATATACATACTTATATGAACAATTTTATTTCCATATATATAATGTGCAATTATAAATTAATCTAGCGGTTGAGTTTCAAATTAACTTTATTTAAAACATAGTGTTTTAGCCAAAGTATGTGGAATATCAGTGGTTTTTGTACTTCAAATTGTTCATTGATATATTATATAGATATTTTTACACACGGACCCTAACTATATCATTCATTTGGCATATATTCCTAATACAGGTCTTTCATAAAAATGTGAAAATCTATATTAATAAATATCATAATATATAAATTAGGCTTTTATTTGACTAATATCTGTTACATTCTGTACTAGTAGTATTTGCTTGATTTTCAATGCCATATTATTGTATTTCAATTAGGGGCTGTCAGAAAAAAAATGCAGTGTGGTGACATACAGTGAAAGTGAAAAAAAAAATCATTAAAGACTGAGATAAGCCAAGGATCGCCACGGGAAGACGAGACAAAGTGAGGAAAATAAGAAGGAACTTGAACAACTAGAAAAAACAAACGATGCCAGCCAGCACTGATTTAATATTAAAATTTGAACATATTCCCCGAAATCTTCATTTTATTTCAACGAAGGACCAACATTGGGCCAACCCGACTAACCAGTTTACAATGTTGGTTGTGAGTTGGCTTACAGTTTTGCATATATGTTGCCCAACATTTAGCTAACCAAACAAACCAGAAACATATGTTCTCTGTATGTTGGCTGGTGGTTGGCATACAATTTTGCCTACGTTGGACCAACGATATGCCATCATGTTGGACCAACGTGTGGCCGATAAGCAAAGTGACATCGGGCAAACGCTGGACTTCCATCGTTGGCCCAACAATAAAAAACATATTGGCCCAACGTTGCCTTGCTATCTGGGAAATCTGCCTGTATTATCAACTCTACTACCATGTAGAGTATATTCAAATGTATTTCTAAAAAGGATGGCCACACCTGCTGATATTGAGGAAAAATTACCAAAAATACTTGTATATCCCCATTCTCTCCCATATTTTTTCTACTTGATCCTTACAATATGTTCCTTGAAGACATATGATATCAGAATGTTTTTGTTTTAACCATTGAAAGACATCTCTTCTTTTTTTAACGTCAGACTACAGTCCCCTTACATTCATTGACATTATCCTAATTTTACCCATTGTTATAATAAATATCAGTGTGATTATTGAACCCAACAATTTTTACATATAAGTAGTGAAAACCGCATACAACTCCTCCAATCCCATTAAAAACAATAATACGTGAAATAAGACACCACATTTAAAAAGTTGAAACTCTGAGCTAACATCATGCTGTTGATAGACTAAGCTGCAGCGTTAAGTTTAAGATATAAGTAATAGCACCGAGGCCTCGGTTGACAATGTATTTTCAGGGGGTGACAATTTTCACTACCACCCGATCAGGATGTTATATTTATTATATTATACCGATCCACTGTATAGAAGCATATATTATCCATTGAATTACTTAAAACACAAAATAAACTGCACCAGCAGTATTACGTTTATACTTCATTCATGCAAAAATCTACATGTACGTAAGTTCATAACGTTCGTAATATAAACTGCCGTTCTTAGCGTCGATTTTGAAACTTAAGCCTCAAGCATGTCTGTTTTGCTGACTTCAGCAAATATATTTGATAATGATGTATCAATTCTGTCAAATCATTTAATTTTGGTTGTTGGTTCTTTTGGTTCCAGTCTGCGTCGAGGAAATGAATGTTACACAACTCATATAGAGGTCACACCTAATTACTACATACGAAAAACAAACGAACCGTACGCGCATCCATTTTTCCGCATGTGATATTTTTATTGAATATGACCCTGCTGAATATGACCCTGGAATGACCGAGACAGTGGAAAATACTCAACGCTTATTGTTATATGAAATCGATAGAATTTGTGAAGAGGTATAATATTGATAAATACTGCTCACAAAATGAACTATTAAACATTCAATTATCAAAACAAATAATTCATGCTTACACAATCACATTTTTTTCATTCTTATTGGAATGCCATAATGTGATTTTTGAAAGAAAAATTATGGATTCGTATTTTACAAACAGATGAGTAGAACAAATTATAGAATAAAAGTTGGATTTACAAAATTTCTCTGTGTCTTGCCAAAAACAAAACCAAGTGAATACATCGTTATTTATTGTGTGGATAGAAGAAACTTCAATTCATATGTTAGCTCTTTTGTCCAGCACACGATTAAACCATAGAGGTTAAGTTTCCCCACATCCCAAATTGTAAGATTTTCTCATACCTCTATATACCTAATTAGTAGAAGGCAATGATAGATATCAACTTTAATTTCAGCCGAATCGATAACGTTCTTTCAATTAATTATACAATATCTCTACTCAGGTGAACACGTTATATCCCTGCGAACTAATTAAAAGAGAGCCGTCGTGGCTCCGCGATAGAATGCTCGATTCGCTACCGGGGGCGGGGGGGGGGGGTGTCACTGGTTCGAAAAATTAGAGGGTACAAGCTGGGGTCCCTTGTCACAGTAGGTATCAGCATGTTAAAGAACCCTCCTTCCTCAATGGCAGTAAGTGCCGAGCATAGGCCAAAATATGATGCCCTTCACCGGTGACGTCTCAATATGAGTGAAAGATTCTTGAGTGGAACTTTAAACAACAATGCAACAACAACAACAACAACAACAAGCGAACTAAAACTAAACGTATCACAGACAATAAGATATACGATGATTCATATAATAGATATTTTACTTAGTATGGACGTGAATATGACAAATTTAAAACTTAAAATACATGAATACTACAAACATAACCATCTGTTGCGACAACTACTTTTAGGGTAGAAATGCCCTTATCACGTAACACATGGTGACACCTATATAAGCTAAGATTATATTCGTTCATATACAAAAGCACATAATTATGCTTCATACTTGAACACTTTACATACTACAGATACAGACAGAAATTAACAAGCTATGCGAAAGTACAAAAAACCAAAAGTACCCCCCCCCCAAAAAAAAAAATAACAACACACACACAACAACAAAAAACCTAGTAAAATCGTCATACGCTTAAAATTGTTTGAACTATTTTGAGTTGGAATAATAAAACAGTACAGTATATAATTGAGGTAGTAAGCATTTTTCTGGTTTCCACTGAAGACACCTATCTACCTCGGTCAGAGGAACCTACATGTAGTGTATGTCTTCTGAATGATCCGAATTCTTTGTAAATTTTCTTTTGTTCTTCCTTAACTTTGATTTAATTTTATATAATAACATGACCGTGGTTTTTGTAATAAACTATTAATAAACGCCAATGCTACAGTTACAGTTTTATTTAGCTCATTTGCATAATAACATTAGAACTTTCGCCACAAACTTAATCCTAATTGATACTATGTCTGTGTCTTTTCATCATTAATGGTTAATAAGACATATTTGTTCTTATTCTTAGACTCAATTTAAATGTAAATTTGCAATACTTCAAGTGCAAATGATGCGATATAAATCTCAATTGAGCAATGATATGACATTTTGCACGCGTATCACTTTAAAATATTTACATAACGACTGTAATTTCCTTCATTACAGTTATACAGAACGTCCTTTTTGTTGTGTCATCACGTGTTCTAAGTGTTAACCGCTAGTTTGCGTAGTAATACCTGAGTATCTAAGAAACCCTTTCCATGACCATGTTACAGCACAAGTATTCTATGAACATATGAATGAATCAATAAAGAATAAAATAACAAACATTCATTCCATATGTTTATTTAAAGCCATTAATTACCACAAAACAAACAAAAATCACTGAAAGAAATCGAAAACACAAAACTAGGCCTGCATCTGTAGCACACTGTAGATGCCCATATCATAGGCCTATTGCGATACGCCGATAGATCTAGGTCATGTTATGAAAAGAAACACATGCCACAGAAATGAAAATTTGCTTCGTAGTTACGTTGCTTGTAAGTAAGTTGAAAAGGGAGTCAGGTCTAGTGGAATTTTGTCCTCCATCTCTGATAAACCGCTTGCTTTTCCGTCACTATATAGGCTTTTCCTGTCAGAAACAAATCGTCACTCGCATCGCATGAAATCGACTCTCAGTTCACCTAAAATCCTTTTAATTGATAGGCTAATTACCATGCTCATCTTGTTTTTCACCACCTGTAATATTAATGCCGAGCATACGTAGTGTTCATAGGTTTCTCAGTAAATTGACGGGATACTCTATATGATCAGCTGGAAAAAAATTGAAGTCTGAATTGACATATGGATCTATTATAATTTATAGGCCTACACGGTTTTTCCATAAAGAACGTGTCGATAATTATCTTTTAAACAGAACAATAAAAGTTTATTATAAACTGCATTTGTCTTGTTTCAATTGATTTGAAGGATTTGCTAGTGGGCTAGCCTATATACTGAAATAGGTCTACTTACGAAATCGTCACCCCTTCACAGTTCACGACATTTCACAGCTGATTCAGCGATTGATAAAATATCAAATAGAATGGCTACTTCCAGTTGTCATCAACGAATATTACCAGTCACACTCAAACTTTCTGTGATATATTCCACTGATAAAATATCAGAATTCAAACGAAAATTTGTTGTAAAGAACGATCATCTGTTGCTATCCAAATCGCACATGGTAGGCCTATCAGCCATTTGCACACGGCCCATTCGGGCAATTCTCTTCTGACACATTTAACCCGCTGCTACTAAATGGTCTAATATTACAAATCGCGAACTAAATCTGATAATAAGTATTCAAAATTGTCCATATCACTAGTTTCTTTCAAAATGATATTAAAAAAAGAAATTAAACCTTAATTTCATTAGTATTTGCAATCAAAAAAGAGAACTACTTCTCATGTCAAAACAGCTGTTGAGCCATTACGTCATATGAAAACACCCCCCGCAAAGTCGGTGTTCTATCTAGTGGGCTACAGTTTCACTGAAAAATGGTAATGTTCGTGCGGCACAGAATTTTTTCCATGAGCAATTGTTTTTATAACCCGATGATGTTCAAAGATTGAAAAACAATCCTTAATTTAAACTCTGTTAATCGAATTAAACATCTACGAAACATTAGTTCGTTTACTAGAGATAATTTGTCAGCAGATGAACATACATAAAATATAGTTTTGAGAATGTATTGAGAACCAATTTTGGGCGAAAATAAAGTTTTTGCAAAAATTTCAGGATTTAGCATTACTCAGCATTACGTTTGTCGTCTTGAAAACCTAAACATATGGCCTGTGTTTCGGGTAATAAAAGTAAGAACGAAATAATGCGTGGTCACTGTCGACCCCAGTATGAATGTTAAGATTAAAGCCAGGACAGATTAAGTGATCAAATTGTCAATTTGCTTTAATACCAACACTTTATCATATGTCATTGACGAAGATTGATTTCAATTGATCTAACACATAGAATGACTTACACCAAAGTATTTAAGAGCAGTTCTCTGTTAGCATCAAAATCCTGTGGCACACGTGGAAACATTTCCCTATGGAACCTAGCTAAAGAGGTAGATCTACATCAGTGTAGCAAAACTGTAATCATGGTTGTTTTGTCCGATGCATGGTTTCCATGGTAACCGCCCTAAACATTAAAAATTTATGAATTTGTTAAAAAAAAATTGGCTATACTTTTACAATTTTGTCATTTTCATTTTATCACTGGACGTAAATCATCGAGCGTGGTTTAGATATTTTCTACTACCTCTCAACTTTCTATGTCAAAGGAATTTAGAGTATGTAACTCCGTTTAAGATTATGTATTCGACTAAATTACTAAAAATTTTCTCAGAAAAACAAACGGTAATGAATAGTATGTTTTGACTTTTGTAGTAAAAAAAATATGCAGAAGTCTCACGTCTAAACTAAAATATATTTGAAATAGCACTTATAAGAATACTAAGAAAAGACTATAAAATCCATGGGCAAATGAAGAGTATACTAGATATGAGCCATGAAAGTTCGGGTTTGAGACGTTTTTAGCAAAAGTATCCGTAATTGTTATCTCCCTTTGCTGAAATCGCGTTATTAGATTTCTTTTCTGATCACCTTTTGTCCGTCGTATGTCCGTTAACTTTTCACATTTTCGACTTCTCCAAAACTGCTGAAGGAATTTTGCTGAAACTTTAAAGGAAACAAGTACTCAAGGTCCTCTACCAAGTGTGTTCATTTCGGCCAGGTCGGCCCATGGGTGGATCCAGGGTGGGGCGAAAGAGGCCCCAAGGGGTACCCCTCTTTAAGAATTTCTCCAGAACTGCTGCATGGATTGAAAAACTAATTGCATTTGAGTGATTTACATAGATGTTTCAAAAATAAAATTTGAACTCGTTTTTGACCTGTAATTAGGTAGATGAATGCTTTCCTGAAAGAATTTTGCTGAAATTTAATTTTTTGAATTTTTGTGAATTTTTAAAGACTGAAAAAATGGGAGAGGGGGTAACTTTTCACATTTTCGACTTCTCCAAAACCGCTGAAGAGAGGCATATTGATGAAAATTATACGAAGCAAATACTCAAGGCCTTTTAACAACTTTGTTCATTTCGGACAGATCGCCACAGGGGTGGATCCAGGGTTTTCATTCATTTTTGTATCATTTCTTTGATTTTCTCCCCTTTTACTAATTATGATGCATTCATTTTATGTTTTACCTGCAGTTAGATAGATGAATGCTTTCCTGAATCAATTTTGCTGAATTTTTTTTTTAAATTTTTAATTAAATTTTTAAAACTGAAAAAATGGAGGGGGGGGTGTAACTTTTTCACACTGTCGGCTTGCTCTTCAAAACCACTTGAGGGAATTTAAAGGAGTTGTACAGGAAACATGTACTCTTGTAAGAAGTTTTGATGAATTTCTTAAGACTGCAAAAAAGAGGGTTGATTTTTTACAAGGTCAGCGTGTTCTTGAAAACCAATGAAGGGAATTTGACGAAATTTTACAGGAAGCAAGTACTCACAGTCCTCTACCATTTTTCTGCTTTTTTCTTTCCATATTTGTAGATGGTTCTCAGGTGAGCGAATTAGGTCCACTTGGGCCTATTTTTTATGTATACTTTAGTGTCAACAACATGGCGCGCTGCTTGTAGGCTACTTGCGACGGCCAGTACGACTTATATGGTCTCTTGGGTACAGAATATTCTGCCGCTTGTCACGGGCCATTATTCGATTAAGAAACCCTATACAAACGGAGAAAGATCGATGTCATCCATTTTACCGTCGGAAATTCAAAACTTTATATTCACACAGCCACATTATTCAAAACAGTTTAAAGTAAACATACGATGCCTGTGTTGATAGTCCATTAATGTGTAAAGCCGAGTGAAAGTCATATCTCAGAAGAATTGCGCTTGCAAATCGTTTGAATTTTTTTCGATCGGTACACGTAAGTACTTTGGCAAAATGTGCTGGCTACTGGGAGTCCGCAAGGTGCACATTCTTCTAAAATTCTAAGATGTATAATGAAAATAATGCTATACATGTATATCAAAGTTCAAATTTCGTTGGGCTAACGCCCTAACGTAATTTTTAAAGACACCGAACATTGTGTTACCAGTTTCAATCTTCATTAAAAATGTTTTGTTGTACAAAATGAATATATTTGCATTTTTTTTTTTAAATTTCTCAAAATATAAAGAGATCTAGCAGTGGAAAAACGACCTAGTGGTTATAAATATTATAAACATAATACCATAGTTATAATGCTCAAGAAGATCGTTTCTGTCAATTAGACTTCGTCAGTTGAGCTCCGATTTAATATATTTTCTAAAGAGAAAGTGGTATCCTACAAGGCCAACTAATAAGTCTAAATGTAAAGTAATCAATCTGGCCATCTGTAATTCTTTGTATAGCACTTTTATAAACTAGTCCAGGACCAATTTTCACAAAATGACAGATTTACAGCGGGACCCCTTATTGACACGCTAGAAAAACTTAACCAATATTATTATTCACAAACAGTATATTACACAACGTTCCTTCTCAACTGATATGAGTCTTTTTGTCTATAGAATAATGCAAAATATGTTATTTTTCTTAAAATTCAAATTATTTTTTTTTCAATTTGGCAGGAAAATAAGATTTCCGTGTACTGCGGTAACCATAATTGTGAAAAATAACAAGAGGCCTTATGGGAATTAACGGTCACCTGAGAAAAATTTCTTGACAAGTTTGGTTAAAATTAGTCCACTGGTTCTTGAGAAGTTGAAAATGTCAAATTTAAAGCCAAATTTTGGTATTTTGTGTCCCTTTTAGGGCCCCAATGGGTCCTAAACTCTTTTTATTTACAAGCTCAAAATGCGGCTGCACATGGGGATGCTACATGCCAAGTGTTGTTAAAAATGGCCAAAAAAAATTTTAAAAAATGTCTCAAATATTTGACAAAAATCTTATATTTTCTGTCTACTTATGTGCCCGTGACCTTGACCTTTGACTCCATGATCTTGAAATTTTGTCAAAATGATCCGTAGATAAATACTGACAACTTTCTTATATATTTTTGTTTGCAAAAAGTCGATCAGTTTGAGTTATTAAACAATTTGTAATACAATTGTACACTGCGTTACTGAAGCCAAATGCCGGACCCCTATCTTAATTTCAAATTCAAAAGATTTAAGTAAGGAATAAATCCTGGTCACAATTGGTACAGGCGACTCAACAACAACAACAACAACAACAACTTTCGGTCAGGTAAATCAAATTCCATTTAGTAAAACTAATTGGGATTGGGATAGTGATAATCTTGAGACCGTTGTATTTTACAAAGTTTGAGTTTTCACCAGACTCGACCTTTTTTCACCACATTTGACCTTCTCATCGAACTAGAAAGGTTTCCATGGAACATTTGCGACGGTTGTAGCATGCCAAATGGGGACGCTGACTTCTTCCCGGACACCTGGTCCTATCCCGTTTGGAATTTGCAATTGTTCTTCCTGTTGAGACCATTTACACATTCTAATGGACTTGAATTTCGATTATCAGTTGGTACTTCTTCATTTTTACGAGTTGATGGAACATCAACGCAGTTATGTTATGCTAAGTTGTTTATTGGGATCAAGTTAAAGCACATTTTGCAGTATGGGGTTAATAACACATTATATTGACATACAATTATACATTTATATAAACTTCAGCAACATAAACTCAACTGCAAGATTGAAAATTTCCAAATCACACTTTTAATCGTATATTTTTGCTTTTTAAAATGACGAAAATATAGTTACAATTCGCTAAAAAATATAGGTCTACAAGACTTTTTGAAATACATGCTATTAAAGGTCAGTTCGGCGTCCGTTATAAATTTTAAGATATTATAAATTTGCTTTATAATGTTACTTTTCAATTATTTTTTACCACTATACTCTTGTGATAGAATTGACATTAAAAGCGATAGACTGGACTGTTAACAATTCTTACGCACGATAAATATGCGAATGAGATTTGGTCAAGTTTCCCTTACTGTGTATTGGCAAGATTTGTTTGTTTGTTTGTTTATTATTGTTTAACGTCCCACTCAAGAATATTTCACTCATATGGAGACGTCACCAAATGCCGATGAAGGGCTTCAAAATTTGGCCTATGCTCGACACTTACGGCCATTGAGCAGTGAGGGTTCTTTAACGTGCCGACACCTACTGTGACGCGGGACCTCCAGTTTTTACTGTCTCATCCGAAAGACAGGAAACCAACCTGCCGCCGGCGGGACTCGAACTCACGATCCAGAGTCGAGCGCGGTACCGACTGAGTCAGGCCGGCTCGGCAAGATCTGTCTGTGAAGTTGGACATAGAAGTTGCGTCATTCCTCATTCACATGATCTTAACTGATGAGAAACTCGCGGCAGTCTTTAAAGTTGGGAAAATGTACACATATTGACCTAGAGACATAAGGTTACTGAGAGGAAGTATACCGTAAGGGTATAAATATAAAAATTTCAGATACCAAAGTATAAATCAATAGGATGTCCAGGACATAGATACAAATCCAGTAAAAATGGACAAACACGGACCTCTGGAAACCAAGAGGTGGGATCAGGTGCCATGGAGGAGTAAGCATCGCCTGTTGACCGGTCACACCCGCCGTGAGTCCACAGTCAAGTCCAATGAAACACATGAGGAGTGTATCCTCATCACAATTGGTACAGACGTCTCAACAACCGTCAACGAAAAGGTAACTGAACATTTCACTTAGTGAAACAGAGTAATCGCAAACAAGACTATTATACCGAACATAAAATTTGCGGAACGTTGACATTAAACGCGTTTTTCGATATCCCTGTGTCAATAATTTGTCAGTGAGTAGTTTACCTCTGTATATGAAATCTTCATATGTTGTGCACGCCCTGGCATATCGGATCATTTGTGAAATATAAACTCCATATGCAGGAGACTGAGGGATATTACTACTTAAATGTGGAAAATTTACGATGGGAAAGCCGAAATCGTCGCGTTTATCGTATAGCTTAGTTGCTAATTTCCCGTCTGTGTTGATAGTAAGTAAAATGTGTAAGTATGAAGCGTGTGTACTTGATTCTGTTGTATCTTTAATTTCTAGTTCGCTGTGATATATCGCATTGACATACGTATGAAAATTGTCATTATTAATTGACAAAACGTCGTCGATATATCTAAATGTCAAATTAAAGGACACCGCTAACTTTTTCTTCTTTTAATTCAGCAGTTTCTGAATGAAGTCTGCTTCGTATGAATAAAGGAACAGGTCGGCCAATAAAGGAGCACAATTGGTTCCCATAGGAATTCCGACAGTTTGTTGAAAGACCACGTCTCCGAACATTACAAATATATTGTCTATTAGAAATTCCAGCATGTTTTTTATATCAACTTCAGTATACTTATGTGTAGAATCAGAGTGGTGTTTGACGAAATAAGTATCCTGATAGCCAATCACTAGATATTTAAATTTTCGGGTACCACCTTTAGTGAAAAAGCAGTTATCTATGATGCTAAAAAGTCTTTTTTTTATTTTTTATGTGGAATAGTAGTGTAAAGAGTTGAGAAGTCATAAGTTTTGATACTGTGAATTCGAGAAAAATTGTGTGCCTTCAAATTTTCTAAAAGCTGTTTAGAATTTTTAAGTATCCACATCTGATTTACACCGCTTCTGGAATTAAGCAACTGTACAGTATTTTTTAAGTTTCTCCTTAACAGCTGTCAATATCTTGGTAAGGAGTAAAGATAAAGGTTTGGTAGAACATTTGCTGGATCCTGCTATGTATCTTTGCTTATATGGGTTTTTATGAAGTTTAGGTATCCAGTATAAATGTGGTAACTCGAAATCGGTCTCCGTTGTAGGTATATCAAATGAGTGTAATACGGACACGTGATTTTGAAGGAGCTCGTCCTTTCAAAGTGAGCTACGTATAATACTGCCCTGTCGCATAGAAATTTAATATTGATGAAACGATTTTTATAAGCACAATTTTTTAATAGTCATATCGCTGATCTATATAGTTTGTTGCATAATAAATAAGCCATCAGTGCTAACGTTAGGCCAAATGTCTCACCCGAGTTTTATTTTTTATTTATTTTTATTTTTTTGTAAAACCTAATCGTACCGAATTAAAAAGTATTCAGCATACAGAGTGTATTATACCTCATTAAAACTTACGATTGTCATCAACTCGTATCAGTACTTTCAATACTTTGATTACTTATTGATTCTGTGCAATGAGAATGCAAAATGGGAAAAATAATGAAGCATAAATATATATTTACATGTTCTACTGTTCACTCTCTGTAAAGACGTCTGTCCGTTACTTGTAATACCATGTTAAATTCAGAAATTTTGTTTTAATTATTTCTGGACTTCTAAATCATTTTATTTCTATTCTACAAGTATGTTTTACAACAAACTGACAGCTTATTTAGACCCATTCTATTCACCTGTCCTAAGACCTAGTGACTCGTAGAACAATTAATTCAAGTACACCAAATGCATTCAGTTTCAGTGTTAAGTGCCTCCGTACATTACCATGTGTTTTCTAAAAAGCATTTATGTAATAACTTCATTTCATGTCTTTATGTACATGTACCATAGACTAATTTTGTATTTACTTTGCAATTACTTTAACGCCTGTTGACACATGTCAACCATTTCCAGTTCTAAAGCTATGGATTATGCTTTTTTAATACTAATGTAAATTTCAATTGGAAATCAAACGCAGTACTGATACGCAAGTACTTTGTTTAGTGAACACCGACAAGATCCTTGTTTATTGATCCAAGACTTATTATTACATATTGTGGACATTTATTATTCATCACTTGCTTTTTTCATATATTGTATCTAATTTTCATCGTAAGACAATATTACTTTTATTGAATATTCTTCCTGGAGTTGCATTTTTGGTGGACCACAGGGAATACGGCGCTCTCTTACTATTTCTACACTCTGACTCTACACTTCTTCTCGCCAACATCCCCTCACCCCTTTCGTTACAACGCAACAGCCGATACGGCTCCAGCGACGACATCAACGACACAACATCGTCACAAACGACAACGTCCCATACCGACACAAAATGCGTTGTGATACTTGCACAGTTTGCAAATTGATTCCCCTAGTGATCTGCATATGTATACATACATGAAATGGAACTATTTTTGAGACTTCAGTCGCCAATTACATCCATGTTATATACACGCCTCGGCGAAAAATGATTTTGTCGGTCAGGTCGCGCCCTGTTACCCTTTAGAGATAAAATGAGTGCACTAAGGATACCTCACCGCTATTTTAAATTTTCGTTTTCTTCTTAAAAATATTGTGTTGAAAGTCTTTAAAAATTAACATCAAATGTTGAAATATGTTTCAATGACATTCGAAAATGTTTTTTTATTTTATAAAAAAGAAAATAAAAAATAACGTCGTGGACTATTTTATATTTATATTTTAAACAGTTGCTATCCACCTTAGCAACATGGACTTAATGTCCCTGTTATGGAATACGTCATGTAAATATAAGGTTTGAATTGCATTTTAATTGCTGTTATGTTTTTATATCTGGAATATTCCTCATTCCGGTTTATCAATGATATAAGCAATTGTCAGTGGCGTGAGTGGTAAATCACGTGACAATCGCATAAAGCATCATTAATTTCGCAATGGTTAAACACTGTTCTTACGGCCAGTGTCGATCAGACGGTAGGCATGTAGGTAGCCCTCACATGCAGGGTATGCCTTTTTATTCCATTTTCGAAACCCAAAACTAACATTGATAAATGTAAACTTTGGATTAAGAACTGCAAATGACCGCAAAGTCAGCTTAAGGTTCCAAAAAAGCAGCAGCAAGCACTTTGTGGCTGGACATGGGCCAACAAAAGAGTACCCCGATATTGGGCCATCAGACTCCAGACATATATATATGTTAACACCATCTAGAAGGAGGGCTTAAAAGCCAGAATCTGATTATGATACAATATTCTCGGTGTGACCAAAACCTAAAAAGATAGGTTACAACATCTTCAGTTTTAATTTGTATGAATGTAAACTTGCATTTTAAAAAAATCTAATTTCTGAAGCATGAATAGTTCGGCTGAACAAAATCTATAGTTCTAGATAACTATGTGCCATCATTTTAGCCTATACAGAGTAGCCAAATTACATGTACCATTGGCTGTCATACAACTCGATAATACTCTGAAAATCTGTAAAGACTCTAGCATACACTCTAATTAGTCGGACCGTTGAATTACTATTAACTCAGCTTAAACATCATTATCTGTAAAGTGTATATACAAGGGCGTAGGACAGGGGGCATGTGCCCCCAATGTGAAATGGGGAGGGACACAAATATGTATGTATGAGCGTGGTATTAATTTACATTTGATTAAAATTCTATCTTTGAGGTACTCCTTTGCTATGTATAACACCCATGCGGCCATAGTAAACGAGAATATTAAATATTTGATTTTTATAAAAATTGATGATATCTATGTTACAAAATCATTTTCATAAACAGTTTATTCATTTGCCATGGTAAGGTTTCATTGTACCATTGTGCAGCATACATTTAGCTCAGTCTGAAAACAGGTTTTGAAAAAGAAAAGAAAACTCAAGATCGGAAGTCGCAAAAACTTACTTATGTTGATGTCACAACATGATCACGATGCTTAATGTCAATGTAAAATTGACGAGGTATCTCGAGGTAAATCTTTTTTTTTTTACATTACCATTAAATTATTATGTGATAATATGCCTTCTGTACTATTTTTTTTTTGAGTACATTCAATGAATAAAAATCTTCACAAAATATTACGGTTTACATACGAAATAAATGTAGGCCTACACGTATCCTAGCAATTATCGAGATGCTCACGAGAGGAATCAGGAATCTATTTAGTGACAAACCTTTTAACTCAATGACCGATTTCTTTGCTTGGTTCTGAATATGTCTATTTATTGAATTTTCAGATAGAGCTTTACCATCTTTAACAAACGATTTCAGCATACAAACAGATACAAGAGAAGTGTCTACCCAGGCAGATATAACCACACAAAATCTGAAATGTTTTCCAAATGAAGAATAAGGGAGTAGAGATGTTTTGAAAAAGGACATGGTACTCTTAGATTTGACATCTCAGATACCAAAGTATAAATCTTTAGGATGTCCAGGACACAGACCAAAGATGGACAAACACGGACCTCTGGAAACCAAGAGGTGGGATCAGGTGCCATGGAGGGTAAGCATCCCCTGTCGACCGGTCACACCCGCTGTGAGTCCACAGTCAAGTCCAAATGAAATAAAGGATGATACATTCTGTAGATATTATACTGGTAAGTCAAGTCTGCACCTATTGGTCAAGTGATCTTTTTTGCGCCCTAATTCTGAAAGATCCAGGGGCATATTACTCCTACATTTGGATTGCCTGGCTGTAATTTGCCTTCTGTTTGTGTTACTTTTACCAAACCTGAACTGTAAACGTATTTTGGGGATCCTCAAACTTCCTTGACATAATATTATAACAGGGATAGAAAGCGGTCAAAATATAGGACATTTTTGTTTAGTCTGTATATATTCTGCTATTGAACCTTTTTAGGTCACCTGAGCCAAAAGCTCATGGTGACCTATTGCGATCGTCTTTTGGTTGCCGTCGTCAACATTTACACATATTCGATTTCTACTGAAGAACCAGTGGGTCAATTTTAACCAAACTTGACAGGACATTTTTCTGAGGTGACCGTAAGGCCCACTGGGCCTCTTGTTTATGATAGCGTGTTACTCTAACTGTATATATTTGATTCACACACAAATGATAAATACAAATGAAGTATAGATCTTACCAATTATATATGGTAATACTCAATGAATACTTTATTTTATTCAGGTCTTAAAATTGCAATCCTGAACCTTGTGCTTCACCTAATCAGTGCAGCAGACACTCCATATTGGAGACTTGCTGACACCACAGACAAGAAGGTAAATAAAAAAACAGAAACTGTTTGTCAATAAGGAATCTGAAATTTGATCACTTTGTACAGGGTCTATCTGTCCATCCATATCTATATATCTAAATATGTCATAATTCCACTAATGACATATTTCCTGAACGTGGAGCAGTCATCTGGTGAGAGAGACAACTCCATATACATTTTAAGTATGCTATGCATTTAAATGAGCTTTTTGCAACATTTTATTATGCCCCCGTAATCAGAGATTTGGGAACATATAGGTTTTGGTCTGACCGTTTGTTTGTCTGTCTGTCTGTCCGCATAAACTTTAACCCTGGACATAACTTTTGAATGATAAGTGTTAGGCCTTTCATATTTCACATGTTTATTTCTTGTGATATGACCTTTAAAAACTTTAACCTTGTATTACTTTGCTGCCTTATGGGGGCATTCGTGTTTCACAAACACATCTTGTTTCGATTTGTGCAATGCAAGGTTAGTCAAAATTGCTTGTTTGTGAACATGAGATATATAACCACACAATAGTAGATATCTGATAGAGAAAGAAATATACTTGTGAACAAATGAAGATTCCATCATGCAAGTTATGTTAAATTAATGAATGATAAAAAAAAATCTTTTGTATCGTGTACCAATACTTCTACTGGTGTACTGGAGCACAGTAACTCATAGTTTTATATTTCTTACAGGTATCTCAAAGAAAGACTGACCATGTCTTATCCATCAAAGAGGAACTTGTAATTACTCTTATGCGATGTAGGAGAGGTCTAGATGTACAGGTACTAGGAAATATGTTTGCAGTATCACAAACTACTGTTTCCAGAGTCATCATTACTTGTATTATCCATCACTGTCAATTTTTGATCAAATGACCAACAAGAGATTAGGTTAAATCAAACCTTCCAAAATCATTTAAATATTTTAAGAAAACGGGAGCACTCATTGATTGTACATAATTGTTTGTACAGCGACCCAGTCTTCCAAATTACTTGGTCCAACTACAAGCAGCATAATACATTTAAAGCACTGATTGGTATTACACCCACTGGAACATTTAGTTTTGTGTCTAAACTTTATACTGGGAACATGCCAGACTGAAGGATTGTAATTGAAAGTGGTTTTATAGACAAACTGGAATATGGTGATGATGTCATGGCTGGATAAAGGTTTTATCATAAGGGACTTGTTCACGATGAAACATGCAACATTGGATATTCCTCCATTTTCTATGGGGAAACAGTTGTTTAGTGCTGCTGTGACAAAAACCAGGAGAATAGCAAGTGTGCGAATACATGTAGAGAGAGCAATAGGACGATTAAAAGACTTCAGAATTTGTGCAAGGTGTAATACCCATCAGCTTGAGACCTGTCTTTGATCAAGTACTGTTCGTTTGTGCTGCTCTTTGTAATCTTGATAACAAACTTGTAAAATGAAATTAAGTTGCTAAGATACATAAAAAGCAAACATTTTGCAGGCTTAAAATAATTGGCAATATCATATTGACATTTACCATATAGAACATTTTTATGAGAGTCATTGTGGCTCTGTGATAATGTTAGCCTTCAGATTGTGAGGTCGTGGGTTTGATCCTGGCTTTTCCTGTTTTTCAGATGAGATAGTAGACACCGAGGTCTCGTGTTACATTAGGAGTTGGCATGCTAATGATCCTAACTGTTCAATGGCCCAACGTGCCGAGCATAGGCTTAAATTTGAAGCCCTTTACCAGCATTTTGTGACGTCTCTATACGAGTGAATGATTCTTGTGTGATTAAAAAACAGCACAAGACACTCTTTATGCAGTGGCATAATGCTACATTGTATTTCATTAATTTCATACAGGCAGGCATTATGATGTCAATTTAATCATGTCATGACAGTTTAACTTTCAAAAGCAGAAGAAAGAATCAAACATAATCATTAATCACTGAATTTATTGAATATTTTTGTTTTTGTCATATGCAATTTTCATGAAAATTTCAGCATTTGACAAGTTGTTCTGTTGTAATTTTGGCCATGACATTGAAGTATATATTTTTTAAACATAGCAGGTACCATTTCGGTTACAAAATATTTGTGAAGCTTTAAAATCATATTCTCATAGAAACTGGCATCAAAAGTAACATCAATTACTTCTATACCAACCTTTGTGAATACTACAAAATGATAAAGTTCATAACATGTTATACCCATCTGACCTTGTATTTGTGGGTAATACTTTGAACTGGTTGAAAATGTGAGCTTTCCATATACAATTTCACATCCTTTTACAGGTGCAGCTTGCTTTGGAGTTTGAAATCTTAAACTATAAGGACATTTGATCTCTACAAGATAAGCATTATGAACTGGCTTGCAACAACATTTGACAAAGCCATCAAGATTACATGCTAGAAATGGATATTTCTGGCTGTAACATAAATCCTTTTATTCTATAATGAGCTGTCTGTGGATATTTCGAAAAAAAATCACTTATACATTTCCTTGGCAACAATTTCATTTGTCTTTCCCCATTCAAGTCAAGGCCCCCTCCATATCTACTGTACCACCAATTAAATTAATAAGAAGGGATGGAGCATCTCTACCTGATCTAACATGTGTAAGAACACGATGAAAGTTGGAAGCAGTGGTGATGCCTATTCTCAATTCATACTAAATTTTGTTTTCTGATTGTCCTTGTGTTTTTTTATTCTATTTACTTAGCATCTTCATCAGAACATTTAAAATTTCGTACAAGGCACATTTTGTTATTCACATTTTCTTTTCTGCTTTTTGTATACTCTTGGGATTGTTCCAGCATTGTAAGATGTATATAAAGATCACCTGGAACATCATTTGGATCTACATTAGGTTCATCAGGTGATTCCATTAGTGTGTCAAGGGCCTGTACTTTTGGATTTATCTGTAAAGGAATGAAAATGGACATAAATTAAGATGAAAGTTTATTAAAAATGTTGTGTACACTTTAACCTGTTTTAAGAGACCGAAGATTCAAAATTGGTCACACATGACAGGTAGTCCTTTTAACTCAGGTAAGTTGTATAGGAAAAATCACTTTAGAAAACATTCTTTTAGGTCACATAAAGCAGATAATGTTCAGTGTGTCACTAATGCAGTTTAGACTGTAATTTGTATTTCAGTTGTGCAGAGTATACTGGAAATAGGCAGTCCATAGGCAGGACATAGATCACAATTCTATCTCTCTTTTTTACAGATTTACTTCGAATAAACACAGACACTGGCTATAGCACATTGGTGATGTAATCAAGATCTGTATTATTGAATAATTTACTTTTCCTCTGATTGGTCGACTATAACTAGACCTAAACTGGTTTTCTGTACATTTCTGATATGACTTAGTTTTATATATTGAATATGAAACTTGATTTATGGCTTTACTTAAAGAAAATACAAATCAAGTTTACCTTTTCCCAACCAACTCCAATTTAACTTGAGTCCTTCAGTCGGTTTTCCACCAGATAAGCAACATAGTCTAGGAAATAGAACAATATTCCAATATGCTTATTTATACTACATCTTAAAGATTCTCTGCAAATTTGACCATCTCAATCGCTGTAGGGCCTCGTCTGTGATCTGGGTATTTGGGATCGAATATGTCACTGTATGGTTTGGGTGTTGTCACTGCTGCATTGCTGTTATACATACATATATATATATATTATATATACACACATATATATCTATATATATATATATATATATATATATATATAGTTATATGTGAAATTAGATTTGTAGGTTGGATAGTCAGGATTTTGTCATGTTGTGGGCTTCAGTAATAGCTTCATTGATCCAATATCACAAACTACATGTTGTACATACATTTTGCCGACCAGTAATTATATTACATGTTACTGATGTAAGATTTATTTACTTTCTTTGTTTTGAATATCCTGAAAGATCTTATTGGTACAATTTCATCATGACCCCTTTTTCTCTTAATTCATGCATTCCCTCCATCCGTACAGGATTTTGGTTCATAGTCTTCTATTTCAAAAAGAGTGCCAAGCGCCATCAGCTCTGTAACCAATAAAAATGCATAAATATGTGTGTGTTGTATAATGAGAGTTCTGGCGCAGTATGCACTCTATGACCCCAAACATACCTAAAATTTATTTCTCTCAATCTAGTGGATAATCCCATACTGGGGAATTCCCTGAGGTGTAATCGATCATGATAAATTTTTAATAGATGTTATTATTGTATTGACATAATAATAAAAAATAATAAATTGAAAATGTTTTAAGAAAAATTTCTGTATTATAAAAATATGTCTTATGAACATCAATCTATTGAGAGGTTATTAGATTTACCAATTCCACTTGAGAGATCTATTACTACTCAATCTATTGAACCATTATTGGATTTACCAATTCCATCTGATTTTAAAAAAACGTTTTTAAGACCTAAACGTGTATACACAGATTCTAATCTTGATTTTGGTGATAGTTTTCACCATTTCTATATCAGCTATAAAAAAGATGTTAGCAGTCATATACATCGAGCAAATCTCAGAGCTTTGTTAGAACATTTTAAGGATGATTTCTTTTCTAAGATTACTAAAGAACTAAGAAAGGGTCCCATAAAGATCCAAATTCAAGTGAAACAACGATTTAAGCGAGATATTTTAAATGTTGGTTCACAATTTATAACACAAACCCATAAAACTAGACAACATCCAATTTTGAGAGAAGATGAAATAGAAGATGTGTTTAAAGATATGATTGAAGAGTTAATAGATTCGCTTGATAAAACTCTTCAAGCAGGTTCAGGGTGGGTCATTGATGATGCTCAAATGATTTATTTGAATTTTACCAAATATGAACCTCTTTTAGGATCCTCCTATTTTAAGTTGCCCAAGCAGATTGCTGATAAGAAAGCTGTTATAAATGTTCAAAACAAGGATCAGAAATGTTTTATGCATAGCGTATTGGCGTGTTTGTATAACGATTATATTAAAAAGGATCATCATAGACCTAAACAATATACACCTTTTATCGATAGACTTGATTTTGATTGCATCGATTATCCAACACCACTAAAACAGATCTCCAAATTCGAACATCACAATAAACTCGCCATTAACGTTCTAGGGTGGACAGAAAGTAAAGGTTTTTTTCCTCGTCGTTTATCTGAATATTTTTATTATAGGGAAGTTAATTTGCTGTTGTTAGAAGGTCCAGATGGTAATCGGCACTATTCTTGGATTAAAAACCCATCCAGATTGCTTTCTTCCCACTCAAATCATAATGGGAAAACATATCCATGTCTTCGTTGTCTTAAAATACTATCGAGCGAGGATGTTTATAAAAAACACATTGTTGATTGTCGTGGTATTAATAATCCAGCCATGAAACCCATTATGCCTGAGGAGGGTAACAATGTTCTCAAATTTAAGAAATATTGTAATAAACAACCCGTATATGTTACGATTTATGCAGATTTTGAGTGTATTCTTTCACCCCTAGACGAAAATACTAACAATAAAACAACGAAAATATCTCATCATCAACCTTCAGGATATTGTTATGTAGTTGTTTCGAGAACTAAGGATGGTATTAATAAGATCGAAGAATCTCAACTTTATCGTGGTAATAATGTTGTGAAACATTTTCTAGAAAGCTTACAACGAGAAAAACAAAAGATCAATGACATTTTTTTCTAATAAAAAAAAGATTTGTATGACTGATAAGGATAAGAAAAACTTCAAGGAGTCTAAACAATGTTGGATTTGTGGAGATGAATTTTCAGATGATGCTCGCAAGTGGTCTTCTTTATGGAATCAGAGAAAGAATCTTTTAAAGGAACAGGAAAAATTACCTAGTTTATCATCTATAAAACATGATATCGATCGCACATTGGATTCATGTGATTTATCTGATTTAGAATGGTATCGCGATCGTCATGATACCATAAAAACTGATATCACTAACATCATGCAAAAAATTAATGATGAGAAATTTCATCCCATCAAAGTTATAGATCATTGTCATATTTCTGGTAAATTTAGAGGTGCGGCTCATAATAAATGTAATAGATTATTAAGAGTGATAAAAAATAAAACTTCTATACCAATCATCTTTCACAATCTTCGCAATTATGACTCTCATTTAATAATAACAGAATTGGAATCGAAAGAAAATATAAGTTGTATTCCATTGAATAACGAAAAATTTATTAGTTTTTCTATAGGACAATTGAGGTTTATCGATAGTTTCCAATTTTTATCCTGTGGTCTTGATACTTTAGCTAAAAATCTAAATGATTATCCCATCACGAAATCTATATTTGAGGATGCTTCACTTTTAACGAGAAAAGGAGTTTATCCTTACGAATATATGAATTCTTTTGATAGGTTTAATGAAACCACTTTACCACCAAAGGAAGATTTTTATAGTACATTATCAGATACTCATATTTCTCAAAAAGAGTACGAACACGCTCAAACTGTTTGGGAAAAATATGGATGTAAAAATATGGGAGATTATCACGATTTATATTTAAAAACAGATGTTGTTTTATTAGCTGATGTGTTTGAAGAATTTCGCAACATTTCTTTAGAACATTACGAATTAGATCCGTGTCATAATTACACTGCTCCTGGGTTGGCTTGGGATGCAGCTTTGTTAACTTCCAAAATTGAGTTAGAGTTGTTAACTGATTACGATATGCATTTATGTATTGAAAAAGGGATTAGAGGTGGAATCACTTATGTTCCACAACGTTATTCTAAAACGAACAATAAATATTTGGAAGATTATGATCCTGATCTACCTTCCAAGTACATCATGTATTTAGATGCTAATGCTCTTTATAGTGAGGCTATGACTCATTCTTTACCATATAAAAACTTTGAATGGGTCTATGAAGTGTCAGATCCGTGTCATCCACCAGAAGGAAAGGGTTACATTTTAGAAGTTGATTTAGAGTATCCTAAAACATTACACAATGATCACAACAATTATCCATTAGCTCCAGAAACGTTAAAGGTAAATGAGGATGATCTTTCTGATTATCAGAAAGGATTGATGAAAAAGAATGAAATGCGTGATACAGGCCCTAAAAAGCTTGTACCAAATTTACGAGATAAAAAGGAATATGTTGTGCATTATGAAACGTTAAAACTTTATCTTGAGTTGGGATTAAAATTAACTAAAGTTCATAGAGTTTTACGATTTGATGAAAAACCATGGCTTTCGAGTTACATACGTAAAAATACTCTATTCCGTCAACACGCTAAAAATAATTTTGAAAAGGACTTTTTTAAGCTCATGAATAACTCTGTGTTTGGGAAGACTATGGAGAACAAACGTAATAGAACTGAATTAAAAATTGTAAATGTGAATGATAAAGATAAAAAGATCCAAAAATGACTGCTTTGCCTTCCTATGATGGATTGACTAAAATTAACAACAGCACAGTTTTTCTTCATTTCAAACCAACAAGTGTTAAATTAGACAAACCTATCTATTGCGGAATGGCAATCTTGGATATGTCCAAGAGACTTATGTATAGTTGGTATTATAAGCATCTAAAAATAAATATGAAGATCGATGTAATTTATTGTATACTGATACAGATTTTTTGATAGTGGATATTCAGACAGATGATGTTTATCAGGATATGTTGGAAGACGAAGACGAATATGACTTTTCTGATTATGATGTTTTCGATGAAAATAAAAATAAGAAGATGATTGGTAAGTTTATTTACAATGGAAATGATAAAAATAAAAATAAGAAGGTGATTGGTAAGTTTAAAGATGAATGTAAAGGAAATCTCATAAAAGAATTCGTTGGATTAAGATCTAAGATGTATGCTACTTTGATGTATGATGATAAAAGTGTGAAAAAAGCGAAAGGTGTGAAAAAATGTGTTTTGCAAAATAAGATAAACTTTCACGATTACAAGAAAGCTCTTTTTCACGATTTTAAGATGTCACATGAGATGTATAGTATTAGATCGTATAATCAGAGGCTTTATGGGATTAGACAAGAAAAGACAACTTTAGATCCCTTGGATACTAAAGTTTACATTCGGGATGATCGTGTTCATACATATGCATTGAGATAAATAATTTTATATCCGCATGGATATAAAATTAATCTACAACCATCAATTCTTCTCGAACAAAACTTCTCTGAGAAGCAGGTTCTTTCAGATAATAAATATCTATACCTTGCATTTTGAACTGTCGATCGATTTCATGTTTGTCTACACTCCAAATGGGATCAGTTGCTCTGTGTTTTCCCACCTTCCAACTCACCTGGAAGATAGAGGTATCTGACTTTGTTAAATGGACCTATTGGAGATTGAACTTTGGTGGAAGGTTTTATCGTTTCAGGAGAGTTGGTTTCTTCATTAATAGTTTTTACAACTTCTGGTAATTGTTTTACCCATTCTCTGTTTCTGTCTTTAAATTTCATCTCTTGATCATATTGATAGCTAAACAATTGTTCACCCAATGTTCTATTAAATCGTTCAACTATGGCTTGGTCACGATGAACATCAACTCTTCCTCTTCTTATTCTAGTGCCATGTTTAGTCATGAGTTTGGAGACAGCACCCATGAATTCGCGACCCGGATCGATTTGTAATAATTTTGGAAATGTTAAATGTCTTTTGTAAATCTTTTCGAAAGCATCAGCTACTTCTTTACTATCTTTAGTTCTCAAAGGTTCAGCTTCTTTGTATCGAGTGCCAACATCAACCAATGTCAATGCATATTTGTATGTTTTTCCATCTATTTTATCATATGGTAAAAATAATAGATCTGCTTGATGAATGTCATTTTTTTCCACGTGTTCGAATTGGGGTCTTATGATTTTCTTTGGAGCTGGTAGATAAATTTGCCACACATCTTGTTTTTTCAGGAAATCAAACCCTTTCTTTTCACTGACTTTAGCTGCTTTAGCTAATTTACCAATTGCAGTTTTTCCTTTCCAATAGTGTTTGTAATAAATCTCTTCCATTTTACTTTATGCGATGTATTTTTTAATGCCATAGAACACTAATCTTGTCCCAATTAACACGAAGAGGATTTCTTTATCTTTTTGCTCTTCCGAGGGTTGATAAAAATCGCTTAATTTTGGTTCAGGAGATATCTTTTCTTCTCCCATCATCTGTGAGTATAAAGACATGGCAGCATCCACTTCTTTATAGGTGTATAATGCGTGTCCTTCTTTTTTCAGTCTCTCATTTAAAAAATCTAATCTTTTTGTGCGTTCGTGATTCCATTGATCTCTAGCCTTGGTTAGTTTTTCCATTGCCTCATCATGTCTTTTTTGCTCCTCATGATCCGAAAATAAAAATTGTGATCCAGAAAATGCCAGAGCGTTGACTAATGCACCTCCAACCATCATTGCAATAGTAGCCATTTTTTAATAGGAATGTTTTTATTTTATTTTATTTCATGATATCAGCTGGGATGATTCCCTTTTTAACTAACATATCCTTGGTGTAATTAGCGAGAGCAAATTCGACGAGAATCATCCCAAAGTCCTTTGGGTCAAAATCCATTTTGGGTGTCTTTAAGAATTTCTTGGAAAGTTGTGCGTAACTTATAGCAATTCCTGTATTAACAGCTGCGTGATATGCGATGTTGACCAAATCTTTTTCACTCATCTTTTTTTAATACGAAAGAAATTATTTATAACATTTCATGGGGATTGGGTTTTGATTCTTTAGGTAGTGGTTTTGGTGGTGAAATAACTTTGGGTTCTGTTTTTTTTATGTATATCAACAATCCAACAACTGCGAATCCACCTGCTATCCATTTCCAGCTATCATTGATAATATCATTGCTATCATTGCTATTATCATTGCTATCGTTGCTAATAGCATTGCTATTCTGGCTATTAGCATTGCTAATAGCATTGCTATTCTGGCTATTAGCATTGCTATTCCATCGACGTTGAGCACCCTTCTTCCCTGCTTCCTGACGTTTCGGGTTCTTTTTCTTCTCCCATATTAGTTCCTCTGGATTCATCGTGTTTTTCTATAACGTCAGATTTTTTAAATCCTGCAATGTGACGACTAGAAATGGTGGCTATACTGAGTGGTGCTAAGTAAGCTCCATATTTATAATATAGATTACAACACATTTCGCAGATGGCATTATCTAAGAATGGATCTTCGTTTAATTCCTCGATCAGTTTGGGTTCATCACTGTTTAAGACCCTGGGAATACAAATAGATGAGGGAATTACCTATCGATTTAGTCATACGCATGCCAAGTCGTGCGTTTAACAGACGATTCAGATATTCCAACTCCTTGTCATTCATCTTTTCCAAATCAGAAGAAGTGATGTCTTTTCCTAGAAACTGACGTGCACGTCCAGAACCAACAATGGCTAACAATCTATCTTTGGCTGACATATCTGTGATGGGCACATCATTCTCTAATATATCGTCTACATTCATGTTTTTAAATAAAGATACATTTTTTTATAAAGATTGCAAAAGTTTTCTCAACCATCTTTCTGTTCTGTGATAACGTTCTAAACTTAAAATATAGAGTATCACAAATAATACGAGTAAAATCCATAAAACGATGAATGATAACAACGCAAATACCATAATTTCGGTAAAACGTTTCATCTTTTATTTTTAAAACTCTATGTTTAACGAGAAGTGGATTTGTTTACGAGGTCTTGAAGTTGTTTGCGCAAGTCCTCCATTTCTTGGTTCGACTCTTTTTTAAAGTTTCTTTTATTAAAGTCTCTTTATGTTTAGAATAGATTTTATCCTTCATCTCGCGATATTTAGTCAACTCGTGAGACACAGTTGCAAATTCTTCATCAGAAATCTTTCCATCTTCTAATGCACGACTTACTAGATCTGAAATAGAATTGAGTTTACTCTCTGCAAGTTTGACTATTTTCAGGTGTTTTTCTGATTTTTTAAACAATAATCGTCTTATTCCTTTCATAGCTAATCCTACAGAACCTACAGTCAAAGCCATAATTTGTAAAGGTAATCCTGCAATGGGAACTAGAAATCCTATTCCTCCTACAATAACACTTCCTGCAATTAAGGTTCCATCAACACCTTCAGCAGTGTTCATGATTCGATTATACTTTTTTCTAATGCTTTTACGTGTTTCTATCTCTCGATGAAATGTCTGTTCGATCTCACTGATTCGTTTTAAACGATATTGTTGTGGATCGCTTTCTATTGGTTCTAATGATGGGTATAATTCGTTTTTACTCATCTCTTTTTTTATACGCTAAATTATTTATATGTTTAATACTATAACGCCATTGATTGTCCCAGATTTTGACCCCTTATTCACACCAAAATTTAAAATATCTCCTGATTTCACCAGCAATGGAGGATTCAATGTGACTATCTCACCTGTTTTTGTTTGAAAAGTCTTGTGTTCTACGTCATTCACGATTAGAGTCACGTTCAGTTCTCCCAAAAGTCCAAGACGAAAGATGTGACCATCGAATAACATTGTTGTTCCCAAAGATGGTTTGATTTTTCCATTTTTATTTATGTCGAATTGGAATGTGTTCATGATGCGACGATTTTTAGTCAATGCGGTGACATCCTCTTTAATGTTTTCCAAGATTTCAGCTGCCAGTTCTTCTCTTTCCAAATCTTCATAATAAAATCCTGACATAGACATTTTATTATTATTAGATTTTCTTAAACTCCAAGAGAACATGAATGGGATATCCATGATTGTCAATGTGATTGCCATCCTCGTCTTTTAGGTCTATCCTTAATTCCGTAATGAGATCACGTCTCAATTTTAAGAACACTGGATGTTCTATATCTTTTTCGTACAACTCTGAAAATTTTACGGTTGGACTTGATAGAGACATGGCAACATCATTTGATCTCCCGTCTTTGAAGCTATCTCCTTCAGCAAGTACATCGAGATGAATGTTGAGAAGTTCCACTGGTTGCAAGTTGATGCTATTGTTCGTGTAAATAGTCCCGACGAGAATCACATTATGTCCGATTCCTAGAATCCTGCGAAGTTCTGGTGAAATTTCCACCCTCGCCTCATTACCATCGATTCTTAATCTCATGGTGGTCTTGTCCAAGAACACCTTCTCGAAGAATCTCGCGAGAATTCGTCGTATGTCAGTAAATGTATATGACCCTGCGTTCATGACTTGGACTTTAGGGTTTTCACCACGTCTGTAAATTTTTATTTCAACGTCTTTCTTTATGTTGTGCAGACCATTCCAGAAACGAAGAGACTTGACACCCACGCACCATTCATCATTCGTGTTATCTATATATCTAGATAGTTTCACTGGTTTTCCTATTTCAGTAACTAGATGAAACATGTTATTTTTATAACTATTTTATTATTTAAATAAAAGATGAATGTTTACGAATACAGGGAGAATTTGGATTTGTCATCTTTCGACATTTATGTTAATACAACTAAAAAGTTTCACGCATCGTTTGAGAATATTTTTGTTAAGTATAATAACCCAAACATCTTCGAAGATGGTACTCCTAAATACTATACCATGTTGAAGCGGTGGTATCAACATCCCATAGAAGGATTCTGGCAGAACCAGTTAAATTTTGCAGTGTGGTGTGCTACAACTGGATGTGGTGTGACTTTAGAAATGGGTAAAGACAAATTATCGAAATCGTTCTTTCAATTTCACGTTTACTATCAAATCAGAAGGATCTTGAAGGAAATATCAGTCCCATTGCCTAGTGATTCTGATTTCAACCATTACACAAATACCGTAGATATTTCAGCATATGAAAGAATTTGTCGTGAATTTGGAGTTTCAGTCAACACAAATTGGAAAATCAAGGGAACTATTTTTGGAAAGTATAATACAAAATGGTCCACGTTCATTATGAATCGCTCAGAGGGATTCACACTTCCAGGTTTAGCCAGATTGGACGCATCCATTCGTGTTTTTGCTTGGGCAATTTTAGGTGCTCAAGGTCAAATTAGAGCCTCAATTGTGGATGCTGGTGCTACTTCGCTCGATGCACAAAAACAGTTTTTAGTCAACGTCGAGGATGCGATTAATAGATCTCTAGATTTACCAGCTGATATTTCACGTTATGAAAATTGTCTAAGATATGCAAATTCCAAACTCGACTTTGTCATTCACCCAGGACTTTATATGCTAACCAGCAATATGGAGCTAAAAATAGATAAAAATATAGTTAATTATAATAACGAAGTTTTAATTGCACCAGAAAATACAAAACCAGGAACAAATATCAACCTTAATGCAAAAACATTCACTCAACCATCATCTCCTAAACAGATCAAAACACCATTTCCTAAACAACTGCAAAAACAAGACGATCATGAAAGTCAAAAGACTGCTATTTTTGCTCTATCATTATTTTCTTTTCTTCTCTTCGTCGAGTTTCGTCAACAACCATACCCAACACCAACAGATGTTCTCCAAACCACATTGCTGTTTTTCCGAGTGTAGACAAGATCCAAGAAACAATAGCACCTAAAATTCCTGGTAAAGCTTCTCCAAATTTAGTTGCCAATCTCGCAAGCAATTTCCCAACTGCGTCTAATTGTTTTTTGAGCCATTCCTGTAATCCACCCTCTTTATTTGAAGGAAGAGGAGGTGATGGTGAAGGTACAACTGTCGTCCCTGGAAGGAATAATTCAACTAAGAATCCCACAGTCATGCCAATAGCTGTCAGAATGCTGAAAATGGTAATACCTTGTTCTCTGAACAGATTAGCAATTCGTTCTCGCAATGAAATATTCTCATCCAACAATCCCATTATCGTTTCCTTAATAGTAGTGAGTTGAGATTTTAGCTGTCCTTTGAGAATATTGATACTCTCATTCACACCATCCAATTGACCTTGCATCTTAGAGATTTCTCTCTCGATGTGTTTTCTGTCACCAGGATTATTTTCGAGGTCTTCCTTCCATTGTGATAACATGCGTTCCAGCTCCACTCTCTTGGCTTCTTGAACGCGTAATGAACCACGAATGGTTCTTAAACTCTTATCTAAACTTAACAATTCTCTCATGGGTAATAATTCCTCAGCATCTTCTTTCGTTATTTCTTCGCGGAGTTCTTGCAAACTACTTAATATACTATCTACTCCATCCTCTGTTTGTTTCACTAGCGTTTCGTCACCGTTTACAGGTTCCATTTCTATTTCTACCTGATCTATTGCACTAGATACTTTTTTTGCTGCTATTGTTACCTGTTTTAAAAGACCCAATTCTCTAACGAATTTTGTACCACCTCTCGTTTTTAACGTTGACTTCGCGAGATATTCCCTAGTATTTTTGTCATAATTTAATTTAATCCAAGTTATCTTTTCTTTACTATAAGCATATAAATTACCATCCTCATCGTATTTAAATTTTATAGTTTCATCAGGTTTACCTCCAGTTGCCCTTTTCCATCGATCCACGAGTTCGTCAGTTCTCAAACGTTCTCTTTGATCTCCTTGAGGAACAATGGGTAGAGATGGTCCAAAATCGATAAGATTTTCGTTATTATCATCATTGTTGATAAACGATGTCTCTTGATCATCGTTATTCATCGTATCATCATCATCGTTAAGCTTCAGATCATCTAATTCGTAAGGTTCTGTCATTTTTAAAACGCTTTAAATTTTTTATTAGGTAATAAAAAAAGATGATGAATTACGGACACATTCTCAACCCCGATAGGAAATTGCGAACTCCCTTCGGTGTGAAAGGTATTCGCCAAACAGTTACAGTTTCCCATAATCCTTCGAGTATCGAAGAAAACCAAACGTTGACGGTTCGTTTTCCCAATTTGAGCGATAATGACGTCATCGTTCCCAGAAGCGCGAGATTATGCTTTGATATGGAAGTCGCTGTTGAAGGTGGTGACCTCACTAAAACAGGTGTTCATAATAATCTGGGGCGTAACATCATTAAAAAAAATAGAGGTGAAGCTTTCAGGACACAACGTGCAAATAATTGACGATGCTGATAAATTATTCGTCTATAATGATCTTTGGAAAGTAGAACGACGTAATATGATCTATCAGGGAATACAGAATAAAGATCTAAATATGGTAAGAGCAAAACCCACCAGCTATAAAATACCTCTCGACACAAACGAAGACTACGAAATTGTTGCGGCATTCAGGAATCGTTTTTGTATTCCCTTGGATTTCGAAATCTTGGAGACAAGCGAACCATTTTATCAAGCAGGATTACAAGATAGATTGGAATACATGCTAACATTTAATGATGCCAAACACGTCGTCTTGACAGATCCCAGCGATGTTGGTAAAACGATAAGTTAAAAGGCTACCAACATCGCTTTGGAATTCGAAAAAATTACTGATGCCACTCTCGCTCGCAGCATCAGACAAAGATATAATGGAGATCACGCTTATTACTTCAACCAAATATTAAGATATCGCAAAACGACGATGAGTAAATCAGATAGCATTCTCAATTATCAAATTAACACCCCAGCGCGATCTCTCTCGGGTATTCTGTTTCTCTTCAAAGATATTTCTAAAAACAATCCTGAAAAATTTTATAATCCTAGAATCACCAAAGTGGAAACAACTATCGAGGGACAACCAAACCAACTCTTCTCAGCTGGAATGAGACCATATCACCAATTCGAAGAAATTAAAAAGTTTTTCTCAGCTTCCCTGAATCGCGAAAATGTTACAGAATTAATAGCCAAAGAACTCATGTTAAGCGAAATAAATTTAGGACAGTACCTCAAAAACCATTACGCTCTCTGGTTAGATTTACGAACTACACCAGAAAATCATCTCCATGGATCAGGTCGTAAGCTTCAAAACATTAGTGAAGGTGTTTCCGTCAGAATCGAGAGAACTCCAGAAACTGATACTGATCCCTTGGATGTTTACATTTTTGTAGTAAAAGATGGGCAGATTAACATGTCAAACGGTCGTTTCGCGAGCGTTATATCTTAAAAAATTAAAGTCATATAAAAAATCTACATTCGACAACCTCATTCCGCTATGATTGTGGGTGCCACAGGTTGTGGGAAGACTGAGTTTGTTCTAGATCTATTAGAAAACGAATACAAAGATTTCTTCGAACACATTGTGATCCTGTGTCCTTCGATCGATTTCAACAAAGCTTACAAATCTAGAAAATGGATTGGAGAGATGTCAAACACCCAAAAGACAAACGCATTGTCATCGTTAATCCAGTATCAAAAACAGGAGAAGAAAGATTGCAGGACTTGTTAAGACTTTTTTATGACAAATACAAGGGAGCTTCTACGTTGTACATCATAGATGACTGTTCAGCTACGAGACAAATAAAAAAGAAAGCAGATGCCCTGTCCATGTTAGCATTTTCGGGAAGACATGCCAATCAATCTGTGTGGATATTAACACAGAGATATAATAGTGCGTCCAAAGATTTTCGTACACAAATCAAATGGGTTGCACTATTCTTCACTAAGGACAAGTTTAGTTACAATGAATGTTTAGATGAGAATGATATCGTTCCAGATGAAGAAAAAAGATATCTCAAACATGAATTATCACAGCACAAACATTCTAAATTAATCTTACGAACAGAACAACCGACTGAGTATAAGTTTATACAATAATTTATATTTTTGTAAACATAAATTAATACATCGGTTTCTTTTACTAATTTTCTAATACTCTTAATATAATTCTATAATCATCAGACTTAAATAAATCATCCCACATCTTCTGCTCCTCTCTCCATTTTCCCCATTTCCTTCTATATAAAGATAACAACTTCGGTAATTTATGTAAATATTCTTCTTTTTCCTCTATATTATCTAATTTATTCAACGTATTATTCATAATTTTATTAAATTCATACTCCATCATATTCCATAACTTACCTCTGATGATTTCTCTCTCCTTTTCTCTACTTTTATCATCACATTTTTCATAAATACATGTACTACTAGCCATTTTTACTTATTCATCTAAAATCTAAGAAAAAATTCAATTTATATTATACTATTAAAACATCACAATTCCAAGAAATCAGACACGTTTCCTGAAAAAAAAAATGCTCTGAAATGTGATACAATAATTTATATTTATAAAAATATAAATTAATATTTACGGGGTCTTCCACACGTATGAGGAGGTCCTCTATATTTTAAATAATAATAATGACCTCGTTGTTTCATGTTATCACAAGAACGACACACGGTATGAGGAGTAGAATCAAACATCCACAGACCACAGGATTCACAAAATGTCAGGGGACGAAACTCACGTTTTCTCATATAATGAAGGTGAAAAGAACAAAAGATAGAATTCTTAACAGTTTTGTGAGGACATGGACCATCACAAATCTTTTTTACATGAATAGGCATCTGACACGATGTTATTTCCTTAGGTTCCATCCCAATGCTATTAAACATTTGTTGAAGAGTCATGTTTTTTATATATTTTATTTATTATATTTTCATTAACTTAAATCCTCATCGTCATCTGACTATCAACTACCTCTTGGTCAAATAACTGAATTGGCGTAACATGTTTCCTAACAAAAACAACATCCACAGACGGTTTAATGGATTGGATCTTCAAACCAATATAAACAGATTTAAATTTCAAAACAGTAATAACCTTACAATCTCTTCTACGTATGTAATCAGATGGATTTAAATTAGCCATTCCTTCCCTCGTTTTATTTTTGAAGATCGTTTTTATATTGTCTCTATCCATTTTGAGTTTTGCATATAACTTTTTATAGTTTCCCCCTGTTTTTAAAATCACAAGATCATCAACAACAATGGGCTTCTTTCTGTCATTCTCTTTAAAAAACCTCTTATGCTTATAAACTTCTTTTCTAATCAACTCTTCAATATCTGTAATAACCTTTTCAAACTGTTCTTGCTCATCTTTAAACTTATCATCATAATCTAAAACTAATGATATCGTATAAGGTTTATATTCATCACTCACTCCATACGATAATAAAGTAGGTGTTTGTATTCTAAGTGGTTGAACAACTCCATCCGAATATTTATATTCTATATCAAAATAAAAATCCCCTTTTTTACCTTTGTTAGGTTTCTTAATCATCAATTTATTTATATCAAACTCATTAACATTAATTTTACATACTTTACCACTCGTAGACATTTTTAATTAGTTATATTATTTCTTATAACATTTTCAATTTATTATTTTTATTATTATGTCAATACAATAATAACATCTATTAAAAATTTGTCATGGTAGATTGCACCTCAGGGAATTCCCCAGTATGGGATTATCCACTAGATTGAGAGAAATAAATTTTAGGTATGTTTGGGGTCATAGAGTGCATACTGCGCCAGAACTCTCATTATACAACACACAAATATGTATTATTATATACATTTGTGGCATCCACACCTTTTCCATGATGCTGTACAATAAAGAAGTGAAGTGGAATATATATATATATATATATATATATATATATATATATATATATATATATATATATGTATATATATATATATATATATAATTTCAGATATATACTTATCTATGTTAATGACATACTTAAAGGGTATATATGAAAACAAATTTTAAAGAAAGCTGTCGTGACACCACAGTACATTGTCGATTCGCAACCAGAGGGTCGAATGTTCGAGCCTCAACGGAGGATGAGACAGTAATTTTACCGGCGCCCAGCGGCTACATTTTTTTTCTGCACAGGTAGTGGGAATAGTTACATATAATATTTACACAAGCTAACATTCATACGACAGTTAGAGAAATTTCTGGTCATTCAGACAAAGTTGTACGTATTCAGCGATATTTTTGAATCGGCGATGAGGAAAAATGAGCACAGAAGTAATGCAGTTCAGTTATACCGAAAAGAATTTGGACGGAAGTTGAATGTTATAAGTAATATATTACAGCTGCATAAATGGGAACGTACTGACAGTATGCCATGGACACCTTTCCTGTCCCATTCTCCATTATAATCCACAGTTCGTAGAAAGGGGGTTTATAACGTGTTTGATCTCGCTGTGTTGGCCTTACGGAACTTCTAAAGATACAGAATCGATCATTGTTCGATAAAGCGGTAAATACAAGTCTACATGGCCATCGTTAAAGACGTTATAGTCTTCAAATGACTTGCATGTCTTCAACGTTTTCCTATCGTAACCGGACCCTTTGCATAAAAGAAAATTGAAAATGTCATACATAGAAAAGCTAGGAATATCTGAAAAGTCACTCGAAAACCCAGTAGCCACAAATGGATCTTTATAAGGAAATTTTATAACTGCCAATTTGTCTCTTATGTTGACACAGTTTAACAGATTAATTTCTGATGACAGGCCAATTTAGGAGGCAACCTCCACCAAACGAAGCAGTTGTATTTTGTTATAACCTGTCACCGTGATACCACGTGACGTATATATTGTTTCAGTTTTATGCACATTCATTTGGTTAAAGATTTCATTCAACTTGTTGATGGTTTTCGCTTAACGTTACGTGCTAAGTTCGTATCTCGCGGGTGTAAATTGCCCGAGTGTCACGTGACATAGCAATGCAAACAATAAGGCAGCGACTTAACGACGCGAACAGGAATAAGGCCTTTCGGTGTAGGGGCATTTTCAACATGAAGCTCTACTGCAATTCAAACCTTATATAGAGTGGTTAGTCAGAAAGAATCAGATTATTATATATTGAGTAGACATTTGCTTATCTACGTAACACACCCTTTGTAAGATTCTACAAATTCAAAACCCTACGAACTGTAAATACAGCTCAGAGTCACGCACATGCGCTTTATACTAGGATATTTCGTTTACAATACACACAGACGGGAAATTAGCAACCTCGTTTTACGAAACACGTGGTCATTCTTGCTCCCTATCGTCAACTTTGCACATTTAAGTGTTTATATTCGTTTAAGCCTATACATTGTGTTCATATCTCGCCGATGATCATATATTCAGGAGCGTGTTCATGATATGAACATTTCATATTTACAGAGGCAAACAACCTGCCGATAAGTTGTTGCTAGAAGGATATCAAGTATCGCGTATAATGTCATCATTCCGCAAATTTTACCGCTCGATAAAAACATTTTGTTTGCAATTACTGTCTTTTCCTAAATAAAATGTAGAGTAACCTTTTTGAAAGTGACTGTTGAATCGTCTGATCTGGTTGTGACGATGATATAGTCCTTAATAATTTCATTTGAATTTGAAAAATGGAGTCCCCGCGGGTGTGACCAATCAACGGGATATAGTTACGCATCCATGACATCTGAACACACATCTAGATTTCCAGAGGTCCGCGTTTATTTAGTGTTCACCAGATTTGTACATTGTTTCTGGGACACTCTTTAAATTGTACTAACAAGACATGATTGTAATGACACATATATTGAAGAAATACCGATGGATGTATAAAGACTTTGGTCAGTCACGCTGACACCAGCATATGAACATTTAAAAATTTTGATCAGATATGTATACAGTGTATATATAAAACTACACATATCTTTCTATCCGTATTATCAGACTACAGGCGATCATTGTACTGGATGGATTCAACGAGAGCGTAGATCTCGTTGAATCCATCCGATACAACGATCAAGTGGTCACATTTAGTAAAGCGGCTACTGCGGAAACTTTAGTGTTGTGTAATATGCACGGGTGTATTGAACTCAGTATTATAACTGTATGATTACACAAATAAATATGTTTACTGTTTTCGTATGTTATTACGTGATTTACCGCTGAACCTTTTTCGTAATTGTTACCTTCATGCATCCAATAGCCAGAATTTTACAACGCCTTTCACAAACCCAACCAAAATTATGTAAGATCTCAAATACCAAAGTATAAACTTAATCTCAAGGATTTCCAGGATACATATACAAATCTGTTGATATTCGACAAACACGAACCTCTGGAAATCCAGATGTAGGATCATGTGCCATGGAGTAGTAAGCATTTCTTGTTGACCGGTAAAGCCCACCATGAATGTCAAATTCAAATGAAATAGGTGAGGAAGAAATCCTCGTCCAATTTGGTGCAGACGAGTCAACAATCGTTATCAAACAGGTAACTCAACATTTCATTCAGTGAAATAGAGTACTCGCAAACAAGGTTATTATGCCGACGTAAAATTAGCGGCATCAAATGCGATTTTTGATATCCCTGTGTCAGTAACTTGTCAGTAAATATTTAACTCTATATCAAATTTTCATATGTTGAACATGCTCAGGCATATCCGATCATTTGTGAGATATAAACACCAATCAAAATGAAGCTATGGATGTTAGTTACCTATATAACGTAATACTAATTGTGGTTTGTTGAGATGGATTATGCTAATGCTGATGGTAAGTTTGGTTTTACATTAATATGATTTAAATTAATTATTTTTTGTTTGACGATCAGGTATATTTTTCACAGGTAAAATAACCATTTATAATAATATATTTCAAAAAATAAAAAAATCCAAATTTGATCAATATGCTCTCAAATTGTGAAGAAAATGTCAAGTTGTATTTGTAAAGGGTGGAAAAAGTTTCAAAAATTTATTAAACATTAAAATTCATATCGATTAATCACAATAAGAAGTAATGGCATATAACAATCATATTCAGTTGAATTATTTATTACAATTCCATTTTCAAGGCACCATGCAAGCTATTTATAAGGCTATGGAGGAGGTGGAATTCTCTAAGGGCAACAACTATTTGATTGAATTCTGTGCAGATGATGCATCCGTGAACGTCGGTGAGGAGATGTAGAATAGAAGATTAGGAAGAACATACCAAGTGTAATTCCAATATTGTGCCTACCTCACAGGTTGGAACTGGTCAGATTCTATGTAGATGGAGCATCTGTGAATGTCGATAAGGAGATGAAATACAGAAGGGAGAACATACCAAGTCTTACTCCAGAATGGTACCTACATCACAGGATTGAATATTGAGATTGTTTTACCTCTCCATAATTATACTCGATATATTCAATATCTATAAAAGTGGACATTTATCTTTATCTTATTGTATTCTTAAACAGGTCTTTACTTTTTTCCTTCTATTTTAAGAACAATTGTACGTATATGTAATGAAATCGACACGCGCTCAGCGAATGTTCGGAGAAAGCTGACATTTTATTATCCGTTCTAAATTGTTAGTATTTAATCATTCGGTATGTAAGCTCTGGTGTATAATTTAAGAACGATATTATCAAGATGCAGGGGTTTTTGGTGGACAACATGTTCTTGGTTTTTGCGGGAAAAGTTTTCCAGCAGATTGTCTGCATTCCAATGGGTACCAATTGTGCACTTCTTTTAGCTGACATATGTTTGTATTCATATGAAGCGGAATTTATGCAGTCTCTGCTCTCCAAAGGAAACAAAAAGTTAGTATCTTGGTTCAATTTTACTTACAGGTATATCAATGACGTCCTGTCCATAAATAATTTAGAATTTCAGAATTACCTCGGCCAGATATATCCTGTTGAGCTATAGATCAATGAGACAACAGAGAGCAACAGATCTGCTTCTTTACTTACCAAGATTTACTCCTGTCGATTGGAAAGGACGATCAACTTCAGCCCTCCCTTTATGACCAACGCGACAATTTCAATTTCCATATCACGAACTTCACATTTCTAAGAATTAATATTCCATCTTCTCCTGCCTATGGCCTATGCCAGGGCATGCTCTATTTGTGAATGTTTTATTCTTTAAGCGAAACAACTCGCCAATAAACTACTTACACAAGGTTACGTTGTTGAACGCTTGAAATAGTCAACATATAAAGACCTATGAGATACGAGACAGGAGAGATCACCTTGAAGTTAAATGAAAAAATGTATACATATAGTTACAATAAACCTTTTTGAATCCGCAACCACTCTAGCCAACTTGCTAGTCAACTTTGGGTATATTTTACGAATATCACCGTTTGTCAAGGAAACAAATGACGAGAGGCAAAAATATTATTAACAATACCTAAATTATAGCGAGCGCAGCTCGAGCGGCGGGAAGCGCCGCTCGCGAAGCGAGCTTTTATGGTAATGCGTATGTGTAAGTACAAATAGGTCAAATTTACACATACTTTGAGCAAAAAAACTTTCGTTTAACAGTCTCGGGTCAAGTTCGTGTTGAATATTGCATTTTTATCGAGGTCAAAAACAAAATTTGTGATCATATATCACACCATGAAAAAATTTTAAAAAATAGTACGAAGGCAAATAAGTCCTTATTAATCGCACACCGGATTTTTAAAAACTGGTTTACGCCATATCTACCTACCGGAAATGAAGAGTTCCGACCAAGGGCGTTAATGGCTTTCCTAACCCGACATGTTCAGTTATGCCGGATGGTAGGACTCGCGCCAGACATTGGATATTTCTTAACTTGTTAATGTCAAAATCAGTTTAAAAAAAATTGAACTGACAGTTTATTTGTGAGAATATTGAGATGTACTCATGTTGCAATTATCTTGTTACGAGAGTCCTACTATTGCAAGTCCCATGAGGTCATTTCTGGGTTTCTCTCCCGGTGACCGAAATACTCTCTCGTGTCATACCATGTATGATTTTAAATTTTACTATCGGTTATTAACGTAGAATTATTTTGGAATCAATTTCACTAACAAAAAATATGATGGAATTAACATTAACATAGTAACTGTGAACGCTTCAAATGAAAGATTGTATCGATTTACTGACGTAAAAGTTCACAGTAAATTTCGACAAACATGACAGATTAGCTACTTTCTAAGGGGAAATCCTTGAATGTTTCTGTATCCTGCAGAAACATTTTTGAAAATTGTGTACACATTTACAGTAGACAATAAATTAGCCGATACAAGCTTTCTATATAGGTTTTTAGCACTTCCATAGCCATTCAGAAATTATTAGATGAAGATAAAAGCACAAGTGAATAATTATCAGAAATGAAAATTTAATTTAAAGCTCCCCTCCCCCTCTGTGTGTGTGTGTGTGTGTGTGTGTGTGTGTGTGTGTGTGTGTGGAGAAGTTCTAGAAAAAGTTAATCCTGAAAGTCTCTTTCTCTCTCTCTCTCTCTCTCTCTCTCTCTCTCTCTCTCTCTCTCTCTCTCTCTCTCTCTCTCTCTCTCTCTCTCTCTCTCTCTCTCTCTCTCTCTCTCTCAAATTTAAACATCCAACATCATTGTTATAATATGTATAGATATTTTTAGAAAAGCTATGACTGCTATCTCACACCTACTATAATTGTGTTTTCGTACGGTGTCTGAAAATATTTGTTTCCACTCATCATTTGGATCTAAACCAATATTATCGACACATTTTTATTCTAGAATGAATTTGATAATATGCATCAACAAAAAGACTCAAGTAAAGGAAAAAATCATGGTATTTTCAGATCTAACAAACATCTGTCTGTTTACATTACTTCTGCAGTTTAAATTCTACTATTGTTCATAATCTGCATCCAAAATTTCATTATTAAAGTGAATTGCATTGTTTTAAAACACTTTAGTGGTTATTCATATTTGTGATACATTTGAGAGTCTTGTTGAATGTTCGTATTCTGATGCTCTTTTAAGTATACAGATGTATTTCACCTGGGCTCACCCTGCCATTAGTCAATAATTCATTAAGCCATGGATTCATTTTTCTCATCATTGGTTAAACATGAAATTGGCTATTTTTCTGCCTAATTTTTGTTCCTGTTTGGTGCATATTTTGAGCGATCACAGACAAATAAGTTTGACCACTGATAAATAAAGCCTAGGCACTTTCAAGCAGGAATAAGACCAATAACAGTTTTCACTGTAACAGCGCTAATAGGATTTCTTGAAAGCTATCCCATTGGCCAATCAAATCAACCACCAGAATTTGACAAAAATTTGCAACATGTATTTTTAAACCAGTAGTTTGCACTTGCCATCAGCCTGTTGTCTCATTGTCTTAATGCAAGAATCACGAGGACAGAAGTGTCAAATAAGGTGCAAAATTACGGTTTATCTATGAACATTTATTTCTTTATCACAGGCAACATAACAACTTTATAAAAGTTTAACAAAGCGTCAAGAAAAAAAACGGAAAATGCGGTATCTGTAGCACAATGCCACTCATTCCATGTATGTCTCTTATTGCCAATACCGTATTCTACCCAATAAGCGCCTACGAAAAAAAGAAGAAAAAAGATGCGGGTGCTTATTGGAATCAATAGTCAAATTGAAGAAAAGCATTTAATTTTTTACAAGGGTCAGTGGTAAAATTGTTGTAGTTAATACAGTGGACACCTATTGACATTCTTGTGTTGTATGGGGCTAGAGATAACTGTTATTTACCTTTTTGTGGTCCACATTGCCTTGTCAATTGGCTAGGAAAGGTACTTGATCATGTGTAAAATGGGGAGGGGTGCTTATAAGCTTATAAATAGGGACATGGGTGCTTATTGGATTGAATGTGGTATCGGTGGAGCAGCATATCATTATTAACATTTGTCAGATGTATCGATACATGGGCATTTCACTAAGAAGTTTTACTTTTAAAAATTGTCCAAACAATGACCGAGCTGCGCTCGCTTTCAAGGCTTTGCCTTAATTCATATTGGTTTTAGAAGAGAGGCCAAAATAAATGCTGATAAAGATCATTTCTGTCAATAAGAATTCATCAGCTGAGTTTGCATTTAATATAAATGTATATATCCGAAAGAAAATGTCGTATCGTGAAGGCCACATAATAAATATAAATGCATTGTCAAATGCATTCGTCATTCTATGTAGGCTTTAGTTATTGTATGAAAATTATCATAATTTATCGAGTTGATATTTAGTATGGCTTCTATAAACTTTGGGGCTCGATATCTGCCTGTGTAGATTCCGTGCCACATTACATTAATCATTTTAAAGGTTATGGATTCCATAACGGATAACATTTTAATATTTTATGTTTTTTATTTATATATTCTTTCTGTGCGTAGTTCCAGAGAATGAACTTTTCAAAAAACTCTATTAAAGAATTACTGAAAGAATAATAACTATTATATCCTTAAAGACATGTTAATATGAAAAGAGAAAGTTTCTAATTTAACTAAGTGTTCAGTTAAAATCAATATTATGTTGATATATATTTGACTAGGAGTACCTGCAATTAAGAAACCATTTTAATTTTATATTCATCTCATACATTATTCTCCGAACTATGACACTAGTATTTATATACATGCATCTACACCGTATCGTGGTAATATAGAATCTCGGCATGACATATCTGATTCATCCTACGATAATCTTTTTATTAACGCTGTACCAATACGATTTTCTCGCAAATCTCAAACATGTCTGTATGACGTTTGTGACACAGAAGCGAATGATTGACACACCTGTCCACATCAAATATCAATGTTTATTCCGAATTCTATAAATTGATGTTCGTAAGTGTGTCAGCACACACTGAAGATACAATTATGCATTCTGTCCGTAGTTTGAAAAGTGTACAACTGAATGACACTGATCCACAAGCTTATGAATTCCTACAAGATTATGAACTGGACACGTATCCGGATGTCTTGGAAATCAATGTAGTGCCTCTTTTATTTCTTGTTATAATGGTAACCGGCGTCTTTGGAAACTCTTTAGTAATTTATGTTTTTGCGAGGAACAAAACTTACAGGACTGTGACAAATATATTTCTACTCAACCTTGCCGTTGTGGATTTGGTTTATTTGTGTTTTTGTTGCCCATTCACCACAGCAAACATTCATTTGAGGTATTGGCCATTCGGAACAGCATTATGTAAGTACAAACTCTTTTATATATATATATATATATATATATATATATATATATATATATATATATATATATATATATATATATATATAACATAACATGTACTTAATTATTTATCAACTATAAATTTTTAGTATTTTCTAAGTAATACTGGTTACATTTAAATGTGTTTAAACGGAAACCACAATTTGACAATAGAGGTACTTCACATATAATTAGGCATATAAATATATGCGTTAAGATCATCTTCTTACAGTATATATATATATATATATATATATATATATATATATATATATATATATATATATATATATATATATATATATAAATTATATAATATCTTTATGCCTGATTATTTAGCGCGTTGCTTCAAGGCACAAACACTTGTGCCTTTATTGTGTAATTGTACTGGTTCGGATCAACATAATACTTGACACAAATGGGCTACATATTGTAGAAATGATATCTATGCATGTGTCTTTAAATTCTTAATAAAGTAGTTACCCTGCTTTTTGTAAGGATCTAGTTTTGAGAAAATATTCACCTCCTAGTAAAACAAAAATCAAAGAGAAAATATTTCAATTCCATTTTTAGATTTTAGAGGTACATATATGAACATAATGGATACCAAAGTATAAACTTCCGGATATCCAGGATACAATATACAAATCTGGTCAAACTCAAATGAAATATGTGAGGAACGAATCCTCGTCACAATTGGTCTAGACGTTTCAACAACTGCCAACGAAAAGGCAATTCAACATCTCACTTAGTGAAACAGAGTGAACGAATTATATCAAATCTCTATCTTTCTGGAACTGTTTTTTCTGCTCCATAATTGTAATTTAGATGTTTCTAGCAAGCTTCTGTGTATGCAGAACGACCAAATAACGACAATAAAAGAATTCATAAATTGTTAAAATTAGCACATCCATCAGTTACCCTATGTTACGCTTTTATTTGGGTGAACACCGGAGTTGTTTTTAAACTACTATTAACAATGGATTACATAACATTCAATCAGTTTCGAAAACGACTTTGTCTATGCCAATATAGTTTTGGTATTTTACTGATGTAATTTTACAATAAGTGTCGTTACTTGTAAATTATCCTCCGAATGATCTAATCAATCGTATTTAAATGTGACCATATATTCCAAATAAACTTTGGAAAAACATTGTCAGGGTCTTTATTTCTTTTCGATTTACATGCATATAACTTTCCAGTTGTTTTATGCGGTACCACTATCAAAATCCTTTTTCAAATGAAAATGGCTCCCGGAACCTCTTCGGGAACCGACCTCTTCATAGGCATAGCTTTTTCTTTATTTATATGAAATTCTGGATTAGAGGGATTAGGTTTCCGTAATTTCAAATTATTCAATAACGCAACCCCCTAAAAAAACCGCACTTATGTGTACGGTCTTTATAAATTAACGCTTCATCCATAAATACGTCAATATGAATATTTCGGATTCCCTGTCATTTGCAAACTGCTTTGTGATAATTGATAAACTGATGTAAAATATATGGGTAATAAAGGCAACATTTTGAAACCTTTACTGTCAATGTGATTCGACTCACTCTTGTTTGTAATTATCATACTTCATTAACTAAAGTGCAGTTTTACCTGTTCGATGGTAGAGGTATATACGTATTATTAGGATTTTAATAAAGGCAACATTTTGAAACCTTTACTGTCAATGTGATTCGACTCACTCTTGTTTGTAATTATCATACTTCATTAACTAAAGTGCAGTTTTACCTGTTCGATGGTAGAGGTATATACGTATTATTAGGATTTTAATATGATCATAGACTCGGAACGCTTTTAACGGTTTTAGTATTTACATTGTTTGTATGTCGCCTAATTAACCCTTTCAACCCTACGAACCATAATGAACTGGTCTTATACAATAGGAAAGAACGTACCACTCAGATATTTAAGGGTGAAATGGTTAACTCTTTAAAAGTTAAAGCAATATGATATGTCAGCGATGGATTTTTTTTTTTTTTTTTTTTTTTTTTTAATTGTCTAATGAACACTTAACCACCTAAATACTATTCAAATATCTCCGATCACGAAATTACCCACATCTAATGTTTGACGCATACATTTGTTCTTTTGACCACCGGGTGATCGGTTTTGGGATGTATATGAGAAAAAAATATTGCATAAAATCTGCATGTAAAACTTGTCGTTGATTACAGCTCATATTGATTTAACACTCTGATACCTATCGAAATCAAATTGTGTCGTTAATGTGTCACGTATGCAATAAAAAGATTTCGTTAACACGATGTATTCTGCTCAATATGTTATATTAGGTTGCTTTGAAATATACAAAATGAAATAGTAGACTTTATATGAATTACGTGAAACTGTAGTTAGATGACTTGGTTATAATGAATTTATATGTCGTAGATCGACATATCACGGTATGGTGGTTGCCTATGCGTCGACATCTCAGGAGACGCGATTCAGAGAGAAGCATTAGGGCTAGCAGTGTAAAAATTGGTACACTTGTTCCTCATGGTGAGAGGAAGATGCCAAATTTTCAAGATCATGGATAAATTTTTCAAGAGTTATGGCCGTTTACATTTATAATTTATATTCAGTGCTCGTGAACTTTGTAGACGACTTACAAAGATAATCATTAAGAGTAGTCCAATACTCCATTTGCACAATTTCATTTTCATCATACATTTCTAGACACAGGTGAAGTTTTCTTTTTTGAGCCAAATATTTCAGATATTTTAATTGTAACAGTTGTATTTCCGGCGCAAATGCTCCTTAGGGTAATGTTATGTGCCATGACTTTGAAAACGATGTAGGGACTTTAGCTGCCAACGCAGGATTCAAACTCTAAATATGTCGGTTGTTATATCAGACTACACAAAAGATATATTTGGCAGGCGTATAAATATAGATTATTACATGGTAAATTTCATATCACATATCATATCAGCCCAAGGGCTCAATATCAGACCGAGGGCTTTAGGGCTGATATGATATGTGATATGAATTTTACCATGTTATAATATATATATATATATATATATATCATATACAAACATTACTACCTGCAAATTATGTTAATTGATTTCACTGAACGTATCAGTTTTATATTTCTGAAGTGAATTAAATGAATTAAGCAAGGGATGTTTGCTTCAATAAATTAACATTTTTCTATAACTTAGTTTTAATTTTAATTTTTTGAATAACTGCCAAATCCTGCAATACCTTTTTTGCCTTCTTTTGACATTGTAAACAAACAATATGTCGTCTGACGCAACGCTCCGTTTGAAGTCGATAAGTCCCGAGGTGTCCCGTTTCATAAATTCCGAAGTGCGTGATACGGATTTTTGCATGGCCGGTCTGATATTGATACGGATTTTTGCATGGCCGGTCTGATATCGGTTAGTTGATTTTGGCGATATCATACCATGAAAACTTACATATAAAGTACTAAGTATATAATAAACTATATTATTATATCTCATTAATAAAACACAGTCACGGATTGGTTGAGAGCCGTCATGTGTCAAGGAAACTACACTTCATGTCTCCTTCGCGCGCATCATATCTCCCTCGCGCGCGTTGTATTTCCCTCACGTGCGTCATGTCTCCCTCATGCGTATTTGACAGTCTTTATTGATTCTGTATTTCGGTATAATAAACAATTTATTGCCCTGGTTGTAGGGAAACATTAGGATTTGTTTTCCCGCGGTAATTCATATTCCTTTCGGGCTTTGCCCTCAGGAAATATGACTTTCGGGTAAACAAATCCTCATGTCTCCCTCAGGGCAAGAAATGTATAATGTACTGTTTGTTTTCACTTGTTACTTGAATAAAAGCAAAAGAATGAGCAAGCATTTACAAAAATTAAATATCTCTGGAACCTTCAAATTAGCTAAGTTTGTGAGAATGTTTGCCAGTTTACTTGTGGAATGCTAGAGGTCTTATAACGGGAACATAATATCCGAGCTTTCTCCTCCATCATTAAAATTGACCGCCATAAAATCTTGTTGAGTGTTGCGTAATACACTAATCAAACCTAGTAAAAATGAAATAAATTTCCTATGTAATATCTGTTCTCTGTAATAATCATATTTCCGAATATGAATCTCGTTGTTAAAGTACGTAGCACGAGTTATTAATGTATTATTTTACAAAACAACAAAATACTTCCACACATTTTCTGATCTGTTTTCTGTTCATATTCATACATATGACAGATTTTACGATATATTTACTCTGCCACTGAGTTCTCATGTTCGGAATTCTAATCACCGCTATCGAAACATTCATTTTGAATGCGTAGATGGCCAAGTGGTTAGGACGTCATGCATGAGAGCCAGACGATTGGTGCCAGCCGGGGCATGGGTGGAATTATAGGTACCTTGTTATTTCTGTATTTGTGCTTTATATATATTGTTTGAAATATGAAGACCTATTTTCTATGTTTACTCTTTTTTGTGGCCCATTTATATGATTTATTGGAGAAACACATGCATGTTATGAAAAGTTTTGCAAAACCGATTCAACTAATGGTAAAATGTTCATGTAATTTTATCGCAATGAAATATAGAATTGTCACCTAAATCACAATTGCAAGATATAATCTGTCACTTTAAGTTGCATTGCGGATATTACATCCTCTACTTAATTTCTTTCTTACAAATTCAGAAAACACGTGTTCTGTGACAATTTTGTATTTTGATTAAAGTTATATTTTTGATTAATTTTAAGTTTTGACAATTCCTGCACATCACCTGAGCATAACTGCATTAAATAAAATGACCAAAATAATATAAAACAGTTTAATAATTTTGAGTGGGGCATTCCCTTGTTTCTTAACGAAGTTCAATTTAATATGATGGAACTTTTTTATTCTAACATAAGACGTAAGCGAAGTCACGGGCATCGTTCATACAACCGACCCTACATACATGATGTCACTTTTTCATCTCGTTTACCATACGTTAACAAAGAATTGGGCCTTCATCACATTCGCAGCAAACTTTATTCTGTTCCTTTTACACTTCTAAATGAACTTTTTCAGGAAGCAAAAATGAACCCCTACACAGATTCTTCAACCCCAGAATACACACTGAACTCCGTTATAATGGACATCGTTTATCACAGATTGTTCAAGTCTACACGCGTTACCAAATGACTGTCCTGAACAGTTCTAAGCGTCTTTTCCTTAAATTTAAATTTACAAATAAATGTAAAAACATTGACTATATTCTAAATCACAAAAAACTCAGTCCTGTGTTCCGACATATTTTAAATTGAAAACCACACCTGGCATTTCATATAGCTATACACCTAACATTGCATCCAAGCTATTCAATTACAAACGGGTTTTGCAGTGCCTAGACATCAACCATCTTCTAAACAACACCGTCACATGTTCATGTGCATCATCGCCCTTCAAATAAAATTCTATCGGGCATGTCATCAATGGCGACGTTTCTATTGTTGAAAATGAAAGCCTCAAAAATCTTATTTTAAGAGGTCCTAAATACCGGGAAGCCCGTTCTTTTAATTGGCGTCAGAATTTCAGTTTAGTTATGAATTCTGTTGAAGATTATGTCAGACGATGGGCATACATGAAGACACATTGTCTGAATGGCTAAAAGCTGAGCGGTGGTCGATAAAATCTCGTATCCGAAAACTTAAAGGAACTATGAAAACACGTTGTCCATCTGTATTTAGTGTTTCGGAAGTAGTAACTGAACTGGATAAATTACATGACCAATATGTACTGGTCCCAGCAGACAAAGCCTCAAATAATAGTTTTTATTTGCAAGGCACATTACTATAATTGTTTATTAGAAGAACTAGGGTTTAATACAAATTCTGATAATCCTACATACACACGTAGCTCACTTTCAAAGGACGAGATCCTTCAAAATCACGTGTCCGTATTACGCTCTTTTGATGTACTTACAACCGATACTGACTTTGAGCTACCATATTTATATTGGATACCTAAATTTCATAAAACCCCACATAAGCAGCGGTACATAGCAGGATCCAGCAAGTTTTCTACCAAACCTTTATCTTTCCTCCTTACCAAGATATTGACAGTCGTTAAGGAGAAACTTCAGCAATCCTGTACAGTTGCTTATTCCGCAAGCGATGTAAATCAGATGTGGATACTTAACAATTCTAAACAACTTTTAGAAAATAAGAAGGCACACAATTGTTCTCAAATTCACAATACCAAAACATACGACTTCTCTTCTCTTTACAAGACAAAAAATAAAAGAAAGACTTTTTAGCATCGTAGACAACTGGTTTTTTTTTCACTAAAGGTGGTACCCGAAAATTTAAATATATAGTGATTGGTTATCATGATACTTACTTTGTCAAACACCATTCTGATTGTACACATAAATACACTGAAGTTGATATAAAAAAGATGCTGGAATTTCTTAAAGCCAATATATTTGCAATGTTCGGAGACGTGGTCTTTCAACAAACTGTCGGTATTTCTATGGAAACAAATTGTGCCCCTTTATTGGCCGACCTATTCCTTTATTCATACGAAGCAGACCTAATTCAGAAACTGCTGAATCAAAAGAAGAAATAACTAGCGGTGTTCTTTAATTTGACATTTAGATATATCGACGGCGTTTTGTCGATTAATAATAACAATTTTCATACACATGTCAATGCCATATATCCCAGCGGACTAGAAATTAAAGATACAACAGAATGAAGCAGACATTTACTTACTATAGACACAAATGGCAACTAAGCTTTACTACAAACACGTCGAATTCGGCTTTCCCATCGTAAATTTTCCACATTTAAGTAGTTATATCCCACAGTCATCCTTATATAGAGTTTATATTTCACAAATGATCCGATATGCCAGGGCGCGTTCAACATATGAACATTTAATATACAGATGTAAACTACTTACAGACAAATTATTGAGACAGGGATATCGAAAACGTTTGCTGTCTACGTCCCGCAAATTTTACGGTCAGTATAATAGTCTCACGGCGGGTGTGACCGGTCGACAAGGGATGCTTACTTCTCCATGGCACCTGATCTCACCTCTTGGTTTAAAGATATCCGTGTTTGTCCATTTTTACCAGATTTGTCTCTATATCCTGGACATCCTTAAGATTTATACTTTGGTATCTGAGATTTCTTATATTAAGCCATCTTTTCAAACGACAAAAATATGTTATGACTTCATTCAAGTTCATTAATCTCTGTAAAAAGGAACACAAAATCACAACTGATGAAGTCCTATTGACAGAAACGATCGTCTTAAGCAGTTGTTTTTACCACTTTTATCGTAATTAAGCATTCTTGCGAACAAGAAATCGAGAAAGATTTTGAGGATTTTTTCATTTTTAGGGAAAGGAGATGCAATATCCATAATTATAATCAATGTTTTTCGTAAAAAATAACTTGCGCAGCACATTAATGTAGTCCACTAAGCTGAGATTGTTTATAATCGCAAGGCGGAACCGGAAGTAAGAGGGAAAGAAAACACAGTGAAAGTTATGTGATTTGCAGTACATGAATTTCGGAATTAATGAACGTTCCGCAAAAACTGAACTATTTGGACTGATATAAGGACATGCCATCTCCCTTGTGACTTCACAAACATTCTTCTGTTAAGAAGATTGCATATTTTCAAGAATCATTTAATCATATTTGATACTGTATCTGATTCAATCTTAATTAATTAAGTCATCTTTTTAAGTTATTGAAAATATTTTTATTTAATTTTCCCTTTGATAAAAGGACACGTGCTTAAATGATAACTGATTACCAAAGAAATATATAATATCAAAAAATACTTTGTTAAACTTACATAACTTGCCAAAAAATAATATCTTTAATAGCGTTTCTCATCATAATTAAATCACTTTTCTCGTAAATGTAAAATGTAGTGCAAATACTATTTTAAATATCTGTTTAGATTGAAAATGTTGTCGAATAAAGATGGATTCAGTGCTCTTGAATATCTATTGCAAAAGAAAGAAATTGCGCAATTCAATTGGGGTTTTATTTCATCTATAGACTTTTGCTTAATATAATTTTAATATAAAATCGACAGAAACTTCAAATTTTAAGATTACCAAAGATAAAAAACAGCTATGATATAATTCACTTTTATCAAGATATGTACTGTAGCGGGACAAATTATAAAAGTGTGAAAGCCAAAAGATCCGAGAATGTGATGTCACACAAGATAAGAACATATTCTGAAGACACAGTTCTAAACAAAACTTAATTCTAGAAATAGATATATTGTACTATCGTTGGAACATGTTTATATTCATGTATAAATTTTATAAACATACAGTGAAACCTATATATAGGGGGCCACCCGAGGGACCAGAAAATATTGACCTTTATGTACAGGTGACCCTTATACATTCGAAAGACAGGAAACCAACCTGCCGTCGGCGGGACTCGAACTCACGACCTCACGATCCAGAGTCAGTGCGAAATATTAATTTAGTACAAGCTGTTATCAGTTGGTATTGAAATACCTTGTACTAGGTTTATGTATACCCTCGGGGACTCAAACGGTCCACCAGCTGTGGTCAGGACCTAGCGGTTAAAATATATGAAAAAATGCCCAAGACGATCGTTTCTGTCAATAAGACTTCATCAATTAAGATCAAATTTGAAATATATGCAGAGTTCCGAAACAAAAAATAGAACAAGGTCATAAAATAATCTAAATGTATACCAAAACCCGTGTAAGAGTAACCACTGTAAAACAATGACTATCTTAGCTTTTGAAGACTTAAGAATTTAAACGGTGCTATCCATTCGAAATATTGCTTTAGTATAAAAAAAATCAGCTGGTACCAAAATACCAGGTACTGGGTATATGTAAAATAATTACTTTTCAAGTAAGCCAGATATCGTTCAACACAGGATCATTTTATTTATTGACACAGACGTCTTATCCGTACGTTGAAGTCACAAAAATGTGGTGAATCTCTTGCATCTGCTTGCCCTTTCAATGATTTCCGTAATAATACCTATTTTGACTACCAGGAGTGTTGATTTAGTTTAACAATACACTACATTAATGCTATTCTTTCCAACGGAAAATTTCTAAACGGAATTTGTCCACTTCCTCGACATATAACTGAAGAAATTGTTGAGTGTGGCGCACAATACCATTCAAAATAAAAATAAAAAACAAACCGTACAATTATTGGTTTCTTATGAGGTTGACACCTTTGTTTATCTCCCCAGGGGAAGTGATAAAAACATAGGCCAAGGTGATATCATTTTACCACAGATTGATAAATCAAGGTGTCATCAATTATTTGATCAATTAATTTTCCTATCTGGCTAATCTATATTAGAAACAAGATAAACCCTGACGTCATTCCTACTACGACGGCAACATGATTCACATCTACTAGCTGTTGTATTGATATTGAGGTTGAAATAGCAATTTAACTAAAATAGAAATTATAGAAAAAGCCAGTCAGCAACTATATGATAAGACAGTAAAGTAATTAAACTTTTTATCTACAGTATCAGCTGAGCTCGAAGTTGACATAAAAATGTGCATTTCCGAAAGGAAAAGTCGTATTATACGTCATAGGAATCCATTGCCGTATGCTATGTCAAACAATATAAATGATTTTATGTTATTTTTACTGGTACTGAATCCAGAGCTTCAACCTTGGCATATTTTTAAAATTATATAATTAATTTGCTTGATAAAATAATGGAAACAAAGTTCCATGTATGTTGAAAGATTCTTTTTGTGGTAACTTGTTTTCTTGGCTATAATCACGTTGATTAAAAACAATTCCATAACCAAAACGCCATTGAGTCTTTTTTATTATTATTATTATTATTATTATTTTATGTATGTTACGATATTTAAGATACGTACAAGACATTATATCTACAGTACCGAGCCAAACGTTTATGAACAAACACGTTTCCAATTACTTTCTATGTAAAATTATCTGTCATGAAATTAATGTCCTTGGTACTTTGTTTTTACTATTTTGTTTTCATTTCATTCTCTAAGAGCTTGTCGATACAATTTCTTTCTCACAAATCATTTAATTATTACTTTTTGGATACTAATATTAGAGATACAACTTATTTTCTTTACAAGTATACTCTTGTAGTAATTTATTGAGAACAAAGAATGAAAATATGTTGCAAAATTCATCAGACACGAATGGATGTGTAACGTCCTAATTAACATTTGGTTGTATTGCCCCACTCAAGCATCTTTCACTCAAATTTAGACGTCACCAGAGCTTCAAAATTTAGCCAATGCTCGGCACTTACGGTCGTTGAGCAGTGATGGTTCTTAAATTTATCGACACCTACTGTGACACAGTACGTCGGTTTTTACTATCTCAACTGAAGGACAGGAATCCAACCTGCCGCCGGCTGGATTTGAACTCATGACTTCATGATCAGGAGTCGAGCGCGCTACCGACTGAGCCAGGCTGCCTCGATAGAACATTATTATTAGTATCTATATCCATTGTGACAAGACCTTTCTTGAGACAAAGAACATTGATGTAGTTCTCAGAATATGTTAAACTTTACCATAACATTCACCCGGTTGTAATAAAACTGTTATGAGGTCAAACCGATTTTCAATATGTTTGTTAAGAATCAGAAAATAAACTTCAAAATAATGCCACTGAAAACAATTTTAAAAATATGTTTGTTATTGAAAGTAATTGGGAAATGACGTTTGTCCATTAAACGTATGACATGAGCAGTATTTATTTACTGAAGGTAAACCATTTCACCCCTGGATATCTGAATGGTATGTGCTTTTCTTTTGTTTAAGACCAGTCTATTAATGTCTATAGGGTTGAAAGGGTTAAGTGTTTATCACAATATAAAGGATGGCGTTGTTTTCAATAAAAGAAAGCATTTTATGAACAAAATCACAAACAAGATATTGTTAAAGTCTGTGAAAATTTTTTTTTAGCGTAATTAGTTTCTGTACTTGTTCACTTTCAGGTAAAACGGTGTCATATCTCATGGTGGTGTGTATGTCGGTCAATGTGATGACGTTGATTGCAATAGGACTCGATCGTTATGCCGCTATTCTGTATCCAGTCAGATCAATGTTATACAGGTAAATACATTATTCTGCAATTTCACTTGTTTCATCAATTTCAAAAACATGTTTACATAATATTTGATTCGATTTTCGCCAATTAGTTTTCTTTGACATGGAGATTTTCAAGCTATGGGTAAAATGCCACAAATTTTAACTATATTCTATATACAGATAGTTGGTAGGGAGTTCGTTACTATGTTTTTTCATCTGTGGGGTCAACGCTATATTCAATTGAGCCAAGCTAAGGACGCCAAACGCGTCAAATGAAATACCTTATGTTTAGGGTTAGACATAAATTGACGTCGATAACGTGAAGTGAATCTATTATCTAACCAATGTTTATACATTCTATATTGCAATACCGATTTAATTGAATTTTAAACAATTCGTTTATTGCAGAATGTCAAAAAGATCGGCTATTTTTTATTAAAGATATGCCGCCATTTTTAGCACATTGATCATTTGATTTTCATCACCACGTGATTAAGTTTTAGGCAAATACTATCAATTTAGTACAGATCGTCTTTTATAGAAATATTATTTAGTTGAGCTATTAGAGGTAGCATCATTGCTACTTCCCATTTGCAACTCTTGGGCCCGTTTTAGCAAGAAGTCGTATGTCCTTACTCCTAAGTCTTACGTTATTTGATTTAAGACAAAACTTTTCCAGGTCAATTCTTAAGGCATATTTGCACATTTTCAAATAAGATTAAGAGTACATCTACCAGCTAAATTTACAAAGACTATTTATGACACATACAAAATTAACTTAGGTCTATGCACAACCTCTTGGTAGTCATAAAGACCTGGCCTGATTTGGTCGTAAGTCACAGGTCCTGATTATTGTAAAATGGCCGAAAGTCGTAAGTATGGTCCTCAGACTAAGACTTGGGACCTTTAGTAAAACGGGACCCATAATTCTTGAAATGTCTTATTGCTGTGATTTTTAAAAGAATGAAAATTGCTTGGAATTCTGTATACATCATGTGATCAATATCTTATTGATATATGTTCTACATCCCGGCATCGAAGTATTGCCTATACAATGTATCGTTACAATATGTTGTGTATATATCTATCTATCTATTTCAGAAACCGACGGAACACAATTATTATCATAATAACTAGCTGGTTGGTATCGTTCGGTGCATTCATTCCTCTTATTAGAGTTACAAGAGTTTTACGAATCTACGATACATTCTGCATCGAAGAGATTTCAACCCAAAGCAGGACTGTTTACACTATTATTATGCTCGTCGTGTTTTACGTAGTCCCCCAGCTTTTACTTGCATACTGTTACACCCAAATAGCCTTACGGATACGAAGTAACATGAGAACGACCGAACAGAAGAATCAGGTTGCCATGTTGACCTTAAAAATAAGAGGTCGTATAATTAAAATGACATTCGTAGTTACATTGGCTTTTGCTATTTGCTGGCTTCCTCTGCATATTGCTGCCATAATGCGTGCATTACATGTGAATGTATCGATGTTTTCCTATTATCTTCAAATATTTTCGCCTTGTTTTGCTTATGCAACAGTATCATTGAATCCTATAATTTACTGTTTTATGAGTAAAACGTTCAGGGTTTTTTTGAAGGCTGCATTTACATGTAAACGCGCTCGTTTTCCCCCGCCATTGTTCGGTGCTGACGTAGATCTTTTACCTCAGAATAATATACCCAGGCGGCTGAATCGACAGGACATAGAATTAAGTAATATGAGTGGAGTGAATCAGATTTATGTCGGGAAGGAAAAATCAACGTGGAATTCTTTGAATCAACTTGAAGAAAACTCTTACAAAATGGAAGACAATTATTTTACACAAGAATTACTCATAGATAAAGAATGTCAAACTGAAAGAATACAGTCCAGTGAAGAAAAACTTTAGGATCTACTTTTATCCAGATCTTCTTGAAATTGTTAGGCATGCGTCACTGCAATAACATCTCGCAGAATTTTTCAGAGATTGCATTTAGATATTTTACACCTTTGTGCGGTACGATAAAACATGACAATTCACTTCAGTTCAACATAGAAATAGTCCATATACAGAGGTTAATTACTATTTGATAACTTGTCACAGAGAAGTAAAAGTTGCCTCATTGGTAAAACACTGGGCTGCCATACCAATGGTCTAGGGATCGATCCCCACAATGTACGTTCTGAAAATCTTGTGGTGTGGTTTTTCAGAGGGGATTTACTGTAAATTCGAAAGTTTTCGCGGGACTTTTTTTTCGTGCAAAGTTCTACATTTATTCGCGAGATGATTTTTTCGCCATTTCGAATGTCACTTTCGTTATAAAATTATCACACTTCATTTCACGAGGAGAGTTCTCCCACAATTACGCGAAGGTGAAATTTTCGCGAATAAAACCAGATTTACAGTATCATCTCCAACCTACCCCCATGCCAGATACGGGGATTTTATGTCTCATGTGAGCAGGCACGTTAAAACTGCTGGTTGAAATAATGTCCTGAACAAACATGTATTACACACCTTCCAGCACACACACACACACACACACACACACACACACACACACACACACACAAACAAACAAACAAAGAGGAGAGCGGGCAATGAGAGGTATGTATAAAAATATTCTCTTCAAGAAGGACGGTCTGGCGATAATATTCAATCTAGGATTGTTGGTGAATGAGTCCTTAATCTTCATAATAGAGACATCAATACAGCCGACAAAATCCACAGAATCCTGTCGGGTGCCTAGCTTGAAAGAAAGAAAGAAAGGCAAATCGGGAGTCCCTTTCCGAAAATTTTAGGGTAACTATAATGACCTTGTTAGTATTTATTCTGTTTCACTAAATGGAATATTGTGTTACTGTTCGATAGCGGTTATTAAGTCCTCTTTATTATTTGTGACGTGGATTGATACCTCACTTATTTCGCATGAATTTGACTGTGGACTCGCGACGGGTGTGACTGGTCAACAATGGGGTGCTTACTCCTCCATGGCAACTAAACTCACCTCTGGATTACCAGAGGTCCGTGTTTGTCCAATGTTATCCATATGTGAACAATGCTTCTTTGACATTTTAAGTATTTATACTTTGGTATCCGTGAATTTTATATGATTAAGTCTGAGAAGATTTCAACTGCTGCTCAGCCATTCATATATCGGAATTAGCTCAATTTGAGTAAAATGCCCATATCCGAGTAATTCCGTATTTCTTGTAATATAAAACGACAATATGAGATATATGCAATTCATGGAATTCGCCTAAACGGATTGACTTTTAGTATTTGGTTTTAAGATTTGAACTTAGAATTAAGGATAATTGGTTATGTCTTCAGGGCACCATTACATTTCAATTCTTCTATCACAGTGTACGCTTATTATATTTTGTGTTTCGTGTGTCCCACAAGAAAAAGTATCAATGGTTCAATATTTTTGTCGGTTTATACTATACATTCTATACAGACAATGTCTTTGAGATGCAATATTTGCATTACCTTTATTATTTGTTGCTGACATTTTTCAACTAGAGTGTTTCGAGCACATGATACGCCCGCCTCTGCCAAATCAAATTCCAATTTTGTTGGAAAGGGGGCATATATATGATGAATACAGTGATTCGTATCACCAGCTGATAAGTAAAGAAAACCAATCACGAAGGGACATTACTCCAATGCTGCGGGAAGTTGAAACAGGACAACAAAATTTGTAATATATGTTAAACACTATTGCTTCTTGTGATACCATACTAAATTTGAAAGGAATTAAATGAAAAATAAAATAATTTCTTGCATTTTCTTCATATTGCCCTTTTTGGCAATCAAAGGGCCACAACTCTCGTGAAAATTAACGCAGCTGCTTCGTTTTAAAATATGCACATTTTCATGTGATACCAATGACACGTGCCAAATTGGGAAATATTCGTGTGAAAACTGTGGGAGACGTTGCGTCCAGAAGAAAATTGAACACAAGAAACCAAAAACTAGGTCAGGTAGGGTCATAACTCCAATTTTGAAAAAGTTGAAAAACGACAACAAAACTCCTAATATCTGTTAAACACTATTGCTTCTTGTAATACCATACCAAATTTGAAAGGCATTAAATGAAAGATAGAAATGTTTTTGCATTTTCAACATCATGCCCTTTTTGGCAATCAAAGGACCATAACTCTCATGAAAATTAACACAGCATCCTCCTTTTGCGCATCGTCAGATCATACCAATCACACATACCGAATCGCGAAATATTCGGGCTAAAACTGTGAGTTTAGTTAAACCCACAAGAAAATTGAACACCAGAAACTAGGTCACGTAGAGTCATAAATCTAATTCTGTGGAAAGTTGAAAAACGACAATAAAACCCGTAATATATGTTAAACACAATTGCTTCTTGTGATACCATACCAAATTTGAAAGGAATTACAGGAAAAGTAAACAAAATTCCTGCATTTTCTACATAATGCCCTTTTTGGCAATTAAAGATTCATTCCTCTTGTGAAAATTAACGCAGCTGGCGAATCGCAAAATATTCTAGTGAAAAATGTGGGACTGTGCGCCCACAAGAAAATTGAACATAAGAAACCAGAAAAAATAGGTCACGTAAGGTCATTACTCCAATTCTGCGGAAAGTTGAAACACGACAACAAAACCCGTATTATATGTTAATTATATGTTATTGCTTGTATTGATACCATACCAAATTTGAAAGGAATTGAAGAAATTACAAAAAAGTTCTTGGATTTTGTACATAAAGCCCAACAAAAGGGACATAACTCCGCCAAATATAGTTGTTTACGAACTCCGAACGGTTCATTCATTGAAGCATCCTTCCAAGGTTGCCGGCAATTGGACCATAATTGTTCAAGTTATCGCATAAAACAACCGGACGGACGGACGCACAACGCCATACCATAGTACGCCATTTTCCACGGTCGTATAATAAGTACTAAATAAAGACAATAGGGGATGTAGGTGACAGGTCAAGCCTGACACACCATAACATGGAGTGATTGGTGTTTTTTGTTTTCAACAATATAATGAGCGTCTGTGGGTGTGTTCGATTAGTATGACAGAAATATGTTTGACGTAAACTGTAATGATTGGACAGTGGTCATTTCAGGTTTTGCACGGACAGAATAATAGTTATTCAGGTAGACATTCGAGCCTTTTCCCCGAATATATATTTAAAATATTTGTAATTGGTTTAAAATATATTCTCGTTTCCGATCTCTGTTTTAATTCAGGTTGATCAGGGACTAAATGAACGAATATCTTAACAGCATCGTGTTATTTTTGCTCTCTACTTGATTCTTAATAAACGCCAAGTTAACTTGTGTATCTAGAGGCATCTCCCACTACAGTGTTGTGTTTGGTTGATAAATAAACTATGCTCGTTTGAGAAGAGCGAATTAGAACATTACTATTCTTAGCTGATACTCCATCACCGTATCTGAAATAACACGAATAGTTAAGCCACGAAAAATCGGCTGATTAAACGGGAACACAGTTGTTTAAAGTTTTTGCGTTAACGCACCATTTTTATTGGTTGAAATAGGAATGTGATATTTGGTTCATTGACTGAGCCCGCACCACTACTGTACTGAAAATGTATGTACATGAAGTTGCATTAAGCCAGTTGTCGGAAAAGGGTCCGTATCTACCAGTGTCGGCTTACATATTGATGATCACTGGAGAAATTGTGATTGAAATGGGTACAGGTTTGACCAAGATAGTTCAAGTCACATTGTGTTTAGGCCTGATGTAGGCTATGTTCATGGATACTTCGCAAGTTTTCATTTATGGTAGAAACAGATTCAACAACTCATATTTTACATATTGATGTTATTTGGAATTGTGATTGAAGCGAGATACAGATTTGACGCGATCAAGAGAGCCCGAGTCCGATAGTGTTTGTACGTGATGTAGGCTATGTTGGTTAATTTTTTTTAAAAATTGAAAAGACACTCGGTTAACCTCGTGTCTTTTCAGATTTTGAAAATTAACTAACTCGAGTTAGATAAAGATGATAATAAACTAACACTCGTTGTAGAATATCTATTTATATAACAGCGTGAGGCTAAATTGAAGGACCTCTGCTTTGTTTCTGATGACGTCCTGGCAAATTTATCTACATATGATCGAATATGAGGTATGAAAAGCGGGATTCAATAGATATTTAATAGACATCACCAGACGCGCATAGGTCTACTACTGGATTGTTATTTTTAACCTTAAATAGTGTTTAACGCCGCACTCAACAATATATCATTTTATATGGTGACGGCCAGTTTTTAACGGTGGAGGAGAGAACTCATTTACAATATACATGGGAAGAGACAACCGGTTTTCCAAAGGTAAACTGGCAAATTTTCTCACAAAAAAGAATCGGCCTTGTTACAGTGGGGCTCGAACCTGTGATGAACGGAATTGAGTGATTTCATGGTGCAAAGCGCGATGGGCTAACCATTCAGCCATCCTATAAAACAACTAGAAACATTTTAAAGACATACAAGCTGTAAATTTTTTTTATAAACAATGCATTCCGCGATAAGACCTTAACATGCATACAGAATGAATGAAATATGCTGACGATTGAAATTAATTCCTTTCACGAAAGAACCCTATGATAATTCTTCCATCATTTACATTTGATTTCTATTCACAAGGTACGACATAATAACAGGCTTAGGTTTTTTGAAAGAATATATTAGTTAACTAAAACATTGAATATTTAAAACTTCGAATACAAGATAGAATTCCATATTGACTGCTTCTTTGTCTTCAAGTTGAAAACTGATTTGCGCTGTTGCAGTTTGTTTCATTTTCTTTCATCGGCGTAATATTTTATGTATTTATTCTTCGCTGCGACACTGTTGGAAATTTAAAGTGGTTGGTTATGAACAGACTGTGATATTGACAGGAATACTAATTTATATCAATCTGGTTTTTTTGTATCTACAAGTACAAATTTGATGAATAACATCAATAATAAAGCACTACTTTCACATGTCGTCTTTATTTACACAAAGAAATAACGCAATATCTGTTAACATCAAGGAATCATAGAGTACAGAATGGTAACACACACACACACACACACACACACACACACATATATATATATATATATATATATATATATATATATATATATTACATTTTTTATTTTTATCAATTAAATAAGAAATTTATTTTCCACTGTTGTTTTTCATTGATTTTACTGTATTTTGATTAGCTTAATGAAAAATATCAATGTAAACTGTTTTTCATTAAGCCGATCAAAATACGGTGCCAGGCAACTAATGAAAATCCGATTAATTAATCCCATCTATAATGTAATGATAATTTTCAATTCATTGTTTCATTATAAACTGATCACATTTGCTAACAAATACCAATATATGGTGATGCCGTGATAAACACTTTTGAACACGTACTGTAGATATGACCTATCAGGAAGGGATTTTCGGTTTAGCTATTTATAACGCCGTATCGAAGCTAAACAAAATGGTTCCGAATAGACTAGTTTTCTCTCGACTAAAACGCAGGAGATATTATGTTTAGATGTAGTGGGTTTAAGTGGTCGACAGTCCAAAGGTTTTTAAAAAGATTCAGTGACACTGCAGATACAGTACAGAATGTTTGTTGTTTGTTTATTGTTGTTTAACGTCCAACTTAAGAATATTTCACTCATATGGAGACGTCAGCAAATGCCGGTGAAGGGCTTCAAATTTTGGTCCTTGCTTGGCACTTACGGCCATTGAGCAGTGAGGGTTCTTTAACGTGCAACACCTACTGCGACACGGGCAATCGAGTTTAACTGTCTCATCCGAAGTACAGGAAACTAACCTGCCACCGGCTGGACTCGAACTCACGACCTCACGATCAAGAGTCGAGCGCGCTACCGACTGAGCCAGGCCGGCTCTACAGTACAGAAAATGAACATCGAATTGGGCGAACTTCGAAGCGAGTTCGATGTCCAGGTCTATCGATAACATTGGCATGATCTTTGAGCCATCCAGTGATGTGTTTCATTTTCAATCAAAACCACAGGGGCGCGGAAATCGTTTTAGAGCCGAATATTATCCTCCAGGCTTCAGTTTTCATTGAACATATTACGCTCTAAAAAGATTTCAGAGCCCCTGTATCAAAACGTGGTTCGTTTACATTTCCAAAGCCGTAGACTAACCTACATGTACAGAACATCGTGTAAATCTAGGGTCTAACGAAACTAACTGGAAAATATAAAACATCTCAGATACCAAAGTATAAATCTTTAGGATGTCCAGGGATACAAATCCGGGAAAAATATGGACAAACACAGACCTCTGGAAATCTAGAGTTGGGATCAGGTGCTATGGAGGAGTGAGCATCCCCTGTCGACCGGTCACACCCGTCATGAGTCCACAGTCAATTCCAAATGAAATACGTGAGGAACGAATCCTCGTCACAATTGTGTTACAGACATCTTAACAACCGCCATCAAACAGGAAACTCAGTATTTCGCTTAGTGACACAGAGTAATCGCAAACAAGACTGTTATACCAACCCTAAAATTTGCGGAACGTAGACATCAAACGCGGTTTTCGATATTCCTGTGTCAATAATTTGTCAGTGAGTAGTTTACATCTGTATATGTTGAACACACCCTGGCATATCGGATCATTTGTGAAATATAAACTCCATATGAGGGTGATTGTGGGATATTACTACTTAAATGTGGAAAATTTACGATTGGAAACTTAATATCGTCGCGTTTTTTGTATAGTAAGTGTTAATTTCCCGTCTGTGTCTATAGTAAATAAAATGTCTGAAGTATGAAACGTGTGTTTGGTTCTGTTGTATCTTTACTTTCTAGTTCGTTGGGATATACCACATTGACATATGTACGAATATTGTCATTATTAATTGACAAAACGTCGTCGATATATGTAAATGTCAAATTAAAGGACACCGCTATAGCTTTTTCTTCTTTTGAATCAACTGTTTCTGAATGAAGTCTGCTTCGTATGAATAAATGAACAGGTCACTAATAAAGGAGTACATTGGTTCCAATAGGAATGCCAACAGTTTGTTGAAAGACCACGTCTCCGAACATAACAAATATATTGTCTATTAGAAATTTCAGCATCTTTTTTATATCAACTTCAGAGTATTTATATGCAGAATCAGAGTGGTGGATGACAAAATAAGTATCATGATAACCAATCACTAAATATTCAAATTTTCGAATACCACCTTTAGTAAAAAAAAAATACAGTTCTATGTGATGTTTTTTATATTTAGAATCGTTGTATAAAGAGTAGAGAAGTCGTATGTTTTAATACTACGAATCTGAGTAAATTGTGTACATTCAAATTTTTTAAAAGTTGTTTAGAATTTTTAAATACCCACATCTGATTGACACGGCTTCTGGAATAAGCAACTATACAGTATTGCTGAAGTTTCTACTTAACGGTTGTCAGTATCTTGGTAAGGAGTAAAGATAAAGGATTGGTAGAACATTTTCTGGACCCTGCTATGTACCTTTGTTTATATGGGATTTTGTGTAGTTTTGGTATCTGTAAATAATCGGGGTCTAACAGGACCAATAGTATCTAATAGGATCGTAATATACGAAAAAACAACACATGTGTTGGACGCCATATTGTATTCAACACACACGAGGTAATATAGGTTATGTCAATATTACAGATCGTATGGTAACGAGGCTCTAACATTAAACGAAACGAATTTAATAATATCAACATCCTTTTTTCCTCAAGGAATTTGACTGGATATGATCATTAACTGAAACTCCATATTGTGAATAAAATTCTTAAATTCTTGAAAGAGAACGAGTGTGGCTCAACTATAAATCAATTTGACACAGTTCCGTAACACAAATAAAAATAATAACAAAAAACAAAACAAAAACAACAAAAAAACACTGAATCCGGAAAGTCTTACTTCCGTCAGCTATTATCTCACATAGTCCTTTAAGTAGGCAGGTTTACGGATTGTTCTCGTCGGACGCAATGATCGCATATTTGATTCGGATGGAATTGGAGTTTCGGGTAATGTTCTTGAAGTACCTGTCTCAAGTAGTCTTTCTAGATTGTTTGATACATTGCTCAATATCGGTTTGTTGGCGTGTTATCATGATGTACACTTCGTATCAAAGATACATCGCGAACTTTCACATCTATTATCGTTGGTCTGATGTGTACTCTATTTCTGCGGTATATGTTCCATCAGTGCTTTGACGTTGTACAATCTCTCACATATTTCATCAGTTATTTTTTTCTTTTCTCCAAGGGCCAGTCGGTGGTTTCTTGAAATAAACATTCTGACCATTCGTCAGTTTTGGGAGAACTCGTGATTTCTTATCAAAATTACGTTTTATTGTGAATAGTCTTTGTTGTCGACTATTTACAGTTTCTGTATAAGTTGTTGGCTTCTTGATATCTGGTAACATTGATCGCGTATTTTGGCGGAACATCATTTCTGCAGGACTTTTATTGTTATCTTGTCTTGGGGTATTTTGCAGTTCCAAGAGTGCTTCACTCTGATCGGTTCGATCGCGCAAACATTTGATCATCATGTGTTTAATGATTTTTACTGCGGACTCCGCTTTCCCATTATTCTGCCGGTGATTCGGTGTTGTTATCTTGTGATGTATTCCCCATTTTGACACACATTTTGCAAATTCGTTGGATGAGTATTGTGGACCTCCATCCGATTCGATTTCTGACCGGATCCCAAAACGTGCAAACTGGTTTTTTTTCATAATGTTTATCACATGTGTGACGTCAGTGATGTGAGATAATCCACGTCGATAAAATTGGAAAAATAATCCACACAAACTAAGTAGTGTCGTCCGTTAATCTCAAATAAGTCAGAACCTATCTTTTGCCATGGTGTTCCTTCAGTATGTTGTTGTAGGCTTTCTCTTGTATTATTCCGTTTGAGTTCCTGGCACCCTTCACATGAGTCGGCCATTTGTTTGATTTCTTTAGCCATATCGGACCAAACTGTAGTCCCTCGCGCTCTACGCATCATGCTATCGTAAGCAAGATGTGCACTATGTAACCTCGATTTCATATCACTGCGTAGTGACTTTGGGATGACTATGGATTCGCCTTTCACCACGATACCATCCTGATATCCAAGTGTATCACGAAATTCAAAATACGGTTTTCCTGCGGTGGGTACGCTATCCTTGTTTTGTGGCCATCCATGACAAATTAACAATATCAATTCTTGAATCGCTGCATCATATCAGTACCTATCCTGACCTCATCAATTCTCGCGTCGGGAATGTTCATGTATGTGCACACATTCATAATCCTGGGTCTATCATCCAGATAGTTGACAAGTTCTGACACGACTTAATGCATCAGCTATTGTTAAGTTTGTTCCTTTCTCAAATTGAAATTCAAAATCATATCGGTACAGGCGCACTAGAATATTCTGTAAACGCTTTGGTGCGTTGCTCAATGGTTTCTTTAGTATAAACACTAGTGGTTTATGGTCATTCTGGACAATTACTGCTCGTCCATATGTATACTGATCAAAACGCTCGAGACCGACAGAATCGCTAGGTCGCTAGGACCTCATCTCTATCTGTGCTCAGTTGCGCTCGGATGTCGTCAATGATCGTGACGCGAATTCAACCGGCTGTCCATCTTGCATCAGAACCGCACCAATTCCTTGCTGGTTGCTATCAAGCTGTAGTACAACTTTTCTATTCACATTGAAATATGCTAGCATAGGTGCTGTTATAAGCATGCGATTTATATCCTCAAATGCAGTCCGACATTCACTAGACCAGTTCTATTTCATATCCTTGCGTGTTAAAGCACAAATTGGCTCTAACGTGATTGACATATCTGGCAGAAATCTAGCCATGTATTGCACAACACCACAGAATCTTTAAACTCCTGACACATCATCAGGTGCAGGCACCTCTTGTACCGTCCTGTTATCTGGTTTCACACTCTCACTTGTGATAGAGTGTCCATGAAAAGTGATTTCGCTTAATACAAACACATTCTTTGTTTCATTGAGAATAATGTTTCGTTCTTTGCATCGTGCGTACAGTGAATCTAGTTTCCGATCATTATCTCTATTTGCGTCAGCATTACTATTTCCACATCCGGCTTCGATTATGTCGTCTGCAATAGTAAATACGCCTTGAAGGTCTCCTTGCGCCTCATTGATTTTTCTGTGAAATATCTCGCTAGACACTTTTAGGCCTAATGGAAGTCTCGCCCATTGGAATCGGCCAAAAGGTGTTATCATCGTTGTTAGTTTACTGGACCCTTCATCCAGTCGTTCATGCCAGTATGCATCTTTAACGTCAGGTTTGCTGAAACATTTCTCAGCTTCGGGAACACATCATCCAATGTAGGAAGTTTGTAGTGTTTAGGTATTTAGGGGCTGTGGATCAATGTAGATGCGTAATTTACCAATGGCTTTCAGCACCACAGTCATCTTATTTACCCATGCAGTTGGTTCAGTCACTGGTATTAGCAATCCACGGTTTAATAATGTATCGAGTTCACGCTTTACATCATCTGGTATCGCGAGTGGTATTTCCGACTCGGTAATGTCTTTGCAGAAACAACAGGGTTGATCTTCAGTGATGCCTCTCTGAGATCTCCTAATTGTTGCTGATTAACAGATGCAATGAGTCTGTTACTATTTATGGTCACAAGTCTTCTTCCATCTCTTGTAATCCATGCAGACACATTAAACCGTTTGGTACCACAATAAAAGTGACATTATATTTTTCACCTATTTTCTTGTTACCTCAAAATCAACTACTCCGAGGGGTTTAAGATCGGATTTGTTTCACATTTTCAGTGTGATAGTTGTCGAACGATCTTGTTCCTTTCTTACAAACTTTTGGTTCAACGTATTAACATCGGCAGCACTATCAACTTGAAACTTAACTTCTTGTCCTTTCACTATCATGCATGCGGAAATGTTCTGTCTCGATTTCGATTTCACCGTCGATATTGTCATCTTCACTATCTGAGCACAGAGAGTCTCCTTCCACTGAGTGTATCTTTCTGCATTTTTCTAAATGATGCCTTCCATTGCAAACATTACAAGTTTTCCCATATGCCTGACATTTGTATTTGGTCAATTCCTTTCCTCCGGTTTCTTGTACTTAACACTTGGTTTACCATTGCTCGTGGTATTTTCAGTACTATTAGTACTTGTTTTACCATACGCCCCGTTGTGATGTGAGCTCCGTTTATTACTTCTGTTTTCAGCCTGCGGTTTACTATATGCCTTTCCAACTGAAACTTTGTTTCCTTTTTGTGATACGTCACTTCCCTTACTTAGCTCTTTGGCATGATTAGTAGAGTGTTCATGTGCACGACAAAGTTTTATGGTGTTCTGTAGGGTGTCTTTATCATCTTCCAATAACTGTAATTGGAGTTTACATTGACTGGTAATATGATTTTATTTCTGATAAGACAGAATTGATGTGACTCGATTACTTCGTTTGCTAATGGGTTACTGTATTTCTCTAATTTGTCAAGAAATGTGTTTACCATCTGCGGATTACCATCCAAAGTGATCAAAGAGTTCGACCACGTAGGGTCCAGCACAATGTAATAATATAGCTACATGTGTTTCCTTTTCTTTCTCCGCGGCAACATTTGCTGCTAAGTAGATTTCTATTTGTCGTTACACTTTCGGAAATTCACCGAAATGTTTCCGTTTGTAATATTCAGTTTTTCGGCTAATCTGAAAGCTGCTTCTGCCATTTTGTAACTGTAGGTGTTTGTTTACCGCCGCAATCATGTAAATAATCGGGGTCTAAAAGGACCAACAGTATCTAACAGGATCGTAACAAACGAAAAACAACACGTGTTTGAGGTCATATTGTATTCAACACACATGAGGTAATACATATTATATAAATATTACAGATCGTATGGTAATGAGGCTCTAACATTAAACGAAACGAATCTAATAATATCAACAGTATCCAATATAAATATGGTAGCTCAAATTCAGTACCGGTTGTAGGTACATCAAAAGAACGTAATACGGACACGTGATTTTGAAGGATCTCGTCCTTTGAAAGTGGGCTAAGTGTGTATATAGGATTACCAGAATTCGTATGAAAACCTACTTCTAAGAAACAATTATATTAATGTGCCTTAAAATAAGATTTTGAGGTTTTCATTTTCAACAATAGAAACGTCGCCGGTGATGACATGCCCGATAGGATTATATCTGATTATATCTGAAAGGAGATGATGCACATGAACATGAAGTAATACCTCCCAGTAAAAGAGATAAACTAGAAATGTAACTGTAGAATAAGTAATACCTCCCAGTAAAGGAGATAAACTGGAAATGTAACTGTAGAATAAGTAATACCTCCCAGTAAAAGAGATAAACTGGAAATGTAACTGTAGAATAAGTAATACCTCCCAGTAAAAGAGATAAACTGGAAATGTAACTGTAGGATTATGCAAAATATGTCTATCATCAATTTCCCCTTAAGTGCCTCAACGCGTGAATCGAGTAACTACGTAAACTGGATTTTTAAGTCAAAAAGTAACTTTTTTGTATACAAATTGAGGGACCTGTGTTAAAAGTTCCGGTTATTTATATAACAGTTAACCGTTCCCGAACCTGATCGTTATATCCTTTTTAGATAAATATCCGGTGAAAGGTTGAGCAGAAAACGACATTTCATGATTTTGTTTCAAAATATAGGAATTATTTTCTATGCGTTCAATGGCGATATACGCTTCAAACGTTTAAACATAACAAGAACATTGGATTTTGCACTAGCAATATCAGTTGTTGGTTTGTTAAAAAGAGAAAATCGTACTCAGTGATTTCTAAATCTGATCTCAAAATTTTGGCTCTGGTAAGTTTGCTTTTTGCATTATATATTTTACTCTTTAAGCTATACAATCAATGGTTCCTATACTGTATCCAGTATGGCGGATATGTTAATCAAGGAAAGGGTACCAATTTTCTCCATATGTTCAGATTCCACTCGGCTAATTGATACTCTACACCCAAAGAGTCCTTCATACCAAATAACAACGTCCTTCTACATATATTGAATGATTTATAGTGCTTTCCAACACTTACCCCAAAACTTTAAACTGGCAACGCCGACGTCGGAGTGACTACATAAGCCCCCTATTCTTCGAATACGCGAGTAAATGACAGTATTTGGTGGGTTCAATACATCATAACGTCGTTACAAAAGTATTCCAAAACTAAGAACGAATGAACGAAGGTGGTTTCGAATAAAATCAATTCGAGTTGGAATCATCTCGAAAGGTACGTATTAGGTAAAATTCATTCAGGTGAAGTCAATTAACTTAATGATGCCACTGAAGTCTGTGCAGCCAAACTTTTTCTCTCCGCATCGCTCCAATTTGGGTTATGACCAATGACCACAAGTGTCATGTGCATGTCATTTTAGTAGTTTACATAATTCGTTTCATGACTTGTATTTATTTACTGCGTTGTATATATATATATATATATATATATATATATATATATATATATATATATATATATATATATATATATATATATATATATATCGCCATATTTGTAAACATCAAGGAATCACACAGGGAAACAGAATACTAATATAAATACCATTTTGCAGACTTACTACTTCTTATATCTGACAGTGTTTGCTCACAAAGTGTGATATAATCGATTATTTTCTGTTATACGAAACACCTATTTAGTCGTAATATGCATTGATTTTACTCTTTTTCATACAATTTCCCAATCACACACAACTGATGACGTCATACTGACTGAAACGATCGTCTTGAGCATTTATTTTTAGTCCAGTCAAATAATGTTTAACGTCAAACTAATTGCAACAAGAGAAATTTTCAGTGCAATCAAATAGTAAGTGTGGTCTAAACTATATAAAAAGTCGACAAAAATTGACCAGCTAGTTTTGTCAAAAAGTTATTTCAATATGCGTATTATTTACATGTAAATTACACCAGAATTGGGCTACCGAAGAATGAAAGAGTTCATAAAAGGGAGGTAATCTTATTGAAGCAGACGATTTATGTTTCTGTTGTTTCTACGAATTGCCGCTATTGGTAAGTATTTTGATTAATCTGTCTTATATAATGTAATATTATGTATATTATACATATTTTAAAGGTATGCAAGTCATGATTAAATGTCAGGCGATGGCAATTGTTCGTGAATATAATCTTAATGTGGAATATTTATGCCTTGACGTTTCGGTACCTCAGAATGAATTAATCTATCATTGGAACTCTTGTTTATCGTTTGGTTATATATAAAATCAATAATAGTATACTAAAATTTATCAAATAAATGATGGAAAAAGGAAAAAATTCTAGCCTAGGTTATTTCAGACAAAAAAGTATAGAACGCCGTTAGCGTCATAATAAAGCATACGATTATCGAAATCAACATTAACAGTTTTACAGTCAATATAGACCGTTTCAAATTTAATACTTTGCATTAATATTTTGTATTGATAAATAACGATTAATATGTACACATTTAATGATATTTACTAATGAAAATCACCGTTGAATTACAAACTTAATATTTAACTTATATTTTTCATAATCGACGGATCTAAGTAATTCTTACATTTGCGGAATGAAAGTGTAACTTTGAAGTTTATCATGAATCTATAGCAAATGAATGGTGTTGTTTTTTTATTATCATTATTATTACAATGACAGATGTTATCATGAAAACTGCATCTTTTGTAACAAGATCCTTGAAAACGGCGAACCTACAGTCAAACTCAAAAAGAAAGGTTGTGAAAACGTCAACAGAATAAACTTTGAAAGAAAACAAGAACTTTTACCTGTACCTGGCCAAATAGTAAATCAGTATTGCAGACGTGATTACATGAACCTAAAATTGACAAGATTGAAAATAAATGTGGATGTAGAACCGGAAATAAATAATATGGAATGTTTTAGATCCAGCAAACCACTTTTTAATTTTAATGAGCACTGCTTATTCTGTGGTCAAACGACAAAGATCATTTTGTTTTCACACATGATATTTCTCAAGTTAAAATTCATGACACATACTACCCAGAATGCCGTAGATTTATCATATTTAATTTTGAAAGGAGAAGTGTCTTTGACAGAGATCAATCAAAGTCAGTAAATGGATATTTTAAACGAGATAATAGATCGATTCGGACAGTCACGATCGAAGAACAGAACGGCAAATTTTTGGTTCCAGTATTTGAACATGGTATGTAATCTATGAGACTTCGTAAAGGCAGAAAGTACTGGCAATTAGGATTTACATTTGGAATCCATGAAAGCAATGCTTCCTTGCTTTGCGACTTCCGGCCACAAACTATATGTGGTATCGTGTTTGACATATCTCAGTCAAATGGAATGTCTGAAGAAACAAATTCCCGAAATAGCAGCTCTGTTTGAATCAAGATATCATGTGATCAGGCGAACAAATAAATATTGGACAGGAATTTCATCAGATTTCAAACTAAGCTATACGACAAACGCGAAGATTTTTCCACATTTAAGTAGTAATATCCCACAATCACGCGCATATGGAGTTTATATTTCACAAATGATCAGATATGCCAGGGCGTGTTCAACATATGAACATTTCATATGCAGAAGTAAACTACTCACTGGCAAATTATTGATACAGGGATATCGAAAACCGTGTTTGATGTCAACGTTCGCAAATTTTATGGTCGGTATAATAGTCTTGCTTGCGACTACCTGTTCGATGGCGGTTGTTGAGATGCGTTCCTGACGAATTTCATTTTAATTTGACTTTTGACTCACGGCAGGTGTGACCGGTCGACAGGGGATGCTTACTCCATGGCACCTGATCCCACCTCTTGATTTCAAGAGGTCTATGTTTGTCCATTTTTTACCAGATTTGTACCTATATCCTGGACATCCTAAATTATAACTTGGTATGTGAGAATTTTTATGTTTGGCAATCGAGCAAGAGTTAATGTAAAGCAGTAAGACTACCGGTGGCTTTACCAGAAGACGAAGTATGAGTGAAAGTCAGAGAGAATTCTGGATTTTATCGATGTCACATTGTGCATAGCTTTCAGACAATGCAGTTTTTTTGCAGGGAAACAATTTTATTCATTAGATCAGCACAAAGAAGATGGCTTTAATCCCCAAGAATGGGATACTAAAGATATGATGATATTTGCTTCTTTTCTGGAAGAAAGAAATCCATAAGAAACAATAAAACGAATGTAGCAGCAAGATGTAAATGTAATGTAGCAGCAAGATGTAAATGTAATGTAGCAGCAAGATGTAAATGTAATGTAGCAGCAACATGTAGCATGTAAATGTTGACAGAGCAAAAGACATTGAACTTAGTATACTAAAGACAATGGATGGTAAATAGGTATCACAATTTACTTTCAAGAGGAAAAAACAAGCTATCACACTTCTAGACAAAGCTATTTACCTGCATGGTGAACCTGAAATAGCAGCAATCGACCGACAGCTTTTATTTTAGAATTTATCATAGCTGCAGATTGTATATATGATTACAAATCAGAAAGGTTTGATGAGGATAGCGGCAAAGGCAACTCTAGCGGAGGCGATCTGGAATATTTGCAAATGTAAACTAGAAGATACAGCTGTTGTTTATTTTAACAATTATGTTGCTGATGGCGGATCTCTTTGAAAACTGGGTTGACATTTGAAATCTGTAAAAGGCATATTGATTCTGTAAAACGTTATGGTACTGGTTCCATCGTTGTAGTGTTTTATGGACACGCATCCAGGCCTGATACGAAAGATGCGATACATCTTAGACAAACGAACCAAAGGAATGTTCGGAACAATGGTCATATTTAGAGAGACAACGTCTTTTAGGTCATAGAAGGAAACATTTTTTGATAAAAATAGAAATAAACAAAACACCTTTGCAATGTTGAGTAAAACTTGAATTTAAATATCATTACATCAATGCCTGCTTCAGCAGGTGCTGATCTACCTATCGCTAAAACTGCAATAGAGTCGTCCAAAACACTTCCAAAATACTCCTTGGGGAAGATACTGACCTGTTGGTACTCTCTGCTGTATTATTACACATTTGGATCCATGAATCTTATTTTCAGACCAAACCATGATATCAAGAATACTAAATAAAAATATGGGACATTATTAAAAGGAAAAGACGTGTACAAAGTCCTTCCAATAATTAACGCAGTACGCAGCTGTGACACAACATCAAAGCTGTATGGTGTAGGAAAGGGATCTGCATTACCGAAATTCACGAACAGTGATATATAAAAAGAACTCGGTGAGATATTTTTGAAAATTTCTGCTGTTGAAGACATCACGAATGCAGGTGAAAAGATAATCTCATTTGTATGTAGGTGCACCGACTTTACCTTCTTCGGTACAAACTGTTTGTATACAGAGCCCTTACTTGCAAATAGGTAATTCAGATCCACACTTTTCCGCAAACATCTGATTCAGCGGCATATAATATCTTAAGGGCATATTTTCAAGTTCAGACCTGGATTGAAGGCCAAGGGATTGATCCTTGTGGTTTTTGACGGACAATTGTAAAAGACAGACTGATGCCTATCAAAACTGAAAAGCAGCCCGCTCCACAAAGACTGTTGTTACCAATTCCACATTGCAACTGCAAGTCAAATTGTGGCACTCGACGTTGTTACATGTAAAAAAAAAACTCATGTGGCGAATGTCGTGGTCAGAGCTGTTCGAATTATTCAAAACGGAAAGATAGAAGCTGAAGAACTTTGACTAAAATTGAATGTATACCCCATTTTGTTCATGGTTAGCTTTTCTGTACTTCAAGGAGATAACTACCTAAAGATTCAACGAAAACAATCATCTGTGCCAAAAGTGAAGTTTTCTACAACGTACAAACAGCAACAAACAGAGAATGAATATTTCATCCATGATAAATCCAACATTTATTCCACAGCACTGAATATGAAGCACCTTCCAAAACAAAACAAAGCGATCAGGTTCCAACTATCATTCGGCCATTGAGACATGTTTCGTCTTTCGATAAATAGAGAAGTGTCCCAAAACCTGGGAGTTGAAACATTGGTCAGTGGCCGAATGACATTAGGAAGTAGATCACTTCGTTTTTGTTTTGGAGGGTGCCTTATATTTATGTGTCATGGATTAAATTTTTGATGTATTATGAATGAAATATTAATTATCTGTTTGTTGCTGATTGTAAGTTGCAGAAAACTTCGATTGAGCCACAGATGTTTATTTTCGTTGAAAAGTACAGGTAAGACTGAGTCCGTGAGGTTTATTCAGCCTCTTGGACTTTGCACGTTTCCCGTTGAGAGTACAGATATACAATGACGACTTATCTAACTAATCCGCCTTTATACCTGTTGTGGGACTTGTTTTCTGGTGAAACACTTACAAATATATCTGCGTGTGGGAGATGAAGTTGGAATGGTTCAAAACGTTTTTTTCAACACAACCTTTTTTATTAAAAGTTCAACAGCTTTTTTGTGATCATAGTTAAGCTTTAAGAATGAAGTTTTTATGAATTTTCTCGGTACCATCATAAATTTGAAAGACTCAACCATCTTCCCATCACAGTGGGCCCTTCCATAAAGCTAAATAGACTTGGTGAAATTAAAAAACGTAAATTCTTACGAAAAGTTGAATTTCAGACGTGATCAGGGAGAAGAAACGCGAATTCATATAGGAATATACACTCGATTTAAAACGTTATCGATGAAATAAAGAATACCAAGATAAAAAAACTGATTTTTTTTCTTTCAATTCATACTTCATCAACATATTTGGGAGATAAAATATACATCTTACAAGAGTTTGGAAATACGTTCGATTATAGTGTCACATAGCGTTTTTAAAAACGTCAGTTAGCTTGTGGTTGCTAATATATATATAATACATGGCTGCTAATATATATATATATATATATATATATATATATATATATATATATATATATATATATATATATATATATAATGTGTGTGTGTGTGTGTGTGTGTGTAATTTCTTATCACAGTGAGAAATGAATTTCTATAATAGGAAGTCAGAAAGAATGCCACATGATTTTTATAATACATAGATTTATATTTAGAAAAAAACCGATGATCATGCACAATGTGATGCAATACAAGGGTTAGATAAATTTTATGTGAACGAACGGTCAACTGTAATTTGAGTACAACACACAGCTAGAAAAATCATCCTGAATGTCGAGCCAATGACAAACAATTCCTATCTTTATGGTCGTTTTTCTAATACAAATGTCAGGACAGGAATGTAATTGCATGGGAATTAAATATTAAGGTCATTTATTATTATTGGCATTGAGCAATTATCAATATATACCATGGCATCTTGTCTCAGCATTACCGCTTTATTTCTTGGGTGAACCTCTGTCTTATTCTATTTCCACTTGTAAGACAAACATTACCACACAATTATGAATACCAGCTTACATTAGCCTCAACAAGTGAGTGGTTCTTTTTTAATGGTTTTCAAAATAATTTCCTGGTTGGAAAATGAATATAATTTTGTTTTGTTTGTAGACCTATGTTTTGAATACAGATAATACATGATATAATTGACAGTTGCAGTATTAACTGCAGTGAACACATGAAACGGGGATGGGGAGATTTCCCGGGAAAGTGATTCTCTTAAACTTTGCTTATCTGCATAAGGATTCCACTAGCTTTATATTGCTCAAATCTGTGAGAAAGCAAGTCACTTAAAATCAGGAGATTGAATTGTAGAGGATTGTCGTCTGATTATATTAAAAGAAGAGATACTTTTTGTAAATGTCGCAGTAAATATGTCATGACCTTTCTTATCGATGATTATTTAAGTAAAAATGTAGAAATTATATATCGAAGTTAGAATGGAGATATGAAAGCTTTTTAAGAGTAATTCTATATAAAGACCAAAATTGGTCAGAAATGGTATATCGCAAATTTTGAAACCAGCTGGTCACAATGATAGCCTTGCATAAGAGTAACAAAACCTTGCAATTTTTTACCATTAAAACTCCCTCGTTACCATAGCAACGGTCATTTATCTATATTGAATATGGTAACCTAATGGAAATAGCCATATTACGTAAATTTCATGAAATGTGATATTTATGTCCGTTTTGACAGCAGTTTTTTTGTATTAATTGTTGATCTTAACATGTTTATATAATAAGGTAGAAAATATCGGGGATCGTAATGCCTCCATTTTTAAAAAAAAGGCCTGTTGAAAGTTGTTTTTTTTTTAGGTTAATATAGGGAAATTCCGTGCACATTTAAATCAGGCCTAAAACGCAGCATAGGAAATTGCTGATTTTTCACTATTCACTTTAGTAACATTAGTAGAAACGAACATCAAAATATTTCAGTGGGTATTTTTGTCACTAATTAACAATTCCTTGGACAACATCAACGTAATTTGTTATCTGTGCCAAAAGAGAACTCTTTAAGAAAAATAGTAAATGAACAGCTTATGTGAACTCGGTACTAAATGTGGATACAAGAAATCGTACTTGCAATAAACATAGATCCATAATGCAACCAAATCACTCGTAAATACGACCAATTTTTGAGGTGTTGAGGGTGTTTACGTCCAAATCTATCGCTACCCGTTTTCTCAAATCGGAATTTGAATGTTTTCCGTTTCCACTCTGTCAATACAGCCGAAATCGTGGTCAATTATGCGCTTAAAAATAACCACGATATCTTTGCAATAAACTAGAGCGTCTATCTCACGTTGATTAAGGCGGTCACTAAAAGTAGTAGTTGGAGGCGGAGTCGGATTCGAGAATCGGCGGATTCGAAAAAATAGTTGTCGATTTCTTCCTCAATACTTATTCAAAGAACACAATATTTGTAGTATATCTTTATTGCGGTATTTTACATCATTCACAGTAGAAAATTATACAAAATTATTTTTGACTCGATTTACGTGACATTGTCTTACGTTGGCATACTAAAATTAGTAGTCGGATTCGACAGCGGAGTCTAGGTATTGGATCGATTTAAGTTAATCCGTTATACTTAAACTTTAAGTAAAGTATATATCACAATCGTTTATGATAGCATCATTCTAAATATACCATTAAATGACACTAAAATCACTTATTTTTCGTTAGCAATCATAATTTGTTATCGCTTAGTAATACTACAGAGTCGGATCGAAAAGATGCTAATGTCGGATTCCTAATAGTATAGTGTTTTCGGATTCAATTAGCGGCGGATTCGAAATGAATAATCGTTGAGTTCTCACCCAATTCTAATTCTATTTAAGTAATCTTTTCAATGATAATTAAGGACATCATTCTGAATTATTTTCAGTAAAAAGTTACTCAAATTTTGGTACGTTTTAGATTTCCTAGATTTTGGCTGATGAAAGCACACTAAAATTAGTAGTCAGATTTCAGTGGCGGAGTTGAGATGTCAGGTCAATTTACACTAATCTGAAGCTTTTTGACTTAAGATAAACTGAATATAATTATTGTATCAAATAGCATATTTTTGTGTAAAATTCAAGATTTACGAGATGCTATAGAATCGGTTCGAAAAGAGACAATGTCGGAGTCCTGATTTGAACGGACGCGGAAATCTGGGGGTAAGGTATATTTGGGTATATTATATTGCTAATACAGTATATAATGAAATTATATATATATCATTTGATCTCGACAGTTGTTATTTACTATATTTGAAAGTTAGATTTAAAACTATTATGAAGATTTGATATGATAGGAGAAATTTAGTTGAACTATAGACGTTGAAAAAAAATCTTAAAGTAGCCAAACTTTGAGTAACCGTTGCTAAGAAACGAAAAAATTACCCGCTCTGATTTTATAATATATTGTTCTATAAGACTTATTCAAACTTTTGGTCGACATATCTTAAAATTTCTATGCTGCATTTTTGGGGGGTAAAGTCTTGAAAAATCAAAAAATCATAATTTTTTTCTAATTGGATAATTGAAGAAACCACCTGTCTTTAAGTTGTTAGGCAAAATACCTTCTGTACTGATTATCACTTTGAATTTCTAATCATAGGTGATTCAAACAAAATATTTACATTATTGATATATCTTGTATTTCAAATAAAGACAACTGTAGAAACTATGCAAAAATGCCTTTTTCTATATAGGTAAGAGGACAAATCTTGTGAACAACAACTCTTTGTTGCCATGACAACAATATATATATTTTTTCATTTTTAAAATCAATATTATGTTTTAGTATTCCATAATAAACATATATAGTAAATATGAACGTATTCTGTGACATACCATTTCTCAGCACTTAAATAATTTTTTGGTCTTTACATAGAATTACTTTTAAATTCCTATTAATCAAATAGTCGGGGAGTAGCAATTATTTTTATAAATACCTTTGGATATGAAGTTCTATCTTAAAGCACTAATGATAACTATTTAATAATTTGTACAAAACTCATAAAATTCATGTGATAAAAATAGGTTCTCGGAAGTAGTAATAGGCAGCTCCATAGCGCGCAATTTTTGCCGCCAGTGGCGCTGTTGATGACATCAGAATCCTGGCTTCTGACTGCTAAATTCAAATTGAGCTGCCTGTGACGTCATATTGGAATTAAAGTCAGATCGGAAGTGATGTCAGGAGTGACCTTGCCACCATCTTGAGTTATTTGCCATGTCGACTGATAGGAGTAAATCGTGTCGGTGAACGGAAGCGGAAAAATGTAGGACGGCCATCTTGAATAATGAGCCAATGATGGCCTTTCTCTAAAAGGACCGGGCGTAACGAAAGGTCAAGTGAGTTCCCGATAGGTCAAATGCTAAAACTAGAAGTTGGATTTTTCAGATTTTGAGTTTAGAGTGAATCTATTTTTAGATCAGATGTTAGGTTTTTCCAGGTTTGGGTTTTAAAGAAAGATGAGTGGATAATTAGTAGTTTGGGTCGCGAGACTTCACGGGAATTGGGATTCTAACAGAAGATTTTTTTTATATTTGGTGTTTGGAGTGAATCTATTTCCTGATCAGAAGTAACCTAACCTGCGTGCAAATATGGCGGGACAGGCGCTCTGCGACTTCATCTACAAGTGTAAATATAAACGAATTTCCCACGGATTGATACTGACAATCCACAATTAATACCAATGACTTGTATATTGGCATCACACACTGCCGGGGAGTTGGGAAGCGGAATCCCGTTTAATTAATGTAACAAACAATTTAATTGGTTCTCTGATAACATCTCTCCTACATGTCACCGTGCTATCAGTACTGTTTATCAGAGTTCTATATGTATTTGGGAAAATACAGGAAGTCGTGCTGTATGACATTGATGTCGATAAGATCTCAGTACGATGCAGGGTTATTTAAGAAATAATTTACCTTTCATTTTATTCATTTTATTTCAGACAAGAAAATAAAACTTTTAGCATCTTTGGAGTCATTTCTCACCGAAAGTATCTAGAAGAGTATCTAGAAAATTGAAATGTCTTAATTAATGGTAACTTATTCCATCTCAAAAAGACACTAAACTGGCTATATAGTAAAAAGGATACGATGATAAATTGATTTGTTTGAAATATATATCCTCGTGAGACCAGGTCGTCTACAGTATTTTTAAAAAATCTGTAAGACATCCACAGACACAAGATTCCTCAAAGGCGTCAGAAGATAAAAAAAATCGATTGCTTTGGCCTTTAATTTAATATTTTGATATCTTTTAAGATTTTTGTCATTCATAAATAAAAACAATTTTAAGGAATTAAGATGAAGATGCCATAGCACTGAAAGTTTTATGCTATAATTTTTTTACACCGGCTGAAAGTGACATCGTTATCGGACAAATTTGTTAACCTGGACTTGTAAACTTTCAAATCCATAACATTGAAACGGCATTATGATTTAACCCTAAGTTAAGTGCTGTTATCGTGTTACCAGCATTCAAAACAAGTGTGCCTCGAACACATGATACGACTGTCTCTGCCAAATCCAATTTCCATTTTCCTGGAACGAGGGCATACATATGATGTATACAGAGATCCATTTCACCAGGTGATAAGTAATGAACCAAGTCACGAAAGGACATAACTCCAATGACGCCGGAAGTAGAAACGCAACAACAAAACCCGTAATATATGTTAAACACTATTGCTTCTTGTGATGTCATACAATCATTAAAAGGAATTAAATGAAAAATTAAAAACAACTTCTTGCATTTTCTTCATAATGCCATTTTTGGCAATCAAAGGGCCAGCACACGTGAAAATTAACGCAGCATGTTCATTTTACGATATGCACATCTTCATATGATACCAACCACACATGCCAATTTGCGAAATAATCGGGTAAAAACTGTGGGACTAGTTGCGCCCTCAAGAAAATTGAATACAAGAAACCAGAAACTAAGTCACGTAGGGCCACAACTCCAATTCTGCGGAAAGTTGAAACAGGACAAAAAAACCCGTATTACATTTTAAAATTTTTTGCTTGAGATACCGTACCTGATTCGAAAGGAATTGGAGGAAATACAAAAAAGTTCTTGCATTTTGTACATAATTCCCATATTTGGCAATAAAAGGTATTAAACTCCGTCAAATATAGTTGAAATTTCACAATTTACGAAATCCTTCGAATGGTTAATGCAATAAAGCATCCTACTAAGTTTGACGAAAATTGGGTCATAATTCTTTGAGTTATCACAAAACAACCGGACGGAGGGACTGAAGGACAGACGACGGACAACGTCATACCATAATACGCCGTCTTCGACGGGCGTTTAAAAGTTCACCATATTTCAATTAATTCAATGTTAAAATAAAAAAAACTACAGGTCCAATATTACTCATTCTAAAACACCAAGCATTTATACGTCTACACGATACGCCCACTCTGTCAAGTTTTTTGTCGAAAATAGAAACTCTGATTGACTGAAAACGCGCCAACTTCGTGGAAATATCAAATCCTTATCATTAACGTAATGCCAAACACTTTATACTAGTCACAAATGGTACTTAAACTTCGCCACTTGGGATAAAGACGAACAGCATTTAAGGATAGCAGCTACTTATAAAGGTTTATAAATCGCTTAAAATAGAAAATTAAATATAGAAAGGAGTAAGAGACACATATAAACGTACTATTACTTTTAATTCAAAGATGATATAAGATTGTGGGTTTCGTATACACTTGTATTTTTTTCGTAGCATAATATCAGTTTATGCTGATGAAAATTAAACGCATGTGCATTTGTTTTCATTAATTTTCCGTCTTATCCCTATCGTAATGTTATTCAGTTAAACATTTTGTCAGTAACGTAATATATATATATATATATATATATATATATATATATATATATATATATATATATGAATAATAAATTAGTATACACACACATACACACACAGATTTATATATATATATATATATATATATATATATATATATATATATATATATATATATATATATATATATATATATATATCTGTGTGTGTGTACTAATTTAATATTCATATTTTTATTGATATTACCATAAAAAAGTCATAAGGTTTGGCCGCGTTCTGAGGTTTTCTTTCCTATTTCTTAAGAAAGGTCTGCGTTCTTAAATAAACAAAAAAATGAGTGCTTTTTCTCGAGGGCCTGACACAATAAAACTTAAGAATTTACTCAAGTTTGAGAATGTTTTCAACTTAATCTTCTCAGCCAATCAGATTTCAGGATTTGCCAAAGTTGAGTAAATTTTAAAACTAAATGTTACTCTTAAGTTTTATATTGTCAGGCCCAGGCACCGGATTAAATTCTGCATTACAACACTACGACTAAACCAATCACAAAGTTTGGGTCAAATGACTCCTAGATAGGGGATTATTTATATTCTATTGATATTCAAAGTTTTGATAATGATAACACGGTCTCTCTATTTTCCTTTCCTATCCACCTCTTTCTTATCTTTTCCCATATTTCAGTTGGAAATGCAAGTGTCAATATCTGTTCTAATTATAACCCAACAAGTGCTACACCATGTTTGTGTTCACCTTTGAAGTTCTTTTGATTAATTCTCGGTGCAGCATACGCCCAAACTATGACAACATAATCACCCCAGTCACTACTGATTAAGCGCATATTAACATCTAAATAGGAAAATAGGGGGGAAAGGAATCTGCTTTTAACAAAATATGTTTATAATATGAATACGTCATTTTGATCATAATTCTGATACTTCAATCTTCCTGTATCCATTCTGCTAGAGCATTAAAGAGATTTGAGAAACTTGATATCATACTATTAAAGTTCTTGTAGTCAGAATCAACATGGATCGAATTTCGGCAATACAACATATAATTACTAGCTGTCCTCATTTTCACCTTATTGTTTTTCAATTGAACTTAATTTGACTGGAAACGCACATAAACTGGATCCTCATCATTTAAACTTTTTTCACCCGTGTAAACTTTAGTTGTCGGGAAAATCTCATTTGCTTGAGAAGAAGTAAGTTTAACTAAGGTGGAACATTATTATTATGTATACAAGTTCACAATATCGACCGTAAAGGAATGTATAATTTATAATGCAGTGGCAGTATTATGTGGAAAAGTAAAACTGCTCATTACAAGTCGAAAATTACGAAGTATTATTGAGCAGTTATTAATTACTGACACCGAATTATGATGTGTTGAACTCTAACTCTAATATCTAACAAGAAAAACACAGAGATACGGTTAAAAGTATCATACAGAATATGTGCCTTTGACCCATTGTCTACCCAACACAAATTGTTTGTTTACTGTTGTTTAACGTCCCACTCAAGAATATTTCACTTTTATGGAGACCAAATGGTCACCAAATGCCGGTGAAGGGCTTCAAATTTTGGCCTATGCTCGGCACTTACGGCCATTGGAAAGTGAGGGTTCTTTAACGTGCCGACACCTACTGTGACACGGGACCTCGGTTTTTACTGTCGCATCCGAAGGACAGGAAACTAACCTACCGCCGGCTGGACTTGAACTCACGACCTCACGCCCAATAGTCGAGCGCGCTACCTACTGAGGCAGGCCGGCTCTCTGCAAAACATAAACCCTATTTCACAATTTCGATAAAAAGACTAATTCATTACCTCGGAACATAAAGACTATACAAATAGAAAGGAAAAGCAGCACACGATGAATACAGGACATCTAGATGCGGGATCAGGTGACCTGGATTAACTTTCGACCTGTGAGTCCTGTCAAATTATAATATAAACAAACAGAAAGTCATCATTTCAGTTAGTGAAACAGTATAAGATTATATAATTCAATATTACATAAATACTGCTCGCTCATTGGCAGTAGCAAAGCAAGTTAAGTCGATGTAACCTGCTTTGCTCCCATATAACTGCCATTGCTACGTCACGAGCCATTTAACCTTACAAACCAGAAAAAATACTTTCAACGGCACTGCTTACATGCATACAATGCACTTCAGCTTGTCGAGTGAAAACATGAATAAAATTAATACACTTTATGTTCATGTTTTTACAATATTCATTCTAGTATCACTGATCGTATATTTCAGGAGCCCTGACAAGCATAAACTCATTAAATGCACTGTCCATGGTCATGCTCGTCCATTCCATTCAGAAATGGGAAACAAAAAAAACGAAAGAAAAAAAGAAAGAAAAGAATGTTGATAGGTAAATAAATAAATCGAAACCAACATCCCGTGTTGGTAGATCAGTCTGGTTGCGCCTCGTTTTGAATTTACATATCAACAGGTTAAGAGAGTAACAGATGTTTTTATTATGTGTTATTTATCTGTTAATTTATCACTAACAATCCATGTTAAAACAATCCTCTATACACAGTTTAACATTTTTGTTATCGCCATGGGTTTCATTTTTTCAGTCAACGTTCGCTCCGTCATTTTAAAGAAAAGGGTGAGATCATTTGTTATTAATAAACTACTGATTTAATAAATTAGAACCTTTATCATACACGATAATATTTTTGGAATTCGAAACATCAAAGGTTTTATTTTGAAGTGATCCTGTCCGAGTCGGTCCTTCACACTGCCATCATCGGTTGCTAGGCCGGTGTTTTCATGCGCGCTTAACAGCCAATACCAAGTTAATTACTTTTTTTCTCGAAAATAAAAAAAGATGTCATTTGATCTACCATATATCCTGCCCATGATGCAGTAAATGTCTATAATCAAATTGTAAGGATTAACTTTAACATATTTGCTATTTACTGAACGTTAGCTGGCATGAGACAGAGTACACTTTCTTGTATTGCACTCCGCACAATACAGTGTGTACTCTGCCTCATGCCAGTTAACTTTCAATAACTAGCAAAAATGTTCAAGTTAATCCTTAAATAACGAAACGCCCAGCGATACAGGAGTCTACGTGGTCGAGTGGTTAGAGCATAACGCTTTGAACAATGAAGTCGTCACTTCTGGTTAGCACAAGAGCTCAGCTGCACCCTAAGCTGATTTTCTGTGAGAAAGTTTGCCAGTTTACTTCGCAGAAGCCGTTGCCGGTGGTGGTCTCTTCCCGACTACATTGTAACCGCGTTGTCCCCTCCACCATTAGCACTGGCCACCACCAAATAACAGAGAAAATTGTTGAGTTCGACTTAAAACACCTTTCAAAATCAAAAAACTAATCGATATATATCTAATTACATAGCCCACATGGATCACATGTTTTGACACGTTTTGAGAAGTCAACGATAAATCCTGATATCTGAAGCACGCTTCATTGCATTCATCTACAAGAGTACAAACTTTAAGTCGGCAGAAAGCTTTGAGCACAAAACATAAATTTATTTTTAATGACGCATATTGCCTTCATTTATTTGCTATGTGATAGGTTTTTATGAAATTGTTTCCTTGTTCGATACAATTACAATTTCAAGATATTTTATTAACAAAATTACAAACGCATCGAGGAAATCCGCCGTTTAATTCTTGGAATACGTACATCTCGATTTAGATACTGTAAGATTTTGTGCAGTACTATTCAGGTTAGGTAATAATGTTAAACAATTTCTTGTAGAAACGGCGTATAGAAATGTATATAATTGAAAGCTGTTATGATCTTTAATCCAACTACTACCTACAGTAGCACTTCTATGTAAAACAAACCTCGTGCGGACACAACAAAGCCAGTCTTTGTAGGTAGGTGGTCTTTATATAGAGGTTGATTTGTACACAAGTGGTACTATTGGGGAAAACAAACAAATTTATGACCAGATGGTCTTTATACACAGGTGGTCGCTAAAGCAAGTTTTAATGTATTTTCTTCCTTGCTTTACTTCAGGGAAGACCAAGGGCATTATTTTGTGTACGTATAACTTTTGGGGACTGTTAAAATAGTACACTAAGCGATATATCAAATTAAAGAATATCTCTACGATTGTGTTGATGTATAATTTTAATACAAAATAGTAGTATTATCCATGTATCTATGACGATGCGATTTTCCCTTGTGTTATACTCAGCTAATGATCTGAAAATTTAATCATGAATGATATTGTTACCCCATTAAAAGAAACCTTTGAACCTCCCCTCATAAGTCTGTCAATTTAATGACATATCTGACCGGAATAAAAACGAATCGCAATGTGATAGTTAACTCACATAGTCATAGTTAACTGAGAAACAATAATTTTGTTTCTGGAAGGTAGTGAAAGAATACCGACATATTTTTAACGATACCGAGGTCAAAATTAAATAAAACGAAATTCTTCCCCGATTTTAAGTAAATTTTTGCTGACCCAACCTTCGTTTTAGAAGGGTAATTAATGTGATTTACTTACGGATCAGGTCAACTAGGCGTATTTTTGCGTCTAGACTCAGCACAATCCTATTAGAAAATGCTTCTACAGGCTTTCAAATTTCAAAAATTATTGCTTTTATTTGATGCGTAAAGCACGACTCTAATCATATATTTCCTCACAATTAATGAAGGTTGCGTACTGAGGAGTAATGTCATGCCCATAAAGTTGATAAAATAGCCGTTAAAAGTCAGAAAAGTAGAAACAAATTTACCAAAATTTTCACACATTGCTCCGCTCGACGAATGAATTTGAAATTTACACCCACTCAAACTTCAAATCTTGAGTCTGCTTTTCATGATATATAAGTATTGCATCACAATAAGTAAAATTCGGTTCGAGGCCCGCTGAAATCTAAGCTGACGTTTGTGAAAAAAATTGCCAGTTTACCTGTTGAAGGCTGGTGGTCTCTTCCCGGGTACAATGTAAACGGCGGCCTTCTCTCCCTATCTTTAAAACTTGGCCGCCACCACATGACTGAAAAATGGTTGAGTGTGACGCAAAACACTATTGAAATTTCAGGCTCCATTATTCTCGAAACTTACGTCTTTGACATGATCGAGAGGCTAAACCAGAGTGAATATATTTTATACGCCCGTCGAAGATGGCGTATTATGGTATGTAGTTGTCCATATGTCTGTCCGTCCGTCCGTCTGTTTTATGCCATAACTCGAACAATATGGCCCGATTTTCGTCAAACTTGGTAGGATGCTTCATTGCATGAACCGTTCTTACGAATCCATAAATTGTGAAATTTTATTGTTATGCCCCTTTTATTGCCAAATATGGGCATTATGCACACAATGCAAGAGATTTTTAATTTTTCATTTAGTTCCTTTTAAAGGACTATATATGATAGAGATGCCTATATACCCACCAATAAAATGAAAATTAAGTATTCATTGTAAAGTTCATGGTTGTACACATTATGAAGTTTAAGATTAGCACTTTACATACACACGGAAAACAAAAGTTTCCTTGTCAGGAAAGTGTCTTAAAATCGACATTAAAATATGCATATTTTCAATATTTTATCTATTTTATATACTATTTTTTTAGCATTTGGGGTAAAATGAAGTATGAGCACATCCTTGGACAAGAAAGATATTCCACACTCTGTTGTATATGTTCATTAACTATTTTGTGTTCAAAGGAAAATTTTGTCCAAAGCTGCGTCCATGTATTACGTCGTTGCTAAGGATATACTACTTCCGGTTGTTTTGACGGTCTACAGACGGCGTTCATTTATCGAGGACCATACATATGAGAAACAAAGTACATGAAACCCTATAAATACTACAAGTTTCTTCTCTTTTTATCAGACTGGATGAGTACTGTAAGCAAAGCGCTAGGCTACAATGCTTTGTTTTCTTTTTCTTGGAATTTTCTGTCGATAGATCTGCTTGACAACTTTTCACTTAAAATCTACGGTAAACTTGCTTCCTTGAGTCGAGAGATCGAATGTTGTCAAGATGATGAATTGACTACTACATGTAAGGTCAATTTACAGTTAGTCTGATTGGATGCTTGGCCCTTATGCATTTCTTTACCCGAGCGCCGAATACAGGCTACCGCACAGTTTAGAAATAATATTACTGTTTTAAAAAATAGGAGTATAGATTTATTAGGTAAATCTATAGAACATTTAGTTTTCCAAAGTAAGCCCTACGAGTACAAAATGTATGAATATACAACTAGCGACTGCATTCTCTTGTTGGTTTTAAATCAAACTTTTTAACATTTTACACCATCCTTACACATAAGTGATTGTGGCGTAATGGTTAGCACGTCAGATTGTGAATTCAAGGGTCCGGGGTTCGAATCTGGAAATGTGCTTTTTTTTTTCTTTTTAATACTATATTTTTTAAAGGAACTCAATTTATATTTAGATATATTTTTCACCAGATAAAAATTAATTGTGGAATAAACTTCATTTTCTCGAAATAATTTTTCACCAAACTTAACACAAAAGTTCATTAAGTCACTGGAGTTCCATTGACTTAACATGACCTTGAAATGACCTTTGGGGTCAAGAGAACAAGTCAAACTACTTAGATCTCAACTTTAGACAATATGAAGAACTTTTTATGAAAATATGACCATCCACCGTTTGGGGGCCGTTTTGGACCCTTATCATATATAGTCCTTTGGTATGTTGTCGTGTTTCAACTTTCGGGAGAATTGGGATGTCCTTTCGTGACTTGTTTTCATCATTTATCACCTGGTGATACAGATCGCTGTATATATCATATGTATGCCCCTTTCAAGCAAAATGGGAATTGGATTTTGGCAGAGACGGGTGTATCATATGTTAGAGACACTTGTTTATTTTTTCGATACGCAAGTATTATTACTAGCCACTAAGACACACACACAGGCCGCCGAAAATCTAAAAGCAGGGTCAGGTGCAATGCAGAAGGAGTAAGCATCCGGCAGAATAAGAAAAATCGTGATTTTGCCAAATGTTCGGTCTGGTTTTCAGTTAAAATGTTTTCACCGGCGGTAAATTTAAGTCACGTGTATTTTAGTATTTGTTGAGTCGTTCTTAAAATATTGTGACAAGGATCTATACCAAATATATTTTTCTTTCGATTAGACTAAGGACTCAAGGAGGTTGTGACAAATCGGCAGGGGAAGCTTATTCCTCTATAATACCTGACCTCATCTCTGATTTCCAAGAAGGTCTCTGTTTGTTGGCGGTTGTTGAGACGTCTGTACCAATTGTGACGAGGATACACTCCTCACGTGTTTCATTGGTCTTGACTGTGGACTCACGGCGGGTGTGACCGGTCGACAGGGGATATTTACTCCTCCATGGCACCTGATCCCACCTCTTGGTTTCCAGAGGTCCGTGTTTGTCCATTTTTACCGGATTTGTATCTATGTCCTGGACATCCTATTGATTTATACTTTGGTATCTGAGATTTTTATATTTGTTAGCTATATGTGTACATGGTCTTCGTTTTCAAATAAATAGTTTTTATAATAAGTACCAATCCATTTAGTTTATGTATTGTATTACTCAATAGCTAACATAAGTGATACATTTTATGATATGATCAAATATATATAATTATTTTAAGAATATACACGATCGTGACTGTTTAGCCAGTCCATAATAACGTAACGAGGGATGTCCTGGTGTGAATTACCAAGGATTAAAATAACCATGATGTAGGCAGTTTGGACAATGACGATACATTTATATTCGTCAAGTTACTTAATTTACTTAATCAATATCATTTCATGTTTCGGTTTACCAGTAGACCTGAGATTTGTATATCAACAATGCAAATATGTAAGTACATCACCATGTTTAAGCTTCCTGATACAGTTCCTTGTAAATAAAATGTACCATAAAGCTAAGATAGTCATCTTTTTACAGTTGTTACTCTTAGACGGATTTGGCTATGTATTTAGCTATATATATATATATATATATATATATATATATATATATATATATATATATATATATATATAGGCCTTATATTATGCCACTTTCTCGCTAGAAAATCTATTTTAAATTGGAGATCAAATGTTAAAGTCTAATTGACAGAAACGATCGTCTTGAGCATTATAACTTTGGTATTATGTTATGATATCTATAACCACTAGCTCGTTGCCACTGCTTGTGAACCGATTGAGTCCCCGAGGGTATACCTAAGCATTACAGTACAAACTGATAATCATATACCAAAATATACTATAGGGTTATTAATAAGTGAATTTCATACTGGCCTAGTTATTGAGCCGAGACTTGTCGTATTGGACTGAGGCGAACCCCAAGGTCGATACCACAGACCGAGGTGCAATGACTAGGCCAATATGGATATCACTGATTATTGAACATATCATTAATTAACTCGGCCGATATTAAATCCAACTAGGCTAATGGTGCGCGGAAAAGATGCGCGTACGGTTCGATTTGAAAAACAAATTGCTGCCGCACTCACTTCTGTTTGGTCACGCGACTTCAATATTGGCCGAGTTTTTCTTAGGGTTAGTTCTTGATTTCCTGAAGGTATACACAATAATTATTTTATAATAGAGGTTTTCCGTATTGATAGCACCGCTTTAATTCCAAGCACTTTACCAATATCTGTTTGTCTTTGGGAACCATATCTTTAAAGAAATCAATTTGAGCTGAAATGATGAAATCTGATTGAGAGAAACAATGGTTTTAAGAACTTGGTATGTCCTTTTTTCGCATAACTATATTAACGGTCGACTGTTTGAATTCCCGAGTGATTACATACACCCAATATTTGATATTTTGTTACCAGCTGATTATTTATACAACTAAAGTAATATTTCTATTGATAGCACCGTTTAAATGCCGAACTCCTAAAAGGCTGAGATAGACATCTTTTTACATTGTTAACTCTGAAAAAGATTTGGAACTACGTTTAGGTTTAGTATTTGGCCTTTTATGAAGTCATTCATTTTTGTCGAGCCTTACAATCATTATGAATATCAGCTAAAAATATATGATTCATAGATACAAAAGTTTTATTAGTAAGAAGAATCAGGAGACAATACACAAACCAGATGAAAACTGGACACACATACGGACATCTGTAAAAAAAGATGGGATCACGTTTCAAATTAGCAACCCTTGTCGATCGGTCACACCTACCGTGATTCCACAGGTAAATTCATACTAAATATAAAAATCTCAGATACCAAAGTATAAATCAATAGGATGTCCAGGACATAGATACAAATCCGGTAAAAATGGACAAACACGGACCTCTGGAAACCAAGAGGTGGGATCAGGTGCCATGGAGGAGTAAGCATACCGTCGACCGGTCACCACAGCCGTAGTCCACAGTCAAGTCCAATGAAACACGTGAGGAGTGTATCCTCGTCACAATTGGTACGACGTCTCAACAACCGCCAACGAAAAGGCATCAACATTTCACTTAGTGAAACAGTTCGCAAACAAGACTATTATACCGACCATAAAATTTGCGGAACGTTGACAAACGCGGTTTTCGATATCCCTGTGTCAATAATTTGTCAGTGAGTAGTTTACCTCTGTATATGAAATCTTCATATGTTGTGCACGCCCTGGCATATCGGATCATTTGTGAAATATAAACTGAGGGATATTACTACTTAAATGTGGAAAATTTACGATGGGAAAGCCGAAATCGTCGCGTTTATCGTATAGCTTAGTTGCTAATTTCCCGTCTGTGTTTATATTAAGTAAAATGTCTAAGTATGAAGCACTTGATTCTGTTGTATCTTTAATTTCTAGTTCGCTGGGATATATCGCATTGACATATGTATGAAATTGTCATTATTAATTGACAAAACGTCGTCGATATATCTAAATGTCAAATTAAAGGACACCGCTAACTTTTTCTTCTTTTGATTCAGCAGTTTCTGATGAAGTCTGCTTCGTATGAATAAAGGAACAGGTCGGCCAATAAAGGAGCACAATTGGTTCCCATAGGAATGCCGACATATAATTGTCGAATCAACAACCATTATTGAACAGGCAGTTCAACATTACACTCAATCAAACATTGTAATTATACAAGGTCATTATACCGACCGTAAATTTACCCAACTGATGAAGTCTTATTGACAGAAACAATTGTCATGATCATTTTCTTTTTTGGCATTGACAAATACCTACAGAATAATAATCATACTGACAATGTATTCCCTGGGAAGACTATAAGTCATTTCACACCAAATTGAAACCCCTTGTTAAAGTTATATATGGTTTCTTTGATTGTTTTCATAATGCAATGTTGATAACGCGGTATTGTTTTATCATTTTGATAAGGAAATGAATTGTTGATTTCATATTTTTATTTTTATTATAAAAAACGTAAACACAGTGAATCTCAATATGTCGAAATCAAATGAGACGAAATTCTTCATATGTCAATGTTGAGCAGCCGGTTCCAATTTTTATTGAGGTAATAATACCCATTGAAATTTCTGGTTATCTCGAATTCTGGATATTTCGAAGTAAAAAGTTATTTGAATGTGAATTCTGAAATAACGAGGTTGCACTGTAAATACATTTAAAGGCAAGAATAAGGTTTTAAACAAAATACGGGACAAAATCCTCTAAGATCTAGGATTGTTTCTAAGTGTTATTGGTTCTTAGTTTGAAACATAATTGGTCCACACATTAAATACAATCTGTTTTAGACAGGAATTAAGCTCGTTAAGCTTTTGAGAGTATTAGATACCACCCTCAATGAATCCAGACTATTTCGTCTGCGAGCCGAAGGTAAATCACCACAAGAGCTTGTGTTGTTGCCGAAAACTTCATCAATAAAAGACATATCAACGCCATTATCAGAATTATCAAGTTAAGCTGATTTTGAAAAATAACAGTTTCAATATCGTCCGAAAGTGGCAGATGTCTGCGAAATCGTATAATTAATTAGATATATGACAGCTTACAGTTTTCTGAAAGAGCCGCAGTGAGGCAGTTTTATTGATTAATACAGCGCTTACTAAACAACTGCATTACTTTGGTTGCAGCAATTGACAAATTCAAATTTTACTACAAAATACAAAATATTTACTTTTTATAGAAACACTTCAAGGTTGACAATATACATTCCATTTGTCTGAATATGTTTATTATACACGTGAGTTTGTCAACATAACTGACCTGGACTCCTTTTCTAGGGATCCAGGCCATAATAGAGTATATCGTATGACAAGCAACAATTATTACTGAACTATTATCGTAATATTGGCCTAATACGAAATTTTCTGCCCAATTAATATAATAAACATAATGCCAAAGTTATAATGCGCAATACGATCGTTTCTGTCAATTAGACTTCATCAGTTGAGCTCCAGTTTAAAAAGTATATGTATTTTCTAAAGTGAAAGTGGTATTACAAGGTCAAATAATAAATCTAAAAGTATAGCCGAAATCCGTCTAAGAGTAACCACTGTAAAAAGATGACTATCTTAGCTTTAGAAAACTTTGGATTGATTAATTAAATACTGAAGGGAGCTACAAACTCCATTGAATAGAAGTCTTATTGCAGCTTGAAATTAACCATTTTAAACATAGATGATAGACTGGTACGAAACAATAGAAATATGAAAATCTCAAATACCAAAGTATAAATTTCCAACAGGTCAAGGATACATATACAAATCTGGTGATATCAAACAAACACGGACCTCTGCTAATCGGTCACACCCGCCATGAATCTGTAGTCAAATTCAAAACTCAGCCAATATTGACAAAACAAATCCAGTATAGTTGTCTTGCTGTGTTCTGGTGTCATCCTACGATTCTGTAAACGCTGCTCTAGTTTTTACGCAAAGTAGTAAGATTATGATTTTGTTTTGGAAAATACGAAACATAAATAGAGCCGACCTGGCTCAGTCAGTAGCGCGCTCGACTCTTGATCGCGAGGTCGTGAGTTCGAGTCCAGCCGGCGGCAGGTTGGTTTCCTGTCCTTCGGATTGAGACAGTAAAAATCGAAGTCCCGTGTCACAGTAAGTGTCGGCACGTTAAAGAACCCTCAGCTATAAGTGCCGCGCATAGGCCAAAATCTGAAGCCCTTCACCAGCATTTGGTGACGTCTCCATATGAGTGAAAGATTCTTGAGTGGGACGTTAAACAACAAAAAACAAACAAACGAAATATAAATATAAACATAATTCCAAAGTTATAGTGTTTGCAAAAAAGAGGCCAAAGAAATATCAAGACGATCGTTTCTGTCAATAAGACTTCATTAGTTGAGCTCGACTTTACAGTATATGTAGAGGTATGAAACAGAATCTAAGAGCTATAGTAAATTCCATATATCAGAGCGAGATGGAGTCTTGTGAACCCTTTCCTAACCTGGTCGAGTTTCAATTTTAGGTAATTCAAATTGGCATTAAAATTACACCGGTAAGAGTAATTGTTCCTACTTGTTATCAAATATACGAGAGTACCCAGTGAGGAATAAAACGTTTTTCCCGCACAGCTTGTCAGAACCGCAAAGTGAGTAGAATCATCCTTACGACAAGCAAAGGTTACTCCGAACCGCCAAGTTACGTGAATCGGAGTATATCATACTTAAGCAAAAATATCCAAAATGTATCCAAATCCGTCTAATCCGTACATTGATGTCTGTCTTAGTTTTGAGGAGTTTAAAATGCAAACAACGGTACAGGCTAGGCGAGGATTCGTTCCTCGCGTATTTCATTTTAATTTGACTGGACTCACGGCGGGTGTGACCGATCGACAGGGGATGCTTACTTCTCCATGGCACCTGACCCCACCTCTTGATTTTAAGAGGTCCGTGTTTGTCCATTTTTTACTAGATTTGTACCTATATCCTGGACATCCTAGTGATTTATACCTTGGTATCTGAGATTTTTCATATCTTTATACAATGTATTCAATCAATTCAGTAATTAAAACAATATTAAATAGTCTTAGACACCAGGGTGTTTAACCTATGTAAGAAAGTCCATATTTTAAATTGTGTTTAATGCCTTTCTCAACAACTGTTCAGTCATATGGTGGTGACCAGTTGTAATGGTGGAGTCAAGAACCCGGTTACTTTGTACACTGGGAGAAACCACCGATCTCCAGTAAGATAACGAGGATATTCTCTACAGAATCAGCTTAGGATGCAGCGGTGCTCGAACCTTCGCTGACAAGAGGAGATAGAATTCATTCTTTAATCATTCGGTCGTGTAGACCCTATGAAAGGCCATATAAAGATATACATAATGAATAATGAACACGATCCATGAATAAATCAAGAGGCTGGATCAAGTCTGTGATCCAACAAGAGGGGGGCATTGGGCAAATGCCCGTACAAAATGATAAATGTCTGCACTATTCATAGACCACTGGACAGCTCAGCGCAGTGTCCGAAATGATGGTATATAACAAGTGCTGTCAATTTAATCTTTGTTTGTAATCAATGATCACCCTATTGACATGGATTTGTACCAGTCCCTGACATGTATCAACTACAGTCAAACCTGCTTTAGCGATCACCTGTGTATAAAGACCACCTGGTCACAAAAACCGTTTTTTGGTTGTCCCAAATAGTACCATTTGTGTACAAACCAACCTCTATATAAAGACTGCCTCCCTATAAAGATCGGTTTTCCTGAACCCCTAAGTAGGTCATAGTTTTACTGTATTTGTTTACTGAAATTGCTTCTTTTGTTATCTACGTATGATTTTTGTTATTATTGTTATCTTCCATGATCAATTAGACACAAACCCCAAATCATCCAATCCCTCACTGCAGGTATCGAGGAATTAACAACATTACACCCGCAGACCTACCATCTCCATCATCGTAGAACTTCAGTCGATTCCAAATCAAATCAGGCAGCATAATTCCTAGTCGCAATACATATAAGAAATTCTAACAACCACAGCACACTGTACTATTACGAAAAAGGTTGATATACATAAAAAGTTGTATATTATATGATACTTTTTATTTGTTTCCGTACAATATACAGCTAAGTTTTTAAAATATATAGGCCTCAAGGGCTGAGACTGAAAATTATTGATGAAAGCACAGAAAAAGTATTTATTTCTTAAACATTCTCTATGAATATTCATTTAAGTCGAACGTGAATTCATTTAGAACGGATATAAATTTTTCATAGGATAAGATTTGTTAAAAAAACATGAGTTCTCTCTCTCTCTCTCTCTCTCTCTCTCTCTCTCTCTCTCTCTCTCTCTCTCTCTCTCTCTCTCTCTCTCTCTCTCTCTCTCTCTCCATAATAATATGGTGACACCAATATTTCACGTTGTTAATATCGATCGTTTTTACAAAAGTCTGTGAAAGCAGAACAAAGCATTATGTAACATTTGTTTTTTCCATTGTTTTTGTTACAGTAAAGAACAAAATATAAAGCTAATAAATTTATCTGTTGCAGTTATCTAGCACATTACTTTCTACTTTCCAGGCATAATGGGTTAAAGTGGATTTAATAACATTGAACATGTAAAAACAAAATCCTTCACAGCTTTAATCACATTATATAATATTCCCCATTTATTTTTGTGTTGATATTTATTTCGTTCTCTATTTTTGTATCAACGTCTGGAGTCATTCACGGTGAGATATGACACACCAAAATCCCATTATTGAGTTAGACTTAGTTTTCTCCCATTAAACATTTTTTACCTCTGTTAAACATAGTTTTAATCCAGTTTTTTCGAATTTAGGGGTTACGATCAATTGATTAATGTAATTTCAATTAAAAGCAGATAAAAAAAACTCTGTTTAGTTATTTTTTTTGTCTTTTTCGAGAAAAACTAAGTTTAATTCAATTTTGTGAGATTTGGCAAAGTTACACCTTGTACGTGTCGGTTACTGAAGAAAAAAAACACAATGTTAAATATGATTTGAGCTTGCCACATCGTAAGAGTAATCTCCCTTTGCACACTCTTCGCCCTGGGAAATAAACGTTGTCTGAGCGATTTGCCTCTTTGGAATTTTTTGAAACCGAATTATGTATATAAATATATCAACTGATGTCGAAGACTTGGTATATACCTTCCTTACCCAAATATTTTATTTTTCCAGACGATTTTGCATCACAATATAAATGCTAACCTCAGGTTCATTCAGAAATCTGGAATAAAATTGAATAACTTTACTAAAGCACACGTTTTTTTTCTCCTACGCTCCGGTCTACAACGCTATTCATAAAACAAGAAATATCTGTGAATAGATTCATCGAGGTTTCCATGGAATAATTGCGACGGATATGACATGCTTACAGGGGACGCTGACTTATTCATATACAGATACTTGCTAACAAGTTAATGGCACAGGGTTATCGAAAATCGCGGTTAATGTCAATGTTCCGCAAATTTTACGATCAGTTTATCATCCTTTTTTGCGATTACTCTATTACAGTAAATAAAGTGTTTAGTTGCCTGTTCGATGGCGGTTGTTGATTAGTTGTCTGTTTCAATGGATCATTTTCGAGTTCTTACGTAGTTCGTTTTTGAATCCGGATTTTCCAGGCGCCGAATCAGCTTTATTATGCTAAGTGGTTTCCGGTATGTGTCTTTGCGTCGACCTAGAAATAGAACGCAGTTATATCTGAAAGTCAGGTTATTGTCACTAGTCCATTTATTTCAAAAAACAAATTGAGGTTAACGTCCAAATTGAAATGAAAAAATGTGACATTTTAACGTATGAAATCAAGCATTTTATTTATCGAACATGAACTATTACGAAGAGAATTTCTTCTTCGTCTAATTCATTTGAGTATGATTATGGACTCAGATTTGTATGTATCTGGAAATCCTGAAAATTATACTTTGGTACCTGAGTTTTTTTATTTCTTCATTTAATAATCGATTGTTTTATATTGAATTGATGCAGTAGAAATCAAATGCTCTGTTTTTATTGTATCTTGTGGTCATTTACAGTGATACATTACAGTGATTCGATGCCATTTAATATTTGTGAAATGGTCAGGTGTCACGTTGGATTGGTTTTTTTTTTTTTTTTTTTTTTTTTTTTTGAGAAATCAAATTAGTCATAGCCAGATAACACATTACTGCCGTGGTCAAGTGTAACGGATACTTTGGAATTTTTGTAAAATTAATCATTTTTATCGTGTTTAGGCATCTGTAGTTTTTTTGTTTTTGTAAACCAATCATATTCAATTGTGTGTTTTGTAAACCTATCCCAGTCGTCACGATACGAAGTAAAACCAAAGTCATGAGTCAATAATTTTGTATAACGAGAATTTTATGACGACTATAAACTGCAAAATGCTTACTAATGCGAATCTTCATGACATAAGCTTGTAATCTAGATGTCTGCCATTACAACAGCATATATATCTTGATGAGTTACCTGTCCGATAGCGGTTCTGCACAAATTTTGACGAGGATTTGTTCTTCATCTATTTCATTTGAATTTGGCTGTGGACTCACGGCAGATATAACAGGGGATGCTTAATCCCTCATGGCACCTGATTCTGATTTGTCGTAATTCAAATTGGCATGAAGTTACTATTATCCATTGGCACTTCTTCATTTTTACTTACGAATTACTGTATTTTTTTTCAAAAACTAAGCCATCTTTTTTACAGCATTTAGGTATAATTATAGGTGATATTTTGGTCTTATAAAATACCATTTTTGTTTCGGAACTATACATCTATTTTGAATTCAAGCTCAAATTATGAAGTCTAATTGACAGAAACGATCGCCTTGAGTGATCTGTTGACCATTATTTTTATAAAACTTTAACTTGGTATTATGTATATAATATTCATAATTAACAAAAATGACTAATCGAGGGAAATAAAGATCATATCACAGATAGATCTTCATGTCTATCTGATATATGTCCAAAATTGTCGACTATCGTATTTGTTAGGGGAAATATGAAATTCAATGTATAGTCTTAAAGTACAACGCCAATGAATTCATCATTTCCCACCTCTATTCATTCCACCTCAACCTCCATTCCCACCTCCACCACAATTCATTGTATTTGAGTTTGTTTGTTTAACGTTGTTTAACGTCCCGCTGAAGAATCTTTCACTCATACGGAGACGTCATTAATTGCCGGTGAGGGGCTACAAATTTTGGCCTATGCTCGGCACTTACGGCCATTGATCAATGGGGGTTCTTTAACGTGCCGACACCTACTGTGACACGGGACTTCGGACTGTTTACTGTCTCATCCGAAGAACAGGACCGTATTTGAGTACGCAACAGAAGTATCCATAGCTTTTCGCTGGTGAAACTCCAAACTCCAATATAGAATCATTTGAAAACATGAACAACATTTTTGCATTCATTTAGTTGCGTGTTAACATGCCTGACAGCAGAGTTTCCGGAAATATCATATTTAGAAAACTACTGCTACTACTACTGTTAAAGATAATAAAAATAATAATAATAATAATAATGATTATGATGATGATGATGATGACGATTATGATCATGACAACGACGACGATGATGATGATGATACTAATGATGGTAGTTATATCAAAGTCTAATACCTGGTTGTTATAATTTTGAACATGGACAAAACTTCTAGAAGTAATCGATTTCCGGTGATCATGGTAACGATAAAATTATTTATAATCATTAATTGTCAATCACAGCAGATTATTAACCTGCAATCGGATAGTATTCTATACAAACTCGGTACGAGCAATAGGTCAGACAGCGTGCAATAACATGCACTTTATTAATAAAGACTGAACCCAATAATACATCTTGTTTTGTACCTTTCCAAAATAAATGTTGATAATGTTGATAAATGTCAAAGTTTTATTTTAATGATTTCGTTAGTCTTTTACAAAGAAATATTTCGGTAATGAACTTAAATTACTTTAAGGGTCATTAGCTGTGTTTACAAAAAAAATATTTTGATTTTTTTTTCTACTTTACTACTTGACTTATTGAACAACAATAATTAAGAGCTTTACACAGATATAAAATAAATCTTATATTCCTATATATTTTGTGAAAATAAGGTCAGATCCTGTACGGTATTCATATACAAATAGTAAGGTTGAGGTAATCATTTGCAAGTGAAAAAGTGCAGAACCTGGGTTTCTCAAGCATTTTTTACGAAAACATATAGGAATTTTAGGATTTTATGCCTGTGTATATCTTGTTTGTTATTGTATATCAATCTACGTAGGAAAAAGGACAAAACACAGCTAACACCCCTATATTTTATTTAAATTATTGCATCTCGAGTATGTCTAATATGTGTGACAATACACACACACACACACACACACACACATATATACATATATATATATATATATATATATATATATATATATATATATATATATATATATATATATATATAATATATATATATATATATGTTTTATTCCACATCAAACATCTTTTTGCCACATTAAACATTTTGATCAGTTAAGTGATGTGTGTGTGTATGTGTGTGTGTGAGAGAAGCGTTGTGGTAGCCTTGTTACGATATCCTTTACATACACAGAAATAGAAATGCGCTTCTCATTATAAAGATTGTCTTATTGGAAATGAAATCATTCTGTACAAGGATGTGTGTATATTTCACTAATGATCCGATATGCCAGGGCGTGTACAACAAATGAAGATTTCATATACAGGTAAATTACTCACTGACAAATTATTGACAGAGGGATATCGAAAACCGCGTTTAATGTCAACGTTCCGCAAATTTTGCGGTCGGTATAATAGGCTTGTTTGCAACTACTCTGTTTCACTAAGTGAAATGTTGAATTGCCTTTTCGTTGGTGAGACGTCTGTACCAATTGTGATGAGGATACACTCCTCACGTGTTTCATTTGACTTTACTGTGGACTCACGGCGGGTGTGACCGGTCGACAGGAGATGCTTACTCCTCCATAGCACCTGATCCCACCTCTTGCTTTCCAGAGGTCCGTGTTTGTCCATTTGTGCCGGATTTGTATCTATGTCCTGGACATTCTATTGATTTATACTTTGGTATCAGAGATTTTTTTACATTAAGTAAGATTGCATGTGCCATAGACATTTTGTAAATTGATAGATTGTATCCGACTAACGTACTTTGTTATTTTACAATCTTCATCTATGCAAGTCTTGTCTGTGGTAAAACGAAAATCACTGCAAGTGGTATAGTTCATCGCGAGAGAGAGAGAGAGAGAGAGAGAGAGAGAGAGAGAGAGAGAGAGAGAGAGAGAGAGAGAGAGAGAGAGAGAGAGAGAGATTTTATATTGTACCTCTTATTCTAACGATATGTCAATTCAGCTTATTATTAGTTCTGACAAATCTAGGTTAGTTGCTGAGAAATACATTTCATTGTAGAAATGTATGAAGGTCATTACCCTTAATTTGTTCCTTAATGAAACAAACATCGATGACGTCGTTATTTCATGTTAACTGTTAACTTCATTTTCCCCTGTATAGTATATATTTTTGTGTGTATTTTGTACCTGCGTGCATGCGGGTATTTGCGGACATTAGTTTAAAGTTTACATGTAAGACAAACACAATATGTTTATTATCCAAATAAAGATAATACGCACTTGTACGAGAAAGCCTTTCATGTGATATGCAGTAACTTTCTAGAAATAGCGTCATTTCAGAGCAGTAGCCTTATACACCTGTACGTTTCAGTCTTCAGGGCATGTTTTCATTAATTTTGACATTTACATGGCAATCTTTTATCTTCGATTGTGTATGTACGTGCGATTCCATTCATGTCCAACTGTTTGATGTGTGCAATTTATTTCAACTCTTAATATGAAATGTGAAATGACGATATCATCGGAATAAGGAATGAAACAGAAACTTCTTTTAGAACATTTACCTATCTGCTAATTTCATATGTCTGGATTGGATGTTTTTAAGATAATTGACACATGTTTTTATATATATATAATGTTTAGCCTCTGCCTTTAATAGTAAATATTAGTCCCAACTACGACACAAACGGATATAAAAGTACTATTTCAGCAAGTAAGATAAATTATGCAAAGATGTGCCTTTTGACATGTACATTAGAATCATTATCGTTTCCGCTTTAAGAAAAACAGTTTTTCACTCTGACTGTCAGACAGCTGTCGATATAATATGTAATACAGCAACCACTATAGAAACACATTATTAACCAATGACTTTACCAAACATACTGGGAATTGTCCATTTAATACGACTCTGTGAGTCTGAGAACTGGTCATTAATACAATGCTAATACAGAAAAACCGTTTAATACAGACATTTTAACCGGTATAATACAAAATTGTCACTTCCCGTTCTGACTCATGAATGGAAGCATTGCGAAAATGTAAGGTATAAATCGGGAGTAAACTGAAATGGACTGTAATCGATTTCCACAGAATTTTTCTTCCGGAAACAAAGAAAATATAAGTCCATGACAGAGTCTGAGATAGAAATGCACAAGACGAGAAGATGTGAAGGGAATCTTTGTTTGACCTAATATCAGTGAATTCCATATGGGACCAGAGCAAAGACTGTAAATTTTATGCTGTACGACTGTCCTTTGGGTAGGTCTCGGGCCTATAACGCTTTTCTAGCATTTAGAATGATGCATATCTATCATAAACATATAGAACGACCAAAATTACACCACAATATAGAACCACCAGTATTAGATCACAATATAGAACCACTAATATTACACCACAATATAGAACCGCCAATATTACACCGCAATATAGAACCACCAATATTACAACACAATTTAGACGACCAATATTACACCTCAATATAGAACGACCAATATTACACCACGATATAGAACGATCAATATTACACCACAATATAGAACGACCAATATTACACCACAATATAGAACCACCAATATTACACCACAATATAGAACTACCAATATTACACCACAATATAGAACGATCAATATTACACCACAATATAGAACGACCAATATTACACCGCAATATAGAACCACCAATATTACACCACAATACAGAACCACCAATATTACACCACAATATAGAACGACCAATATTACACCGCAATATAGAACCATCAATATTACACCACAATACAGAATCACCAATATTACACCACAATATAGAACGATCAATATTACACCACAATATAGAACGATCAATATTACACCACAATATAGAACGACCAATATTACACCACAATATAGAACGACCAATATTACACCGCAATATAGAACCACCAATATTACACCACAATACAGAACCACCAATATTACACCACAATATAGAACCGCCAATATTACACCACAATATATAACCACCAATATTACACCACAATATAGAACTACCAATATTACACCACAATATAGAACCACCAATATTACACCACAATATAGAACCACCAATGATAGACCACAATATAAAACCACCAAGATTACACCACAATATAGAACCACGAAGATTACATCACGATATAGAACCACCAATATTACACCACAATATAGAACAACCAATATTAGACCACAATATAGAACGACCAATATAAGACCACAATATAGAACCACGAAGATTAGAACACAAAATAGAACCACCAACACACTTTATATATATATATATATATATATATATATATATATATATATATATATATATATATATATATATATATATATATATATATATATATATATATATCACTAATATTGCTAGATATTTGGGGTTTTACATATACGTTCTGGTTTTTTTTTTAATATGACATGATCGATCGCCGAAAAATCTTCAGTGTGTGAATATATGAAACCACTGAATTTTTGTGAAAAAGGGGAGATAACTCTAAATATTAAAAGGTAACGATGGAACACTGAATCATCTTAATCTCATATACTGTATACTCATCATTATTCTTTGTGGCTTTATATTTTCAATTATCAACTAAATTTAAGTCATGACAAAATTCTACATCAATTATACTTAGTAATAGCAATATGCTCCTTTACAAACAAATCTTTTTTTATCAACGAAATTTAATGTCAACGAATTTTTTTTCCAATCAACAAAATTTTAACCAAACGAATTTTCTTATTCAACAGTTGTACGTTTAACTTTTACCTGTATTATTGTATGTCTTATGTATGAGACACAGGTGTTCGATGTAGTTTCTGTACATTATTTATTTTTCTTTAACATATAACACATATGTCTGAAATGTGACAGTGATATTTAACAGGAAATGTCGATATACCTAAATGTAAATGCCAAATTTCATTGGTCAGAATCTACTCTATATGAATAAAGGAAGTGATTGACTGATGAATGTATCAAGGTGCATACCGTCCGTTTATTTTGTGATCAAATTAAATTTACTTGTCTTTGAAATCAAAGATTTGATGAAGAAATTACATAATATTGGATGACTATTATTAAGTAGATATAAATAATACATAGGTAAACCTATGGAGAGGGCGAAGGCATTCATCAACAGTTTTACATGTTCAGTTAATCCCTTTGGGGATTCCGTCGTATTGCCCCCTGCCCTCTATTAAATTGATGTGTCTTGATATATTATTATACCTCATCAATAAAACACAATCAGGGATTGGATTAGAGCCGTCACGTGTCAGGGAGACTACACTTAATGTTTTCCTCGCGTGCGTCATATCTCCCTCGCCTGTGTCATGCATATGTCTCTTTCATGCGAAAATCCTTGCAGTCTTTATTGATTCTGTATTTCGGTATAATAAACAATTTATTGCCCTAGCTGTATGGAGACATGAGGGTTTATTTACCTACAACCAAGGCAATAACTGTATAATAATGTCCAGCCACATACTCGTATATAAAACGTGTCCTAAAATTGAGTTTTTATTGGTCGAAAGTTGTTTTTGCTTACAAAATGTTTGGAACCAATAATTGGAAAACAGCTAATCCAATCCATGATAATAAATAAAAGTCAAATTTTACTTGTATGTGAGGCCAAGCTAAATTAGAGTGACCATATATGATCATAGTAACACCGACACCATATACATCTCCGAACGTGTTTTGTATTTTTGTTTTGTTTTTGTTTGTTTGTTTGTTTGGTTTTTTTTGGGGTTTTTTTTTTGTTTGTTTGTTTTTTTTTTTTAAAGTCGAATGCCAGATCCTTGTTAATTTACTAACACTCACTGCCTTATGCTTGCAACGTTCTCTGGTTGATCTGTATATTATGAAATGAGTATGTAAAACATATACCGAGATTGTTACAATAACTACATTGTGTAAGTTATAATAAGTGCGTATTGAGTATTGTGTAAATTTATTGATTCCCCAGCTAAGAAATACGGTCTTATGGCAGCCTATGGATGATGATAGGGCTAAATATGATAATAGCCCGAAATATTCCAACAACACGATATGTATGGTTCTGATATTGTACTTATGATAGATATAATTTAGAGAAAATGTGTGTGTGTGTGTGTGTGTGTGTGTGTGTGTGTGTGTGTGTGTGTGTGTGTGTGTGTGTGTGTCAAAGTGTTATGTATTGTACCAAGTCTATTCAGTCGAATATGTTATTGGGTTATCTGTATTCCCCTTTAGAGTAGTCTAATGTTTAATAGTGTAAATATTTATCTAAACATCTTATATATGACAGAAATGAATAAGCTTTAATCGTATGTATAACCGTACACGAAACTTGAAACGTCCTGTTCCCATTTACACATAAGCAAACATACCAAGTATAGCGCGTCTGGGTCGTGACATAACATATGATAGATTCTACCGGTAAAGGTTTTAAAGCAGCTGTTGATAACGACTTTACTATATAAGTTAACGATGAATCAGTAGTATTTGATACGATGTTAAGGGATTTCCATTTTGATCATTGGTATGCACGGATGTCTAATATGCTTTCATAATTTTGCCTATAATCCAAAGATGCAACTACAGTGTATCCGACTTCCAGGCTGCGTCTTTCGACTTATTTGTAATGTTTATAAGGGTGCAATATAGAGTAGACTAACTTTTCGCAGAATATCAAATATATGTTGCTATTCTCCATATATAAAATATGAAATATCAGATACCAATACAAATCCCCAGGACGTCCAGGATACACAAACAAATCTTACGACATTGGACAAACACGGTCCTCTAGAAATTTAGAGGTGGAACCAGGTGCCATGGAGGAGTAAGCCTCCAATGTTGACCACAGTCAAATTCAAATGAAATAGGCGAAGAAGAGATCCTCGTCACAAAAGGTACAGGCAAGTCAACATGTAATTGAAGTATTTATGATACTGCTTGTCGTATAAATGACAGAATCTATTTGTCCTACTTGAATTAAGTAGTTATTGACTTTATCATTAATTCGTTATGTTGAACTATACTATCACTTAATCAATATATATATGCACAACGTCGAATTAATGCAGCGTAGCTGGAGTTATCTCTCTTGTATCAATATTCTTGTTTGAATTGTGTTTTACTCCACATTCAACCATTTTCCAGTTATATGGCGGCCAGTTCTTAATGTTGGAGAGAATCCGGTTACAATGTACCCGGGTAGAGATTGCTGGCACCTGTGTCAATACAACACAGACATCGGTTTACCAAGATAAAATAAGACATGCAGATTCTGTACATAAAAAATATTTTAAAAGAAGGGGTGTACGGGTAAATATTTGCCCAGCTCTGATTCCATGATTTTATGTAACTCACATTTTCGTGTCCACAAACTAGTCTGTCACACATGATTAAATTTAGACTTGTTGTGTTTGCAACAATATGTCAATTGATTTTTGTGGAATTATATTAAACGTCTACCAAGATAAAGTCGCATCTCCGGGTTCTAATGGACACTTACGCAGCACTGTCCATTTTCCAACCAAACGGGGTGTACAGGTAAACATTCATTTTGCTCTGAATCCTTGTATCATTGTAGTTCTACTGTTTTGTTCCAAACATCTAACCTTTCAGTCCTTTTTGTTTAATTAAAACGGGTTGTGTTTGTAAATATGTGTTAATTCATCTCTGTGGAAGTATAGTATACAATAATATCTTATCAACTCTATAAACACAGTAATGTAACAGCCTTTTGAAAGTTCCTATGAGTTCATAAACACGGGAAGTGACATGTTATAGTTTTGCATTATTTTTTTCCGGTGAAACAAAAATATTAATTTGATTGTGGATGCACGGCTGGTGTGACCAAATTGACAGGAGATGCTTACTCCTGCATGTCACCTGATCCCGTAGGTTATATCACTTTACAAAACGAATAATTGATATCACTCATTCGAATAAGTGATATAGCTTATTCAAATTTGGAAACAGTAAAAACCTTATGCTCCCCATTTCTTCTATAAATGTAGATCTGCAGTGAATATCGCTAGGCCTTTATATATGGAAGAACAAAGCGCAAAGACGATATTATGGTATCGTGATAAAGGCGCAGCGCTGCAGAATCGGAATCATCTCCCGTGTCTGTTGTAGGATTTGGACGGAGTGCAGCAGACAGAGCCGCCGAAACCATACCACCGACTCCTGCCATTTTGAACTAGGGTACGATTTCCGCACAAAAATTGTTTTAAAAGTGGTTGAACTTAAAACACCCTGTATAATTCTTTGGACCAAATGTAAGGAAACAAAAAAATAAATAATTTATAATGCCTAAGAGGACACGTCATATTTTTGTTAGACCCAGGAATATATTTTATTTTTGTGTAGGGAGCATTCATTGGTATTGATTCATAAGTGATATCACCTATTCGAATAGGTGATGTCACTTTACAAAACGAATAGGTGATATCACTTAGTCGAATAAGTGAGAGTAGGTGATTAAAAAGTATTTTTATATGGGGCGCCGTTTTACTTTTTAATACCAGTTAGTGATATCACCTATTAGAATAAGTGATATCACCTTTTCGAAAGAGTGATATCACTAACTGGTATTAAAAAGTAAAACGGCGGCCCATATAAAAATACTTTTTAATCTTATGAGGTAGAACAGACAGCGAGGAGATATGTCTGAGCAATTGACATTTTATCTATATGTAAACAAATCTTGACACTTTATCATCAGTTTACTTCTGTATCATAACCCTAATCAACAGCATCATGAAAATCCCCGGAATGTTTGAAATGTTTGCTGTATTTAATTTCTAAATGATATATTTTTCCTTTGTTTCATTTGCTTTTTTACCTTTATATTTTTTAGAAAACATATGACTCTTGTTTACACCTTAAATATTTTTCAGGAGTCTATATTTATCAATGTTTTGGGGGTATCTCGCTTACATTCCAACGGACAGCAACACTCACAGTTAACACTTAAGTATTTTAGCCTTTTTCAAGTAAAATTAGAGGCATAACTGCTCAATTGTAAAAGATAGCATAATCCAGCAGAAATACACAACACAAATATAAAAAAATTCAGATACCAAAGTATAAATCAATAGAATGTCCAGGACATAGATACAAATCCGGTAAAAATGGACAAACACGGACCTCTGGAAACCAAGAGGTGGGATCAGGTGCCATGGAAGTGAGTAGTTTAAAATTATATAAAATCATGAAGCATACGCAGCGAAAGTCATGGATCTCTTGGATGGTACATGAAACCTTGGTCACATTTCACAGTAGGCGTGTCAAGGTATAAATGTCACAGCAAATGCGTTAGTCCATAGCAAAAATAAAACGTTGTTCTACGTCACCTAAAACTGATTACATCTCAATATTAGTGGTACAATTTCTGGCGAGACATGAAAAACATTAAAACAAACAAAAACAAAAAGAAAAAAACAAATCAAAAACAACCCCCCCCCCAAAAAAAAAACCCACAAAAACACCAAAATCAAATAACATAAAAAACCTATACTTGGACATTGTTTGCATGGTTATATCGGTTGGATAATTAGTTAGAATTGATAATATATTTTTTTTCATTCCGATACGTCTTAAATAGGGATTGGATGTTTAAAACACTGCAATGATATTTGACATTTTGTGTCAGGAAAAATTGAAGTTTTATGAAATCATTTTAACGGGCATCTTAAAAAACGTGACATAACTATTCGATATGTAACGTAAATAGTAGTGACATGATTATATGAGTAGTGGTAGAAATATAAAACCAAATGAAAAATGTCATACATCTCTGTACAAAAAGTTTGTAAAAAAAAAAAGCAATTCAGTAAAACTGTGAACAGCCAATAGTTGTTTCCCTTAGGTGACTGGTAAATGTTTACCCTGAAGAATCGCATATTCCATTTACAGAAAGACATAGTTTATAGTAAACGCCATATAACTTGGCGCGACGGAATCTTGGGAAATCTTTCGTGACCTGGACGAGTTTAAGTTTAGGTGATAATTCATACCATTAGAATTACACTGAGCACAGTGATCGTTCCTACTTGTCATCATACATAAGATGGTATCATCCAGTGATTAATAAAACGGGTTTTTTTTCGCGCAGCTTGTCATAAGCAAAACGTGAGTAGAATTATCCGTATGATAATCAAAAGGTCACTCCGCCACGCCATCTAATGTGAACCGGACAATACTAGGTATTTCAGATTCTTGTCGATGGTTGTTAGAGGTTTTATATCCAACCACCGTTGACGTAATATTCTCCCATCTTTGACAGGCGTATCTGCCATTCTGCCAAGCCAGACTTTCCCTGTCCACAGCATAGGATGTTGACAAGCTACACGCGCTATAACGTCATAATATAATTTTATAACGAAGGACTTCTATGTGACGAATGTATACAGTGTATTAGAGATGCGTCAGGTTTTATGTACATACATAAACATTTGTTTGAATCATGGGAGAAAAATACTCAAACAAGTCTCAATTCTGGCGGTAAAAATATGAAAGTCAGATTCTTACCACCCAGGTGGAGATTTCCATATCCATTCTACACACCCATGACAGATCCTATCATTCTCCCACACTTGCCCGTAAAACACAATGATTAACCGTAAAAAGATTAACCTGACAAAATGTCTTTCCTTCCCTCGGAAAAGATAGCTCACACGCGCTGTGACGTCACAGTATAATATTATGACTCAAGGCCTCTAAGTATGAGAAAGCAGGGCAAAGATTGTTTCAAATTTTACATGTTTACATACACATCTATTTAAAGCATGAGAGCATGAGGCACAAACTGGTGTATGAATAGAAAGGGAAATCTCAAATTTCGTTGGAAAAAAATCTGAAAGTTACATCCTCGGGAAACCATCGGATTGGACACTCCGATTCTTACAACTTGGATGATTTTCGTATTATCTCAACTTAGTAAGAATGTTTATGCAAATAAGCTTTAACATATTATTTTGCATATATGTGAGAAGAAAAATAAGTCACTTTTCGAGTGATACATTCGCTTGTCAAACATACTCACACTGATAATATATATTCATATTTGTATTAAGCAAAATGAGTCTTAATCCTTTATCATCTTAGCTTAAATGCACATTTCAAACAAGGCCTACTAATCCCCTCGCGATTGAAATATTGTATCACACATGGATACTGGAATGATATTTGGGAGAACTAACAACATTTACGTAAGGGTCAAGGGCAACTGGCAGTTTTCAGGAAAAAAAAGATGAAGTATTTTGACTGTCAAAGAAATCTGAGCGAAATAAACTAGTATTAAAATGTACAAAAAATACAAAAATTAAGTGAAAGGAAGAAAGGGTAATAACTCTGTAAAGAAGGAAGTGTGGGTTACAAAACGCGAACTCGTCCGAGATATTACCATAATAAACCCCAAAATCAAAATTCGGGAAATTCTGTTGAGAAATGAATTTGTTAGAGCGCTGACAGAAATATTTCAATGAAATAAACAAAAGGCAATAACTCTATAAATAAGGGATCGCGGATTACGAAACGCAAACTCGTCGGAGATTTTAGCGGTAGCATCGTAAACCTACGTATCAAGTTTCGTGAAATTCCGTTGAAAAATAAACTTGTTAAAGTGCTGACAGAAATATATCATTGACATAAACAAAACAAAGGGCAATAATTCTGTAAATAAGGGGGTGCGGGTTTCTTGTATCAAGTTTCGTGAAATTTCACTGAGAAATGAAATTGTTTGAGGACAAGGAACGCGTAACATACGTACGTACCTACGGGCCGAATCCTTTATCACAGATATAAGTCTTCAGGATATACAAGAGACAAATATACAAATCCGGTGAATATTGGACAAAGACGGACTTCTGGAAATCCAGAGGTGGGATCAGGTGCCATGGAGGATCCATGTCAGCATCCCCTGTTTACCGGTCACACCCGCCGTGAATATACAATCAAATTCAAGTGAAACAAGTGAAAGACAAATTCTCGTCACAATTAATATAGACGACTTTCGATTAAGCGTCAACTTCTAAAAGAGTCAGAAACCTAATACGACTGTTTACTCACACTTCGCTCAAACTCATAACTGAAAGCTGAATGAAGTATGAATTTCATTTAGCATTGAAAATGAGGATAATTTATCAATATACATTTTAGTAACTTTCCGATAATAACGAATTCTTCATATAACAGAAAATTTTGGTTCAATAATACTGATACAGCTGCCTCACAGACATTGACACAAATTCGACTTTACTATCTCTGTCACTTTAGATTTTAAAGAGGACATTATTAATCATAAAATGACATAATCATTTCTAACATTATATCGTCATTAGCCTCATTATAAACACTAGACTTCGATTAAATGAAGTGCTTATTCCGGGACCTTTCCAGAGTCAACGATGTAATTATATATGATTATTCTTTTACATATTGACGTCTAAATTAGGATGGACAAATTAATCAAGCTGTTCTGCAATGACTAAGTGAGACATACTAAATTGGTTATGTCGACCAGAATTTCATTTTTGTCAATTCAAGATGAAATTTAAAGTGTTAAAATAGGCGGGACTATCAAAAAGAACCTTAACAATGTAAGTTTATACACAATTTTTGCCTATCTATCTGTCTGTCCGACTGTCTGTCCGTCCTTCCATTCATATATATATATATATATATATATATATATATATATATATATATATATATATATATATATATATATATATATATATATATATATATATCAAGCATCAAACTGAATTGTGTTAGATGATGTGGGTGGGTGTTATTCCTATTACATTTGAATCTCAATCGTGTTAAAAACGTTCATCTTCCCCCAAATACTAGCAGAGTAAACGTTCCATTGTTCCTGATATGTTTCGTCACCTGCCCATAATTTACTGGACTGTAAAGCTAAACTTGAATGGCGTGGAATTCTTCGTTAGTCACTTAAATAATTAGCATATTTAATCATCTCACCTTTTCCATTTTCGTTAACGAGCCAAGATTTATTATGACCACCGGAAACAGCTGGCGTCGTCCCACGCTATCAAATAATTTAATTATTAGTCGACATGCTTAAGCCAAAATTTAAGACTGGCCTTCGACTTTCCATGGTTCTTTTAAAAGTTCTATCTGAAGTGCACTCTTTGACCTCTGATATATATATGACCTCGAACATATACAATAGATGTTTAGTACAAGTTGAAACAGATTACAAACAATGGTAATTACACGGTAGGAAGCACTTGTATACATCAAAAGTAGTTAAACTTCATTCAACAACAATACCATTATACAAACATTTCTTCAAGTTTTTATCATTTCTCTCGGCTTCATCTTCTTCTTTATCATTTTGATGAACTATTGATTACTATAACTTTATTCTAATTGTTGCTGTTGTATTAAATTGGTACCTATTTTAAATTGTACATTTTGAAGGTGATTTATTGCACATACATATGTAGGCCTACTTCTTCAAACATATGTGATTTTGGAAATGTTAACTTCTGGTATACCTGTGATTCTCCGAACAAACAGGTTGTTAAAAATTCGTACATCTTTTTCGTTACAGGGGTTCGGAATCCATTATCAAGGTTCTTCGTATTAAAAAATTAATGCGTATTTTAAGATTTTAGTGAAATCATAAATCACCAAAACATAGATACTAAAGTATTCTTCGGAGGAAAAGTCAAAGACTATACAAAAGACTAGAACCACTGAAATACCAGGTGTCACAAAGAAGGGAGGGTCCACCTGTTGAACAATCATACCTACCGTAAATCCGCAGTCAAACCATGCATTTCTGGAACACCCGGAAGTGTAATAAGGTGTCACAGAGCAGGAAGTATCCCCCTGTCGACTGTTTACACCCGCCGTAAGTGCGCAGTCAAACCACGCACTTCTGTCTGGAATATCTGGAACTGTAATTAGGTGTCACAGAGCATGATGTATCCCTTTGTCGACCGGTCACACCCGTCGTAAGTCCGGAGTCATATCACGCTCTTTTGGAATATCTGGAACTGTAATCAGGTGTCACAGAGCAGGATGTATCCCCTGTCGACAGGTCAAGCTTTATGTAGTACATCATTGCCATTTTTTGACAATGACAAAATGTAACAAAAAAATACGAAACACCCGAGTAACAAATTTAAGGACCAATATAGTCATAACAACGTTTATAAATTATCATCATTAATTAATTATATACTACTTTGTTTAACATTAAAGTACTTAATTAATATTGTGAAATGCCGTGACAGGAATCAAAATAAAAACGATAATTCCTATATTCATTATTTCATCGAAAATTCTTAAAAAATAAAACAATGAATACCGTTCAACTAACAAACAATTGATTTACACGGTTGTAATGTCTGTATTACACACAACAACAATTATGATGTTTCTCATCCCTAGTCAATTCGGAATCGAAAACCATATGTATGTTTGGTTGTTTGCCTTTGTTGTTGTTGTTGTTGTTGTATTGTTGTTTAACGTCCCACCCAAGAATCTTTCACTTATATGGAGACGTCACCAAATGCCCGTGAAGGGCTTCAAATTTTGGATAATGCTCGACACGGCCATTGAGCAGTGAGGGTTCTTTAACATGCCGACACCTACTGTGACACGGAACCTCGGTTTTTACTGTCTCATTCCAAAGGACAGGAAACCAACCTGCCGCCGGCTGGACTAGAATTCACGACCTCAAGATAAAAAGTCGAGCGCTCTACCAACTGAGCCAGGTCAGCTCGTTTGCCTTTATAAGGTCCTAGCAACTACCAACAATAAAACAATAATACGAAAAATATGCCTTACTTGAATCATTATGAAGCTTTTGTTTTGAAATTCGATTTTGAAAATCAGTTTCTAATATATATACATGTATGTTATGCAAATGACCATCTATATTGTCAATAACATAGACACTTATTAATAACTATGTTTACCCAAAACCTAAGCTGAATTTTGTGAGAAAGTTTAACAGTTTACTTGCGGAAAGCCGGTGGTCTCTTCCCGGGTAAATTGTAATTGGGTTCTCGCCTCCACCAATAAATACTGGCCGTCACCATATAAACGAATAATTGTTGAGTATAAAATCAAAAGTCAAGATCTTTTTACAATGGTTACTCTTAGATGAATTTGGCTATGCATTTCAATTTATTATTTGGCTTTTCTGATACCACTTTCCCTTTAAAGATATTTTTTTTAATTGGAGACTGATGAAGTCTGACTGACAGAAACTATCGTCTTGAACATTTTAACTTTGGTATTATGGTTATAACATATAAAACACTAATCATATCAAATCAAACTATTAGTCGTTGCATTTCGGCCTTTGTAGTGTGTGTATTAGATGTTTATTCTGTTTAAGTTAGAAGTTTCTAAAAAGTAACTAAGAATGTTAAAAATACCAACATAGCTAACTGGGGACATGTTATTACATTTACGTCATTTTATATATCTCGGAATTAATGTTTTATCACTATAAAATCACAGACACCAAGGTGTGTCGCGTGTAAACATATTATCATAATTGAAATTGGACATACCAAACTGTCTATATTTGTATTTCAGACATCACCTACATGTTTGTAACCTTCTTACAGAAATTGTTGAATGATGAAACCACTGAAAATGGGATCTGCTGTAATCCATTCCACGTCATAGAACACCCAAAATACCTACTATACCTTCTCCTGTTTAATTACATATAGGAAATAAGACTCAATTAAGCCGTTATGAATGTCACGTCCATATTTGCCTTTAATCATTCGGAAGAAGAGATTGCCGGCCAGGGTGTCCTTATATGGTTTCAGTCCTCATACACAGCAAGAATTGTCAATTTAAAAAAAAATCAAAAACAACAACATAAATAAAAATAAACGTGTATGAAGATAATGCAATTTCAAGGGGAAATATCTTCGTGTCAATTTTCAGTCAGTTTTATTGCAAATGTTTATGCATTATTTAATTAGTAATAGAAACGTACATACATGAAATATCCAAATAAAATATATTTATGTCAAGTGAAGTAAAAGTAACCATTATTGGAATTAAACATTCAGTACATAAATGTATAATTCCCTAAATGAAGAAAAGTCCTTAGTTTACAATTATGTAGTTAACTGTTTTTGAGAGAGAGAGAGAGAGAGAGAGAGAGAGAGAGAGAGAGAGAGAGAGAGAGAGAGAGAGAGAGAGAGAGAGAGAGAGAGAGAGAGAGAGAGAGAGAGAAAGAGAGAGAGAGAGAGAGGCGATTAACAATTCTATAGAAAAAACAAAGGAGTATGAAAACACTACTTTTTAAAACCTTGAACCGAAATTTAAGAAAACAAAACTGTTGGAAGATTTACGATTTCTAATTTAACACAATGGGTATTGTTTTTCTTTATAGGAGGTGATATACACGTTTGTATGAACGTCTTTCCCGTATTATTCTCTCAGCTGAGTCTTGTCTTAAAAGTAAAGTCGGAAGTGAATAATAATGAGGTAACAGTGATCCTTTGTTTCAGAATTCTTCAGTGTTTTACTCCAGTAATCTGTGGTTTCACTAGCGGTTTACCCTTCAGGAACTGGACTGTAAGAGGATCCATGTTCATTTTGAAAATGAAAAGGTCAAAAAGAGTGCGCGATAGAGCCTAGATTGTTGAGCAATGTGAAAACAGAAAATCGAAATCTTTCTTTTACGGTAGATTAAATTTTCAGGTCCAAATATATGAAACGTCGTTATCATACCGGTATTTCAACTGAAATATAAATGTCTGAAATATATGTCTGAAATACAAATGTCACAAGATAATGTAATTGAGTGTTCAGCCTGTTTACTGTACTCGCAGGGACTCCGTGGTCGAGTGACAAGGGCAACGCGCTTTGAACCATTAAGTCTATCACATTGTAATCAGGCTCTCTCAACCACAAATAAAAGCTGGCTGCTACCATATAACTGAAAAAAGAATGTTGGGTGTATTCAAAATAAAATCAAACTGCACTCGCTTTTCGACAATGCGACCGAGATACGATCCCGAGATTGAGCAGGAAAATATTTCAAACAGAATGACGGTTGCTAGCTCAAACAGGGTTTTTCCTCGGATGCTCTCTTGTCTTCTAACAATCAGTACATTCCAAAAAAAGATATCAATATTTATAATATTTGGTAAAATATTTTTGTCAGTTGTGAAACGTAACATGTCATAAATCATTTATTCCGACTAGATTAGATAAGTACTTACTTACATAATGACTTCTTTCATGTTTACTAAAGACGGACTTGCTTGCCAATGTATAAAATAATTGTAACCTTCACCTAAAATTGTGATAAAATTAGTTGATAACTTCAAGAATGTTCGTTGACAATTTAGTTTTCGAACTGATTCACCTTCACGTCGAAAAATATATGCACGGGTGTTCCGGATTTGCCCGGTCGTTCTTGGTCCACCTCTAGTCTAAGACAGTGACATCACCATTGATACCAAAATAGTTTTCAAGCACTAAAGAATTGAGTATCGGTAATTTGGTGTATATGATCAGGGATGTGGTAAAAATACAAAGGAGAGCTGAGCTGTATGAATGACAACAATTTGGGTGTTATGTGCCTGGACAAACAGGAAGGAGAGCTAATGTAATGCCCCGGTGTAGTCTGTGGACAAGAACGTTAACCTGATCTATATATTTTGAAAATATAGTAGCAGATCCTTAATATTTTGCATATGCAACCGATCTTTTTTTTCAGATGGCGCCATGAACCTTGACTTCATGACCTAGATAATACTATTTGACCTACATCTTAGACACAATTTTAGTGTCCGAGATAGAATACTGCCACCAGTGAACTATGTTGTCCTTCGGCAACTTTTTCCATAGGTTAGTGGTCCCTTCTGCTTTATTTATGATTTAACATCTCACATAAAAGCCAAAGTTCATGACACAATTTTGATTAAAGGTTGAAGTGATGTATATGTCTCGATTTATATTTCCAGTCCACCATTATATGGTATCAGTTTATTGTTGAAGTACAGCTCATCGCTGTATTAAATAAATGTTGATACCCTGTGAATGTTGGCCTCTTATCTAAACGATATGATAGACAATTCTTGTCTAAAGTAACATTTACTGAAAAGATAAAGTAATTCCAATTTACAATGTAAAGTTCGCGTGAATGTCCAAATCATGTCTAGATATACGAAGTAGCTCTTATTCCGGCTTCACATTACATATCACAGACTCGTGCTTTAAGTTACGTAATTACATTTGAAATGCTGTAAACTTCTAGTATCATAATTTCGACACATTAATTAGATTTCAATAGCTAAATTCAATAAAATGAAATCTCAAATATCTATAAACATGTGACAACATTAACCGGATTGGAAACTGTGATAAGTCTATTCGATATCTCTTAATTTGAAATAAATTATTAAAATGCCAAATATTTAACAAATTGATAAAAGCCAGACAGTATAACTTAATTTACAATGAAATATAACATTTAGCTAAAAGATACACTTACAATGGTTATTTCCACATTTCTATGTAACTATTGTTATGACAGCAAATTATGTTTCCGACATGCAATACCTTTTTATACGTACAGATACTGGACAAAAGTATTCAACGCTATCATTTTTAATATATATTTTTATATACACATTTTCTTAAAAAATATTTCAAAGCCATTTCTGATAGAATTTCAGTCGTTAAAATAAACGTTTCCCATTATCTTACTGTTTATTTTTTTTTTATTTGTGGTGGATTAAATTTCGCTATATTCGCGGTCAAAAAACAATATCGCGAAATTTAATACCCGTCATTATGATATCTTATAGATATGATGTATCAGAGAGACAATTCTTTATCAATGAAAATTATATGTGTTATGACCGAAGAAAATTAATTCAAATGTAACCAGACATCATATCCAAGAATCACAAAATGTTGAAATATTTTACTCAAATTCCTTTTACACTTCTGTTTTTAAAATGGTATTGTGCGAAATTTAATATCCGTGAATAAGTCTCTTTTCCGAAAAACGCGAAATATTCTCCGCATGAAAGAAAACTATATAGTTTATTCGTCAATATTACACATATTCTACTGAATATAATTTAATTATCTAAATGTCTTCATTTTAATCACAATTCTATTTTTTACAGATTTTCTAAATTTTATTCTGTATTTTTACTGGATTTTAACAAAAGAAATCATATAATTGCTATAGTAAATTATATGCAGAATGTTTAAAATTAGAAAAAACGGTTCATCTTCAACTCAAAACTTAACATTACACTTCAGGGGCTTGTTGAAAAAAAAAACAGCACTGGAGCATATACTAGTCATTGTCTCCATGGCCTGTTCCCCTTTATCAGGTGCATGATACACAGCTCACATACATGATCACATGTACAGTGTCAAACACACACAATCGCACATACACACAGTCTCACATGAACACAGTTGCACATACACACAAACGCACATACATACAATCTCACACACAATCTCACATACACACAAATTCACATACACACAATCGCACATACACAATCGCACGTACACACAATCTCACATCAAACAATCTCACATGAACACAGTTGCACATACACACAATCTCACATAAACACAAATTCACATACACACAGTCGCACATACACACAAATACACATACACAGAATCTCGCATACAAACAGTCGCAAATACACACAAACGCATAGGTACAAACCCCTACTTATACAGTCCCACATTCACACAATCTCATATATATATATACATAACCTCATATACACACATACAATCAATCTCATATACACATCGTCTCACATTCACGATCTCACATACACACATTCATGCTCAGTGCCACGTGCACACCATCTCAGTTTTGTACATACTAACTTATCAACCCCTTTGGTCACATATAGACTCGCCCAAATCAATTAATAGTATGGTCCACTGTCTATAATTTAGGAGTGAACAAATTCATATTGCATGTAAATCATTATAAGATTTGATTCTAAATCATACACAGCTGAATTCTGACAGTGAACTAAACAATTCTTTGAAATGGGCAGGTCAAAATGTGACTTCAGGTTGACGTTTTACATGTAGATGCATATACCAATGCAGATAAACTTTAATACGTCTCATCAACAACTTGCAGCGCGTCGATTGGTATGGAATTTTTCGTTACGTAAGTAAATCATTAACAATACTGTAAGACTTTTCCGTCTGTACATTAATACAGTGTGGATGTACGTTAACATGAATACTATCCAATTAGTTAAAACTGGGTCATGTGTAATATCACGTACACACGCGTTTCATCAGAGGCTGATATTTGATTGCAATATATTTCAAGGCGCAGTCGAAACAGGTGATAAAAATATTACCACAATAACAAGGATGAAGCTCAAATGCTGTTGTTGTGCATTTTTTTTTTTTTTTTATTGTTGTTAAACGTCCCACTCAAGAATTTTTCACTCATATGGAGACGTCACCAAATGCCGGTGAAGGGCTTCAAATTTTGGCTTATGTTCGGCACTTACGACCATTGAGCAGTGGGGATTCTTTAACGTGCCGACACCTACTGTGACACGGGACCTCGGTTTTTACTGTTTCATCCGAATGACAGGAAACCAACCTGTCGCCGGCTGGACTCGAACTCACGATCAAGAGTCGAGAGCGCTACCGACTAAGCCAGCTCGGTTCTGTTGTGCAGTGAATAACAAAACATTGCAAACACACAAATACTGCGGTAGAATCTGAAAATTTTGTTATGGTTTAAATTTCGTTTATTTCGTTGTTTCCATTTATCAACAAAATTAAAACCATAACGAAATTTTATATTAATTACACCTAATAGTCCCGTAATAGTAATAGGTTCCTGTACAAAAAGGTTTATTTATTTTAACAAAATTCAGTGACAACGAATTCGTTTTATTTCTAAAACAACAACATTTTAACCCCACGAAATTTTCTGATTCAACGGTATATACAAAAGTAGAAGTATATAAGATATTGAATTAGGACATTAATCAGAAAATAAACTTCTAAATATGAAAAATTGACTCTGTGGCGTATTAATCCATTCTCACATGTCTCTCACAAGTCTCTCACTTCTAGTCAGCCTGAGTTCGATTCCCACTGGAACTTAAGTTGATTTTGTGAAAAAGTTTTGCCATTTAACTCACGGGATGCGCTTGTCTCTTTCTGTGTGCATTGTACCGGGGTTCTCTCCTACATCACCATATGACCGAAAATTGTTTTTGTTGAGTGTATCGTAAAACGAACATACAAATTCAAATATAATGTTCATAATGTTCATGACTTCTTGCTGATTGGAACACAACGGTGAAGGTCTACGGTCTTTGGTTCAATTTGTCAAAACATTTGAAACATGAACATATACTAAAATAGATATATACAAGATATTGAACAATTTCTTTACTCAGATATCTAGATTTCCAGAGGTTTCTGTTTGTCCAATGTTCTCCAGCTTTGTATATTGTTTCCTAGACATCCTGAAGATTAATACTTTGGTATCAGTGATTTTTGCAATAAACTTCTTAATATCTTACGAACGAAAGTAACTAAACAGTTCTGGAAAAAGGGACCATTCATTGTATACAGAGTTACATAATTTTCTTAGCCAATGTTATTACGAATTCAATAATAACACCGCGTTAGATACCTCAAAAGAACTGACGCCGTCGTCTCGAGTGTAACTATACAATACAATTCAGAGGGATTTAAACGACAGAAAAGGTTCCCACAAGGGTGTAGCCTACATGCTGCATTTTGAAGAAAACACGTAGAGCTAAATATAGTTTTAGTTTCTATAAAACGATAATTGTCAGTATTCATTATAAATACTAGTAAACAATAAGGTTAGAATTGAACAGAATTTGTAATATTATTTGTATAATGCAATCTGATACCGGATTTACTAAATATGGCTATCTTTTCAACAGAAACAGTATCGTTATTTAGGTGTGGGACCAAAAAAATAATAATAAGGTTCTGAGAGCCTATTTCCTCAGTTGTGCAGGTTATGGTTGGGGGTATGATCGGTTCGTTTCATGGTCGGGTTAAGACTTTCGGGGGGGGGGGCACCAATGAGGCTTTCATGAGTACATCAACTAAGTATCATTTAATAATTGAATTCAAGTCGGGAATAGTGATTGCAATGGCTGTTCCATTATTTTCCTATAGTAAATAATAAGGAAAAGGTCCCTGTCATAAAGAGAGGGGCTATCTCCGCCTGTTGATGATGTGTGCCTGTTATACATACATAAATATTTTATATGTTATACATTATAGGAACACAACAGTATAGATCCAAGGTCTATGGTTTAAATTTGTACCTTGTACACGGTCGTAAAACAGTCGCTAAGTGCCCTCACGCCCCACTCATCCCCATTAATCCTGATCCTTCTTCAGGACTTTTTCAGTGGCAGGTGTTTGTCTGACATCAGCATATGCTTTGTATGTTGTTCTTCTGACTTTTATACAACTACACCACTTTAGTCTATCATATATACACTATTTCAGTGTTGAGTGTTTGGTATTCGGAATTAAGGTCACGGTCTTTTAAAGCATTAGCTGTGTTTACCAAAAAAAAAAGAGCCGGCCTGGCTCAGTCGGTAGCGCGCTCGACTCTTGATCGTGAGGTAGTGAGTTCGAGTCCAGCTGGCGGCAGGTTGGTTTCCTGTCCTTCAGATGAGACAGTAAAAACCGAGGTCCCGTGTCACAGTAGGTGTCGGCACGTTAAAGAACCCTCACTACTGCTCAATGACCGTAAGTGTCGAGTATAGACCAAAATTTGAAGCCCTTCACCGGCATTTGGTGACGTCTCCATATGAGTGAAATATTCTTGAGTGGGACGTTAAACAACAATAAACAAACAAACAAACCAAAAGAAAAAACGTCGATTATTTCTACTATTACTGTTTGTACTTAATTAACAATAACAAATAAAATCTATACACAGGCATACAAAATCTTATATTCCTATATATTTTGTGTAAATAAGGTCAGGTCCAGTGTGGTATTCATATAATAATAGGAAGGTTGAGTTAATCAATTGCAAGTAAAAAAGTGCCAAACCTGGGTTTCTCAAGCAATTTTCACAAAATGTATGTGAATTTATGAATTTTCATGGCTGTGTAAATCTCTTTTTTGTTATTGTATATCAATCTAAGTAGTAAAAAAGAAGAAAACGATTTTTAAGAAAACTCAGCTAATGCCCCCTTAAGGTAAACTCATTTCACCTTTGGCAAGTAGCTAAAGAAGCAACAGAATGAGAAATTTATATTTGTTAGTAGAACATCCACATTTATATTATCGTTGAGGTCCTAAATATATAAAAAAAATCTCAGATGTCCAGGATATAAATACAAATCTGGTAAAAATGGACAAACACAGACCTCTGGAAACCAAAAGGTGGGATCAGGTGTCATGGAGGAGTAAGCATCCCCTGTCGACCGGTCACACCCACCGTGAGTCCACAGTCAAGTCCAAATGAAATATGTGAGGAACGAATCCTCGTCACAATTGGTACAGACGTCTCAACAACCGCCAACGAAAAGGCAACTCAACATTTCACTTAGTGAAACAGAGTAATCGCAAACAAGTTTATTATACCGACCGTAAAATTTGCGGAACGTTGACATAAAAACGCGGTTTTCGATATACCTGTGTCAATAATTTGTCAGTGAGTAGTTTACATCCGTATATGAAATGGTCATATGTTGAACACGCCCTGGCATATCGGATGATTTGTGAAATATAAACTCCATGTACGGGTGACTGCGGGATATTACTACTTAGATATGGAAAATTTACGATGGGAAAGCCGAAATCTGTCGGGGTCGTAATTTCGGAGGCGTTGTTCTTTTGTTTATATTTCGTTTTATTCTGCAGTTTCATCTATGTAAACAAAAAACAGTGTAAACTAAACATTTGCTTTCTTGTGATATTTTTGATAATTTGATGGAAGCAGGTGAGTAATTATAATTCTTCTACCGTTATGATTAAAAAAGTATATTAAGTTATTCGCCATTTGTTGTAAATTTAACAACACGATGAATGGATCAAATCACTGACAACAAACTCGAAGCTCTATCATCTGCCCAGCATGAATAGTAAGCAATGGAAGTCATGTGCTTTGTTTGGACTATATTGTGTGCTCATCATTAAATGACGTAATCGTCGAAATTAGGACCCTGTAATGGCGGAGCCAACTATCGCTGGGTGGAATTTGTTTCACAAAAGAAAAAAAATAGTAATGTCTTTCATAATAAACTGATAACACAAATATATGCTGCAACTAATGAAGTTTTTACTAAACTGATGAAATTTGACAGAAATTGCTTGATGAACTTTTCGAAGCGAAGAGACAGTTTTGCCAATCGAAATATGGACTTTCGCGAATATTTCATGACCCAGTGAATTTTCAGTCTAAGTAAAATCACTGAGAACGGTTCAACAGGTAATTTATCAATATGGATGGGTTTCTTTATTATTACCGCCACAGACAAAATTATCATGTCTCAGGTTTAAGCAATCTGTCTTTAAAATGTATTTTAATTCATTATTCTCTGCACATATGGCTAGTGCATAAAACTATTTCAGTTCAATGAAATAAATACCGTATAAGTGGAAATTTTAGCAAGACGCAAATTTAGCGTTTTGTCCTCAAAATGTGGATTATTATATTAGCGACAAGTAATTTTAGCGATTTTTTTATTACAAAAAGATAACTCTAACCTACGATTAGGAATAAATTGTTAGCGATATTCAATTTTAGCGATCTCAACAACCTCGCTAATAATACCAAAATGAGTCCTATCTAAAATTTCTGCTTATACGGTACCTAACACTTTATTTTTTCATATTCTATGTAAATATACTTAGTCATTTAAGGATTTAAATAAATTTGTAAACAATAGTCGGAAAAAAGAACCCTAATATGGTCACATCGCCTATAATCTTAAAAGCTCCAGATGTTACAAAATTATTTTGAAGTTTTAAGTGATATTGGATCACGCATGCATTCCGATTGTTATTGCCATAAACAAACTTCAGTAAATATTAAGCACAAAATTGAACTTTTGACTTCAACCTTAATTATACGAAACTACGGCCGTATTTTGTATTACAACTGTGGCCATTGCAAATGGTATGCTACGCAGTTTCATGTCAGACTGTATAGATCAAATACTGATAAAACAAATGATCTCACCCCTTCCTGAACACAACAACACACAAATCACAACTATCGACCCCGACAAATTGTAATTCGCCAAGAGTCACCGCGCAGTTTACTGAACCAATAATCTTTGTTAATGACGTGAATAATATATGCAACAATAAACAAGACCGTGTCCGCCCTCGCACCGGACATCTATTCCATCTGTGTTTGAGAGCGGATGTAAAGAAACTATATAAACATATAACACATTTTACTTCAAAAGATTTTGTTGAAATTTGTTGAGTTGTGTTAGGATTGCAATTTTGACATTTGAAAGTCCAAATAATATAAAACATGTTTAAGTCGCATATGTCTGAAGTGGTTGTCATGGTACTGATGGCAGGTGTACTGGAGGGCGCCCCAAATTACAATTACTGGATTGGAGACCTACCCAATCAGGTAAAATATATTTTTAAGTATTTCATTGCTTTTGTTTTCGGTATTCATCATCATCATCATCATCATCATCGGATGGAGTCATGTTTTGGGTCGTGTGCATAGTCCAATTCCAGACTACAATAATTATTGAGTCATAACAAATATTTTTATGGTCTAGTGTAATTTCTGTGTGTTAAGTTTCTAAATAGAGAAGTAGCTAAACCTGTAGTATAACTGAAATGTTTTTCGTAGGATCGAGGTATCGGGGAGCCTTTGTGGCAGAGTGGTTAGACCATGGCGCTTCAAACCATGAAGTCGCTCACCCCTAGTCAACAAAGGTCCGAGTCAATCTGGAACCTCAGCTGATTTTGTGAGAAAATATGCCAATATACTTGCGGAATGCCGGTGGTCTCTTCCCGTTTACATTGTAACCGAGTTCTCTCATTCACCATTACATCTGGCCGCCACCATGTAACTGAAATATTGTTGAGTGTAGCGTAAAACACTTCAAACAGAAATATGACGTGACGTGTCACTACAGTTTACAGGTCTATATGAAAATGGTGATTACGTAAGAATACATTACAAAAATAAATCAAACCATAGCTATTGCAATACTTCGTTGTGTATGTAAAATTAATGTCTGTAATGAATGATTCATAATTACCAGTGGCTTACATGACATTTATAGCAGTGGGTGTGCAATGTTACACGTGGATTTGCAGAGTTTAGATATAATTGCTAATTTATTTAATTCATAATTCGTACCGGAATTTGGCGACAAGGATTTTTGGCAAACTTTTGACATTCTCATGGGAACCAATTGTGCCCCGTTATTGGCCGAATCGTTTCTTTATATAAACATACTTCATTCAGAAGACTTTGAAACAAGAGAAAAAAGCTAACTATTGCCTTTAATCTGATAATTAGATGATTCGACGACTTTTGTCAATTAAAATGACAATTTTCATACGTATGTGAATGCGAGATTTCCCAACAAATTAGAAATTAAAGACACCACAGAATCAAGCACATGCGCCTCTACACTTCACTAACTATAGACACAGACAGGAAACCAACAACCAATCTATCCGACAAACGCAATTATTCCGGCTTCCCGATCGTCAACTTTCCACATCCCTTTTCGCTTGCATATTGTGTTTAGATCTTGCAAATGACCCGATATACTAGAGCTTGTTCAGCATCTGAACATTCCAGATAAGGAGGCAATTTACTAACTGATAAGTAATAGCAAGTACACCAGGAATCGCGTTCAATGCCTATATTCTGCAATTTTAAGGTCAGTATATCTACCTTGTTAGATATTACAATGTTTCACTAAATAAAATGAAGAGTTACCAGATGAGAGATCCAGTGTGGTGTTCATATACAAATAGGAAGGTTGAGTTAATCAATTGAAACTAAGAGTGCCAAACCTGGGTTTCTCAAGCAATTTTCATAAAATATATAGGGATTTAAGAAATGTCATGCCTGTGTACATATCATTTCAGTTATAGTATATCAATCCAAGTAGCGTATTTTCTATTTCAAAGTGTCTTATGTTTTGATAAACCTGGTTTCGGTCACATGCTTGTCTCTTTACTTTTACACACGCGCGTAACGAAAATAGTATGACTCGACTTTGACGTCATTTTTTTTCAATACAAAATGTATGGTCCATAAAGCTAATACAGATTAAAATCTGTGTAATTGAGCTTAACTAGTACATCATTGTCTTGTTTATTCATTTTTATGACGATAATTGTTAACTAGATGATAATTATGACAATTGTAATTGCTTACTGATTTTCCACAATCTCTCAAATAATAAAACCCGGAATTTCGAAAATTTGTGCAATTTTGCAAAATTACATTTATACGTAACATTTGATCATTGCCGTAAAATGACTGATTGTGACCTAGATAAGAAATTATCATCAACAAGCTGTTGTCATTATTGTCAAATTTGCCCTTTATGTAAAAAAAAATAAATCATACATCTAAAGATCCATAACTACAGTGACTTAGATTTAAAGAATGACGTAGATATACTGCACTGCAATCTCTCTCTCTCTGTCTCTCTCTCTCTCTGTCTGTCTCTCTCTCTCTCTCTCTCTCTCTCTCTCTCTCTCTCTCTCTCTCTCTATATATATATATATATATATATATATATATATATATATATATATATATATATATATATATATATATATATATATATATATATACTAGCGGAAAAAACTGAGTCGTTTAGTAATTTCATTTATAGATTCATATACAAAATATTATGTTGCATTATGTATATCATTATTTAGTATAATGCATTGTCTTTCAATTTAAACATGAGGTCACGGATTATATCCGTTATGGTTGATACGAACAAACACTGAAAGTAAGGGAATTGCAAAAAGTTTTACAAGTTTAATAGCGTGTATGACCGCCATTTGCACCGATGCATTCTTAACATCTACGACGCATTGAACGAATCAGCTTATGCAGAAATGCCTGGGGAATGCTCCGCCATATGCGCAATAAAGAACGACGCAAAGCGTTCAACGTGGCTCTTGACGTAGACGTCGTTGCATTTCATCCCAAACATGTTCTACAGGCGATTAATCAGGTGAAATCGCATGCCAGGGTAGCACACTCACGTTTTGCTGCTGTAGGCGTATCTTGCCGACGTTACGTCACATACTGGTGTCCTGATCGCTGGCTGTCCCGAAGGGTGTCAGTTTGCTGATATCGTCTCCATAAAGCATTTACAGTGTTAATATGAACTCCAAACTGCCTTGCCACATCCCAGCTTCCAGCATCCCAATATCATGCAAACGATCATTTTCAATCATTCCAGGCATCTCGCAATCGAACTTTTACTGCAAAAACCATTGTTTTTTTCTGTTTCAATACATTGAATACTGTCAATGAATGCAAGAAATTTTTATCGATTACTAACCACGTTTGGGCCGTATTGTTGTTTTTTACAGATGTGCCACTTTACTTTTGCAGACCTATATGTGTTATATCTTAACTGTTCCGCATATATGGTTATTATAGCAATTGGAAAATAGTTTTGGTATACCAACTGTATAAACAACAGTATCGTAGATTTTTAATGCAATGGAAAACATATGCTGGTCATTTTGAAAGCGACAGTATATGATTCTATTAACATGGACATTCATGAATAATCATAAAATTTTGTGTCATCAAACATTTACGAAACAAAACGAAATATTCTGAAACCGAACTTTTCAACCCATCCCCCGACGTGACTGAAATCTAAAGTACAGTTCTAAATGTAAGAATAATAACGGACACGACTTGGTATTGCGCTGATTTTCGTACAGATACATAATAGAGAAATGTCAACAATTGATTTGGACGTTTACTTGATAATTGAGGTATGAAACACAATCCATGTTTATAGGAAATCATGAAACATTTATGAATTCTGTATAAGATATAATTAAATATAGATTAAATGACCGAATACTCTGCGGCTAGATTGCAATCGTTAACATTTATTTGATAAATGACTGTTGTTGTGTACTAATGCTGCTTTTAAAGTGTTAAGAGTGAGTTACATTATAATGGAAGGGTGATCATGCAGCTGCAGCACTTAAGTCATTATCATTGTCAAATTATTTGACCGTTTTATACATGGTCAAAGTCTCCGTTTCGAAATTATCATATGTAATAAAACATTAATGTATGTTTAATATTAATTTTAGTTTTTGTTTACTCGGCAACAACATTTAATTTCACAATCCTCTGACTTTGAGTATTGCATTTGATAAAATATTAACAAAAGAGCGGTCGTCATTTGCTTTTTACATTGTACGTGAAAATTCTTTTACCGTTACAAATTCATGAATTTCCATTAAAAAATGAACACAACACGTTAAACGTTATAACGAAATAAAAAAAAACGAAATGATTATAAAAACAATTGCTAGACAGTCAAACAGTTATCACTGTAAAATATGATTATCTAAGTTCGGTAGAACTTTAGAATTTTTTAAGGGGCAATAAACTTTTTACAAGTTAGATTGATATACAGTAACAAATAGCTTTAAACATGCCTAAAATTCTTATATTCCCCTATATTTTATGAAAGAAAGGTGAGCTTCAGCGTGATATATATATATATATATATATATATATATATATATATACAAATAATAGTAAGGTTGAATTAATCAGTGAATACTTGCCAAACCGGCTTCTCAAGCAATTTTTAAGAAATATATAGGACTTTAAAAATTTCAATGCCTTTGTTTTTGTTTTTATTTGTTTTTATTTTTTTTTATTTTTTTTTTTTTATTGTATGTCGATCTAAGTAGTAAACATGAAAGAAAATTAAAAAAAACCGCAGCTAATGCCCCTTTTATGCAATGGTGGCGTAGCAATGAACTAATTCAGCATAAATAAATAACATTTATGTTTAACCCTTTAAAACCTACAGGTCATAATAGACTTGTCTAAATAATAAAAAAAGAGCAAATCATCTAGAAACTTAGAGTTTGAAGGGTTAATGTGAACATATCGCAATTTTTACGATCGATATAAGGACTTCGTCACTGCTGTGTTTTGTTTACCGAAATGTAGCTTTTAGGTCGCCAACGTCATCGGTAATTTTAACTCGCATTGCTTTTTGTTTTGTTAGAATGGTGTTTTACGCCACACACTCAACAATTTTTCATCTATATTGTGGCGGTCAGTTTTATTGGTGGAGGAGAAAACCCGGTTACAATGAATCCGGGGAGAGACCATCGGCCTTCCGCAAGTAAACTGACAAACTTTCTCACAAAATCAGCTTAGATTCCAGGCTCGAACCTGTGCTGACCAGAAGAGACAGGTCTCGTGCTTAAAAGCATAATGCTCTAAACACTCGTCCAAAGAGACGCCATCGCATAGCTTTAAAATTGGTTGTGGACGCGAGATATGTGTAATTTCTCGACAAGTATTGTTAACTCCTCCATGGCATCTGATCCCTCTTGGATTTAAGTACGCGTCCAATGTGTATCATATCTGCATAGCGTCTTTTTTGGAATTCCTTTAGATTAACATTTCACTGTCTATTTCTGTTGAGGCACGGCGATTGCGACAAGCACAATAAGCGACAGATAAGGAGAGCGTTGTCGACAATTCAAATTACGTTTATACCAAACATACTAGCGGTAACAAAATAACAAGTAAAACACTCTGGAACAGTACTACATCAAGCATGAAAAGCTTTATAAAATTACAGTTGTTCGATTTAATCTACAACAGCGCCATCTAGACATATCATTAAGGGGGGTCAAACTAGTGCTTGATGATAAACTACATTCAACTGAAGCACAGTGATACCCTAATTTTATGCGTTAGAAAGACCAGACAATATAAACGTATAGTGAATGTTTGATAAACACGGTTAATAACATTGGTACATCAAAACAAACGATATAGCAACGTTTGCAAACCAACCAAAAAGCAAAAAAAAAAATAATAATAATAATAATAATAATAAACGCTCGTGACGGGCGTTCCTGTCAGTAAGGCTTCATCAATTGAACTCGAATTTTTAATGGATGTATAGTTCCGAAACGAAACAAGATGACCATCCGACAACTATGTTTCATACTATGTATGTGTTTGTGTTCTCATACCTATGAAAACGAAACTTGTGTATAATATGTACCTTCTAACCTAAGCCTGGACAATTTAAGTTTATGAACATTGAAATTCCAAATATAGAAAAGTGCTCCCCACCCACACAATGCGTCTAGGGTTCTTTCTGCAGTCAGCAGATCGGAGTTTAAACATCGCGTGTCCTACATTTTAAGTGTTATCATTACCTGTGTTTAATTGTGCTGCAGAGTACAGACATCTATAGATACGAGTGAAAACGAAATAAAAATAAAACGACAGGGTCGGGAATTTGACCGACAAAAAAAACGGTCAAGCAATATATATACAGATAAATACACATTAGGACTGTTAAACATAGTCACACAAATAAATTTTAAAGTTTGTATTTAAACAAAATCACTTCAGTGTACACCAAAATAACAGTTTCCGGAAGTAGGCAAAATACAATGTTTGATTGGCATGAAGGCGGGGCTAAAACGCAAAAACTAAAATTAATTAATTAAAAATCGGTTTTTTTTTTTAATTCTGATGAACAATATGAAATAGGTCAATTCACAAATACGAATTTATTTTCCGATCTGAAATCGAATTGGTTCGTCAGTTATACTGCCTAAAAAGGGTTCCAAATCACACGACAGCAATAGCCTGATGGGCTTCGCCCATCAGCTAAAAAGGTGGAATAAGACAGGGCCAAATACTTAACCAATATGTATTGTCAAATCCGATTAATAACTGATGAACTGTAATGGTAACGAAGATGGATTTTATCAATACATATTTATAGGAAAATTAAATACGGCTTTTGTTTAAACAATCAGACAAGCACGCGGATATAGTCATAGTCTCTCTCATGGTCAGTTTCCATGACATTGATTGATTTATAACTTGTTCAACAGAGTATTCGATGTTAATCGGATGTACTTCTATCCCCCTAAGATCAATGTCAATATATTGCGTTTTACCGTATACGCTTGATTCGGTTAGAGTGAAATACGTGTAATTCTGAGTTATGTCTCACTCCTTAAGCAGACGATGTAACTGCGTGTAATGTAGAGGGCGCATATGTCATAATGATAATTAGCGAAAATTGTAGAATTAAGATCCCACTGGAAATAATTGTTTCCCTGGACAAAATACGGCTATCCATTATTAAATAGAATATGATAAGACAATGAATCATGGGTTGAATGTCTGTCTATCTATCTATCTATCTATCTGTCTGTCTATCTATCTGTCTGTCTTTCTATTAATCTATTTTTCCAGCTATCTTTTTCTATCTATCCATCTAGATAGATAGATAGATAGATAGATAAGTAAGGAACAGGTGCGCTTTAAGACTTGCCTCAACATAAGCTTGTCACGCAGTGTGACACATGGTGCCTTTTAATCGTTGTTCCTTAACGACAAAAAAGTACTCAAATGAAACTTGTTTGTTATATCTTATTAGCTACTATATTCCAGTGATGCCTTTACAACAAAGTTGTATCTATCTCTATGTAGTATGTAGCATATCATTCAGATTTGTGTTGTGTGTGGTCCGGAAAATTTGACTATACTTTTGTCCGTGTCGTTTGTCATTTTAGTTCTTAACTAACTTATCTATATATATATAAGACACTAGTGCACTTTAAGACTAATCGCATAACTGGCATATGACACATAACATTCATATATGAAACATGATTCCTGATTAACTTCAATCCTTGTTTGTTAACTATAAAGCAATATCAATAATCATCAAATTTAACTTGTTTGTTTATATGTAATTGGATCTAATCACCTAATTTTTGCTAATGAAGCATTCACAGCTGTGTCATTACTCATCAAAAATTGCTTTTCGTTTGTTTGTTTGTTTGAATCATATTAACATATCAAATGCGTTCCATCTATATGAAAGTTGTGTTACAATTGCACTTTGTACAACGATGAACGCAAGATCTGTCACGTGACACCAGCGGCTTATATGGAACGCAAGCGGATGAATACACATTCCTGGAAACCTCCTTTTCATATTTTCTCGTTGTCCTTTATTTCCCTTTATTGGGTGCACAATTGACCAGATGATTATCAATAAATAGTCCAAATGGCGCAGTTAAAAGACAAAACGGTCTTTTTACTTGAAAACTAGATGCACTTGAGCGCAAAGTATCTTGCTCGGCACATGTATATGCACTTCTATTATCGCACTTCTTTTCTATTAAAGCCTTCTGTTTTCCTTTAAAAATATTTTCAAGATGATAAGATGTCGGATACATCTGGTAAAGATATTTTACCATAGGTAACTACAACTTACCAATGATGTCGGATATGAAAATCTTTCTAAAAACGACTGTCAGCTGAGAGCCTGAGTGTGCCAAAGCAAAAGCATGTTCTTAAAAATCAGAACTCCGTAATTCTTGTAGTAGGCCTAGATTGTATTTCCACAGAATATAAAGAATATCCATCATATCCAATTTTCAGTTTTCTTTCTTTCACTGTTGACAGAAGGTAATCAGTAAATCGAGGTCTATCAACATATTTGTAGTCAAATAACGTGTTTTTCAAACGATTGCAGCCAGGTCAACCATTCCACTTCTACATAATAACATTCCGCCTTGGATTTAATTACAGACATATTACGTGGTCATATATATTATAATTCAGGTAGTCCAAATACATTGGAACTTTTCTATAATATAAGTCTTTTCTGCAAAAATCAATTGCTTTTAGAGAGAAACTATTTGTTGACTGAAATCAAAAGCACAGTTTTTTTCCATGAGCAATTGCATTTACACACCAATGTTTTGCAGAAAATTAAAAACAATCCTTAATCGTTAAAAGCTACACTGAACATTTCTTCAGTAAGATGGTGACGACCAAGTTCCAATGTTGGAGGCGAAAACCCAGTTGCAGTGTACCGGGGAAAAAACCACCAGTGTTCTGCAAGTAAACTGGTAAACTTTCTCACAAAATCACCCTAGCGTCCAGCAGGCTTCGAATCTGCGCTGGCTGGAGCAGAGAGATTTTATGGTTTAAAGCAAGATGCTCTAGCCACTCTGCCACGGAGGCCCCATATTGCATATAAAGATTCTCTTTCACGATATGTCATGGGTAAGGCCAAAAATTTTATTTCCAATGTTAACTTCTGTGTTTGGACATCACATGATGAGTTAAATATAGATGCACCGCAGTTACTCTGGGATTTTATATATAGTTTATACAAGCAACTCTCCAAATAACAATATAGTTCTATTTATAGATATTGCGTCCTAATAGGGGATGCAGTTAATACAATGCAATTTCAGTAAATGAAATCATTGTATGACGTAAAAAAAAAAAAATTTGATACTGGGGAATTTTATATACTTATTTTGAATTTTGTGAGGTAAATTACTTTTTTATTTGTTTGGGTTTTTTTTATTTATACAAACCTAGCTGTAATATTTGAAAACCACATACAGTTTCAACCCCTTGAATATCAGAAAAATAAAATTGCAAAAAGGTTAATGATTACAAAAAAGATATATATTATTTGACAATTGTTAATAAACTGCATCAGAAAAATGAAAAATTGAGCGTGATATATATAAAATCTGAATTTCATAACAAAACAAGTGAAATAAGAGAACATGAAGACTTTAAATACATTATACATGCATTCTATAGCACTTTATCCGCCCTACGTTGCTGCAAGGTTTTTGCATATTCCGTACAATTTATATGTCAGATGAAATGTACAAATTAAGTTAATTATGTACCGCGGACAATGTAATAATTCCCCTCGCGTAGAACATCGCGTGACACTAATTTGATTCTGTTCTGTTTGAGTAGCTTACATTTAGTCGAATGAATGTTAATTGCATTAGTCTCACCTCAAAACATCGGGGGCGAAATTCCGGAAATATCAGTGTATCCCTTACTTGAACTTCTAAGGCTTATCTTATATACAATGCATAAAACCAAAAGTGAAATTTTAATTTATTTCATCCGAAAGACGACGTTTTCGGAAGCATAAATAGGAAGTCCTAAATTAAGAACAAGTACATGTTTTCTAGGTCAAGCAGTCAAAGTTTCACATTTCTGTCCTCATGAACCATGTCAACATTAGTATATTGATCCGAGATTACAATTTGAATAATATACATGAAAACCAAAAAAAAAAAAAAGGACCTACAAGCAGGGGACACAACCTGTACTCTTGTTCTTGGATTCCCCATTTTAAAAGATAAATAGTGACCGGATATTTCGTGTATTTGAACACAACAACAAATAATTCTGTATAGTTTTGTTTCCTTGTTTACGCATATGTGAGATCAAAATTTATAATTTCCGATTATAATGTACACTGTCTCTCCGTGAGGTTCTAATCATATATTTGGAATTTTCCATCGTTTTGTATGACGACAGTGTTCAAGATAATGAGTGCGATATATATTGATAACATATATTACTCGGATTCCATACTTTTATAGTTCTAACGACAATGCTTACAGAGGATCTAATTAAAGATAAATGATCCTATAATATAGATAGTCAGATATCCTCTATCATATCATTTTTTTGCTTCATTAGCAAAATTGTCAGTCGGAGGATCTCTCCATGATATATCACATTTAAATTGGTATTTACATTGCATGTAAATCAAATTTCTCTTAATACATGTGGGTAATGAACTAAATAAAAATATGACAAATGATAAAAGTTCACAAAAATTAAGCCAACAATAGATCAACAGATCAGATCGTTGGCTAACTCCTGTAAAACAATTCATTTACACTACATTTTCTTGGCGCCACATTACCCGTTTCTGTATTGCTTCACCTGCATTTTTATTTGATGTTTTCATTTCAACATCGCGAGCCGGCCTGACTCAGTCGGTAGCGCTCGACACTTGATCGTGAATTATAGTCCAGCCGGCGGCAGGTCGGTTTCCTGTCCTTCGGACAGTAAAAATCGAGATCCCGTATCGCAGTAGGTGTCAGCACGTTGAAGAACACTCACTGTTCAATGTCCGTAAGTGCCGACCATAGGCCAAAATTTGAAGCCCTTCACCGGCATTTGGTGACGTCTCCATATGAGTGAAAGATTCTTGATTGGGATGTTAAACAATAACAAACAATCAAAAAACATTTCAACATCGCAAAGTCCCGATTCTTTTTATCGTTTTACTTCTTGACTTATTCACTAGTCTTGGTATGCATATGATTTATTTTGTTTTAAAACTATTAACATATATTCACTTGGAACATCTCGAGTGTCTGGAGTTTTTATGTATATGCCAATCTGGAAAAAAAAATTAAAAATGTAAAAATGCCATTGGCTTGATTGTTACCACCAAGAACAAAGTTTCTGTTCAAACCATCTGCGACATAAATCATATGATTCATGGTCAACTCATTCACTGTAAGTTTAACATTTACCGTGTCTATAATCTTAATTAAAGCACTCTACCTCTATCTCAATTAGACGCTGTCCCCTAATTATTTTGCCAGTAAAGTACCAAATTCTGAGGGTTAATTTTACGATAAGACACTATTTTAGGTGACCAGAGTTATATGACGCACCCGATCTGGTACTAATTGTTGTTTTCCTCTGTTCGTTTAATTGTATTAATTGTCCATATAATTGTCCTTCGGAAGAGACGATAAAAACGAGGTCACGTGTCGCAGTAGGTGTCGGCACGTTAAAGAACCTTCACTGCTCAATGGCCGTAAGTGCCGAGCATACTATTAGGCCAAAATTTGAAGCCCTTCACCGGCATTTGGTGACGTCTCCATATGAGTGAAAGATTCTTGAGTGAGACGTTAAACAACAATAAACAAACAAACAGACAATTAATGACCTACTTTACTTTAGTATGCGACTGTTATGCAACAATCACCAAAACATCCGGTTTTAAGTTTTCATAATCAAAAAAGCAAAAATGCATCGACATCATGTTTGTCCGTAATATGAATTTTATTTTGATACTAAATCAGCTACCTGCATAATTATAACTATGTTTATATTTATCCATCAATTGTTGCTAAAAGCATTTTCCATCCGAAATTCATGGTAGATGCTGTTACTATTGGTTTTTCTATTTGTAAACTTAATTAGTTTTGTTATAACTGATTTTATATTACAAAATGCAGAATCATGATCAAAATTGAATTAAATGTATAGTTGATTTAAAATGGTGTTGATTTTTATATTTTTATAATGTTTTACATTTTTTGTTATCATTGTCGTTGAAATAATCATCATCATCATCATCATCATTATCTGTCTTTAAGTTAAATAATACCGAAAGGAAAACAATATTTAGATCTGACAAACTTTTATTTCAGGAACGGATCTTAAACATATCTCTAATCAATGTTTAAATAATCTAACTGTTAACCAACTAAGACCAATCATATACACTTATACAATGTAAAAGCTAAAGATTTTTTCTTCTTTCTTCTCTCTCAGAATCTACCAACATGTACTGTGTTATCAAAACCGTGTGATATGTCTGTAAAGATATATGCCTCAATGTCTGAGCGATCAAGTGTCATCTATGAAACAGACAAACCAATATGCCTCTGTCCCAATGGTCAAACGTGTCCGTCGGGATGGAATGCAGGCCCAAAAAGCATACTCCGTGACATCTTAAGCAAAGGTATGTTCTGCATCCTTCAATCCATCCATCTATCTATCTGACTCCTTATCTATATATCTGTATCTTTCCGTCTGTCTATCTATCAAACTATCTACATGTATTTCTTTTATATATCTTCCTATTTATCTATCTTCTATCTATCTGTCTATCTATCAATCTATCTATCTATCTATTTTTCAATATATCTATCTATTACGTTTGGCAGAGAACGACTTCATTTGGTTTATACCAACAAAAGGACAAATCATGTTATATTATACTTTTTAGAATACTGTATAACAGTGCGATATTTAACTATGGACGCTGTAAAATCCGGACTTCTATATTCTAATTAGTCTACATTTTCTAGTGGTGCTGCAGTCTTTTTGATAGTAGACGGTGGTACCCTTTACCAATAACACATATACTAAAATTTATACCTACACCTACAAACATATTGATTTTTAAAGATTTACACTTGATGGCTTTTGGTGGGGTTTTCAGACCATTACAATCCCACCAAAAATACCAAAAAATACCATAATTGGGGAAAACATTATGGAAATATTTCTCCAAAAACAATAATCTATGAATTGATTTATATTATGACGATTTTATTTCCTTTTTCAGGACAGAAAATCGGTATAGGCTTGCACTACTGTAATGAGGTAACCGAAGAGAGGGTCTGCAATGGTGATGAAACAGCTATCGTAGTTGAGGGTGCATTTTATCCCACCGACGTTCGTCAAATCAACTGCAAGTGCGATCATAATGAGCCTCTTAAAATTAAGAAAAGTTACTATGAAGGCTGGAAGCTTGTCCAAGAACTTGTCTGCGATATGGTAATTAATTTAAAACTTTAAAATTTATGTTAGTGAAAGTAAAGAAATGTGATATCAATGGGTAGGGAATGTTATATATGTTCATCAAGTTTCGCCCACTTTCGCCACAACTGAAACAAGATATCACTGAATGTTGTCAATGTAAAATTTACGAGAAATACTGTAAATGCAAAACGTAAACAGACCTTTCCGGAAAGTCAAATTGTAGTATCAGCTAATGATCCCTTTGAATGGTATTTTACGCCAATTCAACAATATATTGCAGTAAAATCGTGGTAACAAGTTTTTTAATGGGGCGTGAGAGAACCCGTTAAAATATACCTGCGAAGAAACTACAAACTTTACAAAAGTAAAGGAGCAAACATTTTTTCCCAAAAAGCCAGGTTCAATTCCAGGGTGGTGATTCGCCTGGTAAAAAGGGAAATGCATTTTGTGTATAACTCTGGCCTAAATCACTCAAGTACCTCTGTGAATAGTGAGATCAGGGCTCAGCACCGTAAAACTTGTGTCTTAGAATGTTCTCAATTTGGCCTGCTCATTCAATCAAATTTCAGAATTAGTCAAAGTTGAGTAAAATTTTTGGACTTCAGTAATTGTTAAGTTTTATGGTGCCATGTCCTGATGTTATGAGATGATAAAATTTTCAGTTGGTATCTCCACTATGTATACAAAAAAAGATCAAACTGTCATCCTTTTGACTTACAAAAATAGCACTTGCTGACAAATTATTGAGACAGAGAGCGCGTAAACCGCGTTTGATGTCAACCTTCAGCTAATTTTACGGTCGGTATTGCGATTACTCTGTTTCACTAGGTGGAATGTTAAGTTGCCTGTTCGATGGCGGTTGTTGAGACGTCTGTCCCGATTGTGACGCGGATTCGTTCCTCACGTATTTCGTTTGGATTTGACTGTGGACTCACGGCGGGTGTGACCGGTCAACAGGGGATGCTTACTCCTCCACTGCACCTGATCCCACGACTTGATTTTCAAGTCCCTGTTTGTCCAGTTTTTACAAGATTTGTATCATACTAAAAATTTATACTTTGGTAGCTAATTTTTTTTATATTCCAATGCAATTACGTCCTCAATAAATGATACAAAAAATAGCATAACGCTGTATTTTTAATATCTTGAAATAAGTAACTGTATACGTGAATATTTTCGCTTCCGATGAGTGGGCAAATTCAAAAAATTAAAGCGAAAATTTCAAGCTGAATAACTGAATATGTGTTCTATCGTAGAAAAGCAGAAATAACAACGGGCGAAAATGTCCAGGTATATAGTATTATTGCACATAGTTTTTATAGATACACAGGAATAATGTTTGAAACTTTTATTTTCAGCCAACATGTGCAGAGAATACAAGTGGCGGTGGAATATGCAAAGAAATGAGAAACAGAAACTATGAGACCTCGAACCATTGTGAATGTCCAGCTGGAAAATCATGTGTGCTACAGCGCACGAACCTTAGACTTTCTGTTGGTCGCTGTCAATAGAACCGAGTGGATAATGTGACACTTCAGTCTGCATCCGTTCTAGAGTTATGTTTGGAGATATGAAATAGTGAATCTCCAATCACGGAAGAAACATACATACAATAGCGAGCCATCACATCCTGTATGTGACACTGACGTGAATAAGATTTCTAATATCTAAAAATATTCATTACTTATTAATCTATAACTGAAACAAACAATGTTACCGAGTTATCGTACTTAGTCGCAACGACGAGATCTGGAAGACGACCAGGACAAACTATACAGTTTTGTTTATATCAACATCCAAATACCTCTATCTGTTGTAAACGGGGACATGAACATCTGTATAATAATATGTCCAAAAATGTACCACTTCATATATAGTAATCTTGCTTATTTTTAGGCACTCTGTGTGTTCTGTAGTTGATCAGTAATACTAGTTATTGTTTCTATAGTTGTGCATCCTATAGCTGCTGTTATAGCCACTGTATTCGTTAATAAATTAAATGTTTGAATTACATGTGTGAAAATTACTATATACTTTTTATGTCTATAACCAGTGATTACTTGCAAACAGTAGTGTCCTGGTGTTTATCATAAAAGACAGTATTGAAGTGTCCTTTTTAGCCCACCATCAACAGATGCTGGGCTATTCATATGGCCCTACTCTGTCATCTGTCCGTCGTCAGTCCGTCGGTCGTCTGTCCGTCCTGAACAATACCTGTTACCGCTAGTTCTCAGAAAGGACTGAAGGGATCTCCTTGAAATTTAACATGAAGGTTTCCCTTGAAATCTAGTTGTGCATATCACATTTTCAGAGAGATCGAAATCTAACATGGCTGACAGGCAGCCATCTTGGATGTTTACCATAGGAAGATTGTTACCGCTTCTTCGCAGAAAGTACTGAAGGTTCCCTTTGAGGTCTAGTCTATACTTTTGATAGATTTCGAGGAATAAGCCTTTGAGAGAGAGAGAGAGAGAGAGAGAGAGAGAGAGAGAGAGAGAGAGAGAGAGAGAAATTATACACACAAAACACACATATATATATATACATGTACAACGATCTCGTACGTCTGTTTATACCGATAGAAACACGTGTTGTTTTGACTATATCTCTCAGTGTGTGTGTGTGTGTGTGTGTTCCAATTCTGACATTTCAAATAGAAGTGATCATTTCTGTGTTTGAAAGAACGTTGTCCTATTATACCGTTTGAGTTCCCGAGGGTATACATAACCCTAGTACCTGGTATTTCGGTACCAGTTGATAACCTTATACTAAAGTAATATTTGGTTTTCTAAAGCTAAGATAGTCATCTTTTTACAGTGGTTACTCTTAGACGGATTTCGGCTATACTTTTAGATTTATTATTTGACCTTGTATGATACCTCTTTCTCTTTAGAAAATACATATACATTTTAAATTGGAGCTCAACTAATGAAGTCTAATTGACAGAAACGATCGTCTTGCGCATTATAACTTTGGTATTATGTTTATAATATTTCAGTCATTATAACTTTTGACATTATATATTATTAAATATTAAAAAAGCATAGGTCAATGTATGAATTATCTTATTCCCAGCTGTTCGCACTCCAGGCTAGTTTTAGTGACCTAAGCTTACACACAACTTCTCTTCGATTGCTACACAGATCGATTGAAAAAATATGTTCACTAAAGATGATCTTTGTATTTATTTATATTTTAGCGTCAAACCGTAATTAATTTTTCAGCGTTATCAGCATTAACTAATTTGGTCTGAGAGATAGAAAGATAAAGAGTATCATAAATTAGATAACAACCTACAGAAAAAAAAATGATTTATTTTTCTCCCAAGTGGCTTAAAATCTTATATCTGTACTTTACATATTTAAGTCATCGCTAAAACAAATTTACATTTACATTCAAATCATCACTCTATTTTCGCTAATTACAACAAGGAACATTCCTGGAGAGTTACTTCCCCTGATACAGTTGTGACTTACTCAGTTAGTTCTTATTTCAGTTGTCAAATCAAAGGTTCCTATACTGGTACCGACAGTCGATTCCAAATTATTACAAATGGTGTATATTCTTTGGTCACAGTCAGTCTTGAAGATTCAAAAAGTACTAGCTATCGAACAGGGAATGCATTTCAAAATTATACTAGTCATAAAATATATGAAATACTGACTTTAAATGCAATTCTTCAAATCTATCTACCATAAACTTTTAGAAGTTTTTCTCAGCAAATAAAATAATTGCACTGTGATCAGGCCTAGCACATTGGATAAAAAGGACGAATTGAATGAATTACCTAGGCCATCGAAAGTTTCACTTATTTTATTCTTTCAATTGCATTTCTTATATCAGACACCACATATTTCTCAAAAATGTAAACAAAAGGATTTTGTTCATAACATATTGCATTATATTCAATCATTAGTAAGATTTCAAAGGCGATGTCTTTCCCACAAACCTTCTGGAAACTTTCTTCCTCTTGGTAGTAGATGCGTTTTGCTGAATCTCTTCGTTTCAAGTACGTGTCAAGTATAAAGACTTAAATTTGTTAGTTTCGTACCAATTGAACCGTAGAATCACATATCTATAAACATATCTTTTAAGGATTCTCTTTTACAGAGTTCCATCTTTTTACTGACAAATATCTTATTGTATTGTTTTAAAAACATGTTTGCTTTGATTTATTGTTATTTCAAATCCCCCCCCCCTCCCAAAAAAAAAATTGTTTGTTCATTTACATACAGCTTAATGTGAAGTGCCACAAACTTTGACCTGTGCTCTGGACCGGCGCAAATGGAGTTACTGGTCTTTTAAAAGTACGTTCCACGTCTTCCATGACACGGGACCATGGTTTATAAGCATCATCCGAAAAAACCCTGACTTTCACTTCGGATACCAAGTGTTTGGTGGAAGGAACCGTCGCTACCATGTTCGTTGGTATTACTCGATACCGAGAATCTAACCCAGAACCTCTAGCTTGCAATTTTACCACTCTAATCACTAAACCACGCAAGCGGTCGTTTTCTAAAACTACATTCTCAATAAGACAGATTGAAATAAAAAGATCTACATCGTCTAGGGCGTTTTCTGATTTCCTTAGATAATCTTTATAAAATACATGCAGAAGAAACCTTTGATTATAGGCTGTTGCGTCGCTATAGTTACGGTCAAAACATAAATTTTCGTGAATATAAAATTGTGTCTCTATCACAATAATTTGCTTGAAACTGAGTTTCTTTAACATTCAACTTAATTATTTTCGATAGCAATAAAGGCATTTGCAAATACTTAAGCAAATTATTCAGCCAGTTTTATGTGACGTGATCATAGTTGTACACAAACCTGTCTGGTTTCTCTTTCGTGTATTTTGCAGACGATTAAATCGAGTCGTAGTTTCATCTGTAAAGGGCACTATTGTTGCTTCATTATACATGATTAAATTTAATTATCTAATTAATGATTGCAAATGATATGAAACCAACAGCAAATCAACGCAGTTATATAGTATGACGGAGTATACAATGTGTTCCAAACATGTAATCAGATTTTGACATCCCATGACTCACTGAAATTATCGATTTAGTATTTATCTATTATTAGATTATTAATAATAAACAATGCGTTTGACACTTTTACCCATGAATATATGAGTGGTATGCTCTTTCCAATATTTACGACGGGTCCATTAAAGCCTATAGAATGCACTTTAAAACATCCATTTCTCACATTTGAACCATTTATTTTGTTTATATGAAATATAAAAAAAATCATATACCAAAATATACATCTTTAGGATATCCAAGATACATATACATATCTGGTGAACACTGGAAATAAACACAAACGACATCAATCAATTTCATTTAAAGTATTTCTCACTCTGTGGGTATGGATTAAAGTGATTTGCACAAACAAAACAGAATACATGTATATAATATTGCAATGAATTGTCCCAGAAGAAATGAGATTCCCATGCTAACCATTGGCAAATTTGACTGTCTTCTTCCTGATTAGAAGAATCACCTTACAGCACAAGAACATAACTATAAAATCAAGTGGAACATTCTCATTATTATCGTATCTTACCATTATCGTTGTTTAAATAGATACAAGTCAAAATTATACAAATCACTAAAATGACTAACAGAACGGACAAAATTAAAGTCAAATTTTCGTAAAAACCTTTCCTTCCTCGGGACTAAAAGATTAAAATATCACAAAATACAAACGCATGCACGCACGCAGGCAGAGACACACCCAACCGGAAGACTAAGAAGATGAGAAATTCTGGGTCCGAACCTGTGCTGTACAGAGGTGAAAGACTTCTGAATCATGGTTCAAAGCACTATGCTCTAACCACTCGATCATGGATTACTGTCGTTGGCAACTTTATCGTTGTTAAGATGTGTTATTATCATTGGCACACCAATGGTACCGATGTTTTGCCAACAGAGATTACCAATGGCAAACTTTTCTGTAGAAAGACTAGACCTATGTTAGTGATGGCAACGTTTTATGACGTCATTCCGAACACAGCTAATTTAATGAAGTTTTCCAATCATTTTCCAGTAAAAGGTAGTCTATGGAAATTAAATATAAATGTATCGCATCGTTTAGGGAAAAGCAATTAAATGGTTCCAATTGCATATTTTAACCATCAAATATGGTTTCCAACGGTTTCATTGGTTTACCTAAGGTACATTGGTTTACCATAGTACAAATGATAGATATTCTACATTGGTAAAGAAAATTTGAGTGACATCAAACTGCACCAATGGAAAATGAGCAATTGTACAATCGCAAGTAACCCCGAACGCACCAAATGTGTTATACAGAGACAACCATTTGTAAATGCTGCGTTTTGTATACACTATTATGTCCAGGCTTTATATATTTTATGCAACAATGTGTATTGGTGTTGTTTGACGTTAGGCTTTACATACAAACCATGATGAATCATCAAACTCCCCGACTCTGAGTAGATATTTGCGGTCAGTACAGCTGTATTCGTACAAGCAAAAACACAATACTCGTTCAAGGCTAAACACAGCCGATATGAAGCAGTTTTCTCTCGGAAGTGTTAAAACGCTCAAAATTTATCTTACAAGTCATTTTGCTATGACCTCACAATTTATCGACTGAGAATAGATCTAAACTGACTAATTTCAAAGTACTAAAAGACTAGGTATGGTTTATAAACAAGGCAGGTCTAAACTGAATAAAAAAGGGAAGACAGGCTGTTTGCCATGCGTTCCTGAGCACACGTATACATCTTACGACAACCCATTTAACTCGGACATGAAACTCATTGTTACATGACAGGAATCCGATGTCGCATAAGTACATATATTATTTTACCTCATAGATGACACACAGTCAAGGATTTGTTGAGAGTCGTCACGTGTCAGGATGACAACATAACGGGTCCCCTCTCATGTCTCTCCCATGTGGAGCCCCTTGCTGGTTTTGGGCATAGTTGTCGTTCGTTGAAACGGGACTCTCCGATGAACTCCGAAAACAAACATTAACAAAAATGTCAAATCATAGCTGACGTCGTTTTCACTTTCCTTAAGCTAATGAATGAATTCCTGGATCTACAGAGGTCCGTGTTTGTCCCATGTTCACATTCAAGGATTGGTTGAGAGACGTAACGTGTGAGGGAGACAACATTACGGTCCCACCCCTCATGTCTTTCCCATGTGGAGCCCCTTGTGGGTTTTAGACAGAGTTGCCGTATTGCCCCGGTTGTAGGAAGACATTGCGATCTGTTTACCCGGGAAAGTCATATTTCCCTGGGTAATATGACATGTAGAATAAAATGATGTGGAATAAAAATGTGACGTAGAAATTTTGGTTTTATCCACATCGACTGCGCTTATTACTGCGCCTTTGAAAAAGTTTTTTTTTTTTTTTTTTTTTTTTTTTTTTTTTTTGACAGAACCCGGATGTGTCCATTTATGTTGGTCGCAATGTATTTGCCACTTTAGTCTTTGGCGGTTGTCACAAGATACAAATTTCGACAGATTTCTTAGGGAGCAAACATCTCATTTTTTAGGGGGGAGGGGCTAGGATCTGGATTCTTTATTTATTACTTTATCCTGTCCTGGAAACTGTATATTTTTCCCTCAAAAATATTAAGTCGTGCGCACGACATAACAAATGAGAGAAAAATATTAAGTCGTGCGCACGAGTTAATTTTTGTCCCCACATGTCCCTTCCATACTTCCGTACAACCGAGTCAACAGAGAATATGATTTACCGTTTAACATCTTCACTCCTGGATATCTGAGTGGTTTACTCTTTCTTTTGTTTAAAACCAGTCTATTATGGTCTGCAGGATTGAAAGGGTTAAAGCAGGGTACAATACTCATAGATTATTTTCTATGCTTACATGTACATGGAAATTGATACAAAACATGGCGTCTAATTACTTTCCGATTATCTCCGGAAATGTCTACGAGATATGCCGAAAGAGTGACAGATGAATGCTGAATTTGGATAACACTCTAGTGTACATTGATGGGCCTACATCACAATATTTGAATCTTAGATAAAATTTCTAACATTTTATCAATAGCAGACAACATATCCATACCACTTGAAATTTTCAACAGATTTAATAAAAATTATTCTTATTTTTTTCCTGTTTAACTCATCAACCCCTGAAAAATAATGAACTCTTCTGTAAATCAATGATTTAGGCCAGTCCAAATGTGTCATTAGGGATCAATGAGTAACTTCTAATTTCCCAAAGCATTGAACATGCAATTTCATCTACAGCGGTTTCCTAACAGTGAAACTGTGGGGACTATATGTTTTATATGTGGCCGTTTGTCCATCCGTTAGTCCATTCTTGAAGTTATTGATTAATGATACGTGACTGCTCATCATTCACTAAATAGTTTTGCAGGTAAAGGACGTTTGTTGATTCATCAATACTCTCCGGATGGTTACTCATACATTCTTATTCATTTATTTATCTTAATTCATTTATTATTAAGTTTATTTGTGTATCTGTATAGATATTCATTTATTGTCATCTTATTTTCTATTTAATTACGTCAGTTGCACAAATTATTATGCAGTTTAGTTTTCTTGCCGGGTGAGTTGATAACAGTTACATACAATCACGTGATTGTGCGTCATGTAGCGCATACAGAGCGGACGTAACTCAACTTAGCGCTCTAGGGTTAGAAGCCTGTGGTTTTTCGTCAATGAAGATTGATTACTCGCTTTTTTCTATATTACTCTCCCATTTCGTTGATAATGACTACAATTTTTTAGAAATTATGTGTCCGAGTGTCAATTTAAACTAACAAGCTTTTCTTATTATTCATGGTAGCATATGTTTTGTTTCGATTTTTACTCGTCGATCATTTTCTATGTTTCCGTTCAAATTCATAATTTTATTACTAAATGATGTGTTAACAAGTTGATATTATTTTAATGTATCGAATAACAACATAATTATATCAGACATACTCTGTTCTATAAATATCTTTATTCACACGATTTTTGTCGGTATAGTCTTTTGCAGTACGCATGCCCGTGGATGTCGTCTTGTGGATCTACAGATAACAAATATTGTCATTTGTACTAAATTAGTATATATTTTATGTAAAACAACATTTTTTCAACAAAAATATTGTGAAACCATTTCTTTTCACATTTCAATAGAATTTCAGCATTAAACAAAGAATTAAATACAGTTACATTACTTATTTTGATTACAAATTAATTAAACGATGAAAACTCCCTATAACTGAAATATCTAATTTTGGCTTTTTGTTTAAATCATGCGTCAAACCTTTTGGAAATTGCATTAGTAAGAAAATTACATCCAAATAAATCAACGAAACATTCTCTGTTAACGCTGAAAATTCTCTTAAAATGTGATAAGAAATGGCTTTACAATATGTTTTTTTAAATGTCGTTTTAAATCAAATATAGATCTATAGTAAAAAATAAAATTGTCTGTGAACTTTTGGCAAGTCGCTGTACCTACTGATAAAATCTTTATCAAAAATTTCATTATGAATTTTATCATTTTAACAGCCAAAAATGTAATCGAAAATACAGTAAAACACTCAAAATTCACAAATTTTCGGCCACTCGACAATTATAGTCTTTCACTTGATAAACACCGAGTGGCCGAATCGCATACTGATACTTCCCTTTGAAGGACATTAAATTTTATTAAAAATGTAATCGTTGACAATACGGGCCTATATATAGTTTATCATAACGCGACACAATCTAAGCGAGACAACTCTCATTGAAATGTTTAACGTCACAGCAAATTGCAAACTAGGTCAGTCTATTAAATAAGAGGTTGTAGATCATACACACACATTTAGGCTTAGTAGAATTAGTTTAATGTGTGTGATCGGCGATAGAAGTTCCGTGGACTACAATGTTTATGCGGATCTAAGATCCAGTTTCTAGAGTTAGAAATTGACATCGTTGCCGTCGGCAAGTTGTTAGTACCAGTGACATGTTTCAGATCTATTTCGTTAGATCTAACCTGATATCAGTTATAAAACAAGAAAAACTTGATGCAAAGCATCAATTCGCCGCCAAAGGTATTTCAAAGGAAGTATACATGTACATGTATATAAAACGTAATTTAGAAAAACATTTATGGAATAATTCAGAATTATTTTTTTAAAACAAGTCCATATTCCAGTCTGTTTCGTTTATTGTTGGCCTAGCCGGCTAGAGTGGTTCGATCTTGTTTAACATGATAATTCTGACTTTATCCATTATTACACAAAACTCGTGTTAAAAGTAACATTTTATTACATGTAGACTTTAACATGTACTACATGTACTACAGTTTTCATGTCGAAATAAAAGTAAAAATGGTGTGCTTCAGTAATTAAGGTCTGTTTCGGTAAATCGTCCGACCCGTTTTCACTTTGTTGTTCTCCCAATCATCAATATTTCACACGACACATTTCGTTTTTTGGTGTTATATTTATTCCGTTTTGCACAAATGAAATCATTTTAAAATGATAAAAAACATTTTGTTCCAAATTTCCGTCGTCCACTAAACTTATATAATAGGATATCATGCTCTTATCAAAATCAAAAGCAATCACGTAATGATTGCTCCCATCATTTCGACTAATGTCTCCCACTTATCGTTATTTCATTTCTTATGTCTATGTCTCTACAAAAAATACGAATCGCGGTATTATTCCTTAATTGCATTAAAAAAATTAAGATGCTGATTATTTATGAAACAAAGCAACATCACTTTCATATCTGAAATTTAATCGCGTTTTTGCCTCAAATAAAATTACTACGTCATTACTTCCGCGTTCAAAGAAACTAACAGCTCCTTCCATATACTACTTCCTAACTTAATTTGAAATATATTCGCCGCCTCCTGGCGGCGAATAATGAAAATATATATAGAAATCTACTAGATATTATGTAATCTACCGTTTCGTAAACCTGAAACTTACGGAATATGCAAATAATAACAGCAAATGGAATTACGTTTACTAAACAAAGGGATATGGTTAATTTTATTCAACTTATTACGTGTAGACCGCGTGGCCTAATGGATAAGGCGTCCGACTTCGAATCGGAAGATTGCGAGTTCGAGTCTCGTCGTGGTCGGAGAAATTTTTTTTTCTGCATTTTTTTTTTTGGTTAATATATAATGTATTTAATAATACATTTTATATTTTATATATAATATATAATGTAATATTACCAGTGACTGTGTGTCTAATACGTACACATCCCAAAATGAAACCCCACACATTGCACTTCATGTATCTGTCGAATATTTCAGTCTTCACTGGACTTGAAGCGATGATTTAACAAAATGGCGTTTTGATTAATAAATACTGATTTTTAAAAATTTCCCGTTGTCCTTTTACAAGAACAAATGGTTTGTAATATCTGAAAAACAACAATTCTCGGTTTGAAACTCATTGAAATGTATTGTGCTACACTATCATGGTGAAAATCGCCCTCAGATTTGCCAAATCTTCACTGAGACAACGGGAGTGTCTTGAACCTGTTTTACGAAATTATATTTTATTTAAAATTTTATGAATTTTCACGTAAAAGAGACAAATTTCTCCTGGGCATGTCTTTTAAAGGGGCATTAGCTGTGGGTTTTTTTTTTAATTCATTTCATTTTTTACTACTTAGTTCAATATACAATAGCAATAATAAAGATATACACAGGCATGGGAATTCTTAAATTCCTATTTATCTTGAGAAACCCAGATTTGTGTATAAATACCACACTGGACCTGACCTCTTAGTCACAAAATATATAGAAATATAACATTTTTATGTCTGTGTAAATATTTTATTGGTTATTGTACATCAGGTATAAGTAGTAGAAAAAAATCGAAAAAATTATTTAGGTAAACACCGCTAATGCCCCTTTAAAAGCATTATGTTGGAGCCCCGCTGGAACCTAATTAAAACTGATTTCGTGAGAGAGTTTGTCGTTTACTTTCTGGGTAAATTGTAGCCAACTCTCTCCTCCGCCATTTAAAAGACAAGAGGCCCAAGAGGGCCTCAATCGCTCACCTGAGAACCCATCTACAAATGTGGAAAGAAGACCAAGAAGAATATGTACATGTTGGCTGATCTGGCCAAGAAACAATATTGCAGATTCAAGAAATTCAAAAAAATAACTAATAACTACATTTCAAAAAAATTCTTGCACAAAAACATTTTTTCACCTTTATCCGAGTAAAACACATTATGTTTATAATATCAAAAGAATGCATTATAATCAATGCAAGGGAGATAATTGAGAAAATCATGCAAAAATGAATGAAAATGACAAAGTCTGAAAAGACTTCAAAATCAAAAATTAATATACCGATTTCTATGAAAAATACAAACTTGAATCATACATTCATGTAGATCACTCAAAAACAATCTGTTTTTCAATTCATGTAGCGGTTCTGAAGCAGAAGATTTTTAAAGAGGCTTCGGCACAGGTGAGCGAAAAAACAAACTCTCTAGGAAAGTGTGAAAACAAGACGTGAACTACAGTAAACTGAAATGTAATTAAATCATTAACGTTATTTAATACTTTTATGATGGTAAGGAATGTAGTTACGACATAATACGTTGACAATCATTATTGGCCAGAGCAGTGCTTCGCAAAATGTCGTAAAATGTTAATCCGTCAATACGGCCACCGTGTGTTTGTGTTATACCGACTTACGACCATTTTTTAAACGCTATCCAGGCTCTCAATACAATTTGGGCGATTCATAGAGGTAATGTTAAAATTACCTTATTATAATATACAGTTAACATAAAAGTACAAAACGCATCAAACATAGAAAAGCAAAAAATTCTAATATTTTAAAAGTTTTTAATCTTGAATAAAATCAATTGTGGTGTTTCACACTGCTAAAATCAATGAACGATACATAAACTCTATTAATTGCCCACATATCAATGAAATGCATGTATCTCTTAATACTGTATTTTAACAAAAATCAACACGTGTTAACGATAATGATGTCAATTGGACAATGATGGACAAAAAACAGACATTTGAGAGAATCCAGAGATCACTTAATGAAAATGTGGCATGGTGGCATGGCAGTGTTTTTTCTTCTCGTAACTTTTGCATCTCTAAGAGCATATTTGAAGATAACGAACAAAGATTAATACAGTAACTATCACCTATTTTTATAACAACGTACGTTCATTATAATATAAACGTCTCCCAACCAAAAAACATTGCTTAACTATTTAAAATCAAAAGAGTAAAATGTTTATAAACAAATAACAGATTTCATATTCAGGATACAAAGTGATTGGTATTTTTAGAAATAGGATAATGGAAACCAAATTCTAGAAATTGTAAAAATATTCATTTCTGCACAGCCACAATTTAGCGTTTTGTCACCTTAAATACATTTTCACCCAATTTACATTTAGCATTCGAACATCAATGGCTAATTACTGAAACAGAATATAGGAAAATTAAGTTCATATTAATTTGTCAATTTTGACATACATAAAAAACAGTGTATTTATGCTTTATTGCCTGTGAAAATCACTAAAGTTCAAATTGATTTGTCAATTTTAGCATACACAAAAAAAACCCAATTTTTTCCAAGTATACATATTACTGTCGTGTAATCAATAACTACGTAATCACTGAATATTATCAGATCAATTAACAATATATTTCATAAAGTACGGCAAAACAGTTAAATCCTGCAATAATTATTATTCTGAACAAAATGTGAAAATAACAAATTCTGATCATGACATATATGTGTAAAATTTTAACAATTAACATGTAAATAAGAAAATATGGTTATATTAAAATGTATTTGTCGAAAAGACAGTTGGAGGATAAGAATTCTTGAATGGGACTTAAAACTTCAGAGAAATAGAAGCTTACTCAAGTGAGTGCATCATATTTCTGGATTTTGTAAAAAGTAAATATGCTAAACTAATGTGTTAAACATAGGCAGGACCACAGGACAACAAACAGATACGTGGCTATGGAAAAATCTAGAGTACAGATCAAGTGACAAGGATGAGTAAGCGTCTGTTGACAAGTAACATTAATATAACATAAATCCGATATCAAAATCACAACTGAGACAAATGGAAACAGAGAAAGCATATACTAGTAATCAAGATTACATGGGAAAAATCAAATCAAAATTAAATATGATCCATATGATAAAATGCAATTAATGTCTATCACACTATATTTTGTTTTATTGCTGCATACAAAGTATTTTATAAACTTGAATAAATATACATATGCTACCAAAGGTATAAGGTTATAAGTAGACGACAAAGCTCTCTTTCACAATGTTATAAAATATAAATCAGCATGATTTTGTGCTTAATGAGAACGAATACCTGCTAAAGATTCTGTTTTGCAACTAAATTTTACAGATACTATGTACGACATATACATGTATCTCTCTTGTAAAGGTAATATTATTTGTGTATACAACCAGCTTACCTCTATATTTTTACTAAAACTGTATAATAATATATTCGATTACTAATCACTATAATGATGATTTTATTCATCAATTATATAATCCTATCTACCTTTCAATCATATACAAAACGTCTGAAGGATTACCGACAGTGCTTGTGTTTATTGTACAATATATATATATAGTAAAACCTGCTATAGTGGCCACCTTTATATAAGGATTACCTGTATATAAAGGCAAGTTTTTTTCAAGTCCATTGACTGCATACTTCAACTAAATGGAACCTGTGTATAAGGGTCACCTGCACATAAAGGTCAATATATTTTGGTCCCTTTGGTGGCCCCTATATACAGGTTTATATATATATATATATATATATATATATATATATATATATATATATATCTTTGTGTACATGTATGTGTATGCTTACATTTGATCAAGTCTAACAATTGCAAGACGTCTCTTACTTTTAAACATTCATGAAATTCAAGCAACCAATCAGATGAACATGAAAACCCATATGTTTTATTGTAAAGTGATTATATTCACATGACCAACATGATCAAATCACTATTCGTCATCCAACGGACATATTGGAATGTCTTTTACCACACACATACCCAGTGAAAATACAGATTAAACGTGAAAAGAGACGTTTCTATAGAGAAAAAGACAGCTCACATACGTTACGGCATCATGAACGCACTTTTACACATATAACTACTCTAAATATAAAGTTTGAACATTGTTCTTCCCTTGTTGAATAACATTTTTGTATTGTTTTGAATTCACTAACTATTATTGTGTATTAAATATGTATGCTCTTTTTTTGTGTACGACCTGTTCATACATATGTACAAAATCAGACTATGCACATTACTTTGTTAACTTGAAAAAAAATCTGTCTTCTGCAAGTGTAGGGAAAAATAATATGTGTGTGTTCAGTGAACAAGGAAATCTCAACCCCCGTGGTAAAAGTCCGGAAGTTCAATTCCAAGGGGTATTTTAGGATTGGACTTCTAGACCCTTCCTTCACGCGTAGATAATTCTTCTGTCCACTAATCACACTCATGGAGGGTTCTATTAATAAATGACTGCACATTCATTCAGCTGACTTAAATGCTTCTGTGTGCCTGTTGTGGTTAACGATCTCCCATTTTCCGATCCATGGTCCTGTAATTGTCGTGTCAAATTGATCTAGTTCATTGTCCTGAAAGTAATACAATAAACATAAAAATGTAAATATATTAAAATAAAAACAATCAGAAATAATAAATGTTTGGCAAAAAAAAAAATGAATTCTGCAAAATCTTAAAACCAGTTCCTGCACATTACCCTTAGTTTTGATATGGACCAATTACGCAAATTTTGTGTGTATGTGTTGTCTTTGATTTTTAGTTTAATTTCAGGGATTACTTAACGAATGAATGCTTGTCAGAGTGCATTTATTGTTAATTTGGATTTTGTTTGGGTGACAGATAAATAGGGTGTCATTCTATTTATCTGTCACCCAAGCAACATATTATTTACATATCAGTGTTTTTATCTGTCACCCAAACAACATATTATTTACATATCAGTGTTTTTGAACTGAAAAACAAAATAATGAAATCGAATATCCAGCATTACATGTGATCAGTTTCATTATGATGGAACAGCGAAGTTTAAGGTAGAACAGTCAAGTATATAGTTTTCTGAATAATAATTCTTGGTGTGACGTCATGTTATGAATGAGATTACATCGTTGTGTGACGTCACAAGACGAACCTCATTTATAAGTGATATAAATGTCGTCTAGATTAACACGGAGTGTATGGGAAACTGATGCAGTAAATACATGTATTATGATTTAACAACAAGTATGCCTTCCAGTGCAATGGATATCGCATTTGTTGTCTTTAATATCTTAAAATTAAGCACATGTAATTCAATTTGAAATGAAATGTCACCTGTTTGAAATATTTCTTCTGCCACACTTCTTTTCTATCCACGGAGAAGAATTTATCCCAGTCAGGTTTGATGTCTTTCTTCTTGGAAGACCGGAAGACGATTCCTTCCCCGATATCGTAAAATCCCCAGTGTTCAAAAGGTGACTGCCACCTTAAATCCACACTCCATCTTATATCATTTGACACGTTCTTCAAGCTGTTTGCAATTATTAAAGTATGTAAAAGGTATTAAACATTATAGATAAAAAATATTTTACCAATGTTATTCTATTGATACTAAGCACAACACGAGATAGTCCCTTGGAACCTTTTATACCCTTCGTTCGCGAGTGGTTAGAGCATTGCTCTTTGAACCATATATTCAGCACAGGTTTGAGCCTTGCTAGAACCTAAGCTGATTTTTGTGAGAAAGGTTGCTTCTGGAAGGCTGGTGGTCTCTCCCGGGTACATTGTGACAAGGATCTCTCCTCCACCATAAAACCTGGCACCACCATATAACTGAAAAATTGTTGAGTGTGGCGTAAAATACTTTTAAAACAAATTATACCACTATTTAAATATCCCTGATAGCGTCTTATCATAACTCATTACTATAAGTTTTTGGAGAAAACGAGAGTGGAGATAATAGTATAGAACCGGACATGCGTGTTACAAAACGTCATGCAATAATGTAAAAACAATAACCGGTTTATATCAAAATATATCAGTAAATACCAACACGGTCATGACAGTTTTAAATCGTATATCTAACATATTTCAGAAATCCTATATAACACTCACAGTACAACAAGATCACAAGAGTAATAAATGTGCGTGTATACATTATTAGTTTTACCTTCTGTGAGGTGTCAGGTTGTTAAAAAGCAGAAATCCACCATACTTTATCGGCAGTGTTAGAATGTCCTTCTCTAAATCAACATCTGCAAAATCAGATTACATGGTTTATTCCACAAACAGCTCATGTCTGGTCACCCAGATTTCACTTGGTACCCATTTAACACTAATTCCATGCGCCTTACATATGTAATCTCGTATTTATTTTTCTCGTGAATTTCAGTTGAAAACTGTAACACATCTATTATATAAAAAATCGCAGATACCAAAGTATAAATCAATAGAATGTCCATGACATAGATACAAATCCGGTAAAAATGGACAAACACGGACCTCTGGAAACCAAGAACAAGAGCAAGTAAATTCTTACTACAGTTGACATTTGCGTGAATATGACATCACATTTGTCAGGGTGACATTTCCATATTAATATATATGAGAAAAATGTGGTAATAATGGGAAACACTGCAACTGTTTTACAAATAATGGTCAGAAAAACACTGCGTCAACTGTTTATACAAAGCTTAACACAGAACGTCCTGAAAATCAGTGATGTATCCTTCGATCCTCAGATTGGGCAGGGAAGTATGAAATGGCTTCACCGTGAGGCGTGTCACAATGTATTCTCACGTCAATTACGAGCAGCCAAAATTTGAACTTCAACTGATGAGTGAAAATCAGTCTGTTTACAAATGTATGTAGGTCTATTATTCCCTTTGAAGTTTCCTTATTTAAAATCCGATTTCAACTGATGAAGTCTTATTGACATAAACGGTCATCTTGAGCATTTGTTTTGCCCCCTCCCCCACCCCACCCCTTTTTTTACAAAACTATAAGTTTGGTATTCATGTTTATAATATTTAGTGGGGTATACATAAACTGAGAAAAATGACCTAAAGATTTCTGCATCTCTTCTTCTTCCAACATGACATACCACGTTGGACCAGCACAACACTGATGGGCTGCTACTTTTCCTTTTCTGTGGCCATTTTTCGCAACCTTTGAATGTTGAAGCAAAACAAGTGTTTACCATTGTTTTCAGTTATAGTTATTCTAAAGCAACATTAGCTTTATCTATGGATAACAATATACTCCTTAATCTGATTTCTATTATCCTGTTCTAGTAAAATCCATATAACTTGGCGGAGTGTAGTCTCGCGAACCCTTTCTTGACCTGGACGATTTTAATATTTAAGTAATAAACCTCAACAACATTTAAATACACTGTCAAGAGTAATCACTTCTACATGTCGTTTTACCCGTGCAACTTGTCATAACCAAAAAAGTGAGCAGGATCATCCGTATGATAATCAAATGGTTGCTCCACCCGTCAAGTTAATTGAATCAGACAACAGCCATATTTATGTTTATATTAAACGTCTATTGTCCACGTGTAATGTCAAGATGATATGACGTTACTTTATAGGCTTGTTTCGCTGTTGATATAATGACCTTGTTTGTAATTACAATGTTTGATTAACTGGAATTTTAAGTTTGGATTTTGGAACAGTCCTTTAGGCCACACTCACAAATATTTCAGTTATATGGTGTCGACCAGTATTTAATGGCAGAGGAGAGAACCCGGTTACAACAAACAGGGGAATAGATCATCGGCCTTGACTTGACTTTGAACTCATATTGGTGCGATTTTTTGGCAAGGGATGCCTTTTCCTACATGGCACCTTATCTAATCTCTGTATTTTCCAGAGGTTTACTTTTGTCCAATAATCACAATTTCTTATTTGTCGTCTACATTTTGTTTTACAATTAACACTTCGGTATCCGCACATTTTATATTTGTGACCCTGGACCAATTTAGTGGAACATGGAACTGGCATATTGTTATCCTCATCAGCTGTATATGTATTTGACATGAACTAAAGCAGAAAAATAGGTTATGATATTTAGATCAATTTCAAACATTTACCTGCATGCAACCATTTTCAACTGTTGCATCAAGGAACGGTATCCAAGCTGTAGCGACCATGTGATCATATGACTCATTGCTGAAGTATGCACTATCTACAATAAAAAATACATACACATTAATAAAATAACTTACTAATAGAGCCGGCCTGACTCAGTCGGTAGTGCGCTTGACTCTTGATTGTGAGATCGTGAGTTCGAGTTCAGCTGGCGGCAGGTTGGTTTCCTGTTTTTCGGATGAGACAGTAAAACTCGAAGTCCCGTGTCGCAGTAGGTGTCGGCACGTTAAAGAACCCCCACTGTTCAATTGCCGTAAGTGCCGAGCATAGGCCAAAATTTGAAGCCCTTTGGTGACGTCTCCATATGAGTGACTATCCAAGCGAATTTCACTATTATTGTATAAAATGTCTTTTACGATTTTTACCAATTTTAGTGATGAGGGAGAAACCCGACTACAAGGTATCCAAGAAAAAGACCACCTGCCTCTCACACGTAAATTAATGAGATTTTGCACATGAACAGCTTATGGTCCAGGTGTTTCGTTAAGACCTAATAATTGTCTGGTTAGAGGTATATTTTGTAGTCCAAGTGCTGCAAGCCCTCGATCAAGGTGACCCCAACATTAAATAGGTAATATTGTAAAGAATTTCAATTCATTGAGCACATTTTGATAATTACCATGTTACATCTAATTCTCTTAAAAATTTAAAATCAATAGTTTTGAAAAAATAAAATGTAGATGACAACACGTGCAAAGAACCAATTTGTGATTTAATTTATACCAACACGTGAACAAATACATACCTTAACTGAATGAAAATGATTGATATTTTTTAAATACATCACAATAAATTAATCACCCATGGAATTCTTTCATATTCTAACATTTACAACTTTTAAAATACTTCCTTTTGTTTACGATTTGGAGTTCTTTCCTTATCACATTTGAGAGCATATGTAAGTATAACGCCAACAGATGAAGCCACAGATAAACGTCCTTACAGATATGGAAACAAATACTTCAGAACATAATAGACCTGTGTGAGGATATTTACCATTTAGGTGAAAAGTTTAAAAAACTTTATTTACCTTGATGCCAGGGAATTTCTACAGCTACGCTGTTAGGGGTTTTAGTGCGAAGATTCCAGACAGGGTGACCAGCGACATCGGGACCAAGAAGCTGTTCCATAACATTCAATAGTCTTTCATTAGACCATACATCTTGAAACGCCTAAATGAATTGAAATGAATAATATAAAGAAAAATGAATTGTTGTGATAGCATTTGTTGAGACGTCTGTACCAAATGTAAGGAGGATTCCTTCCTCACTTATTTCATTTGGATTTGACTGTGGACTCGCCGCGGATGTGGCCGTTCAACAGGGGATGCTCGCTCCTCCATGGCACCTGGTCCCACCTCTTGATTTCCAGAGATAAGTGAATGTCCATTTTTTCCAGATTTGTATACGTATCTTGGACATCCTGAAGATTACCGTAATACTTTGATATCTTTAAGTTTTATATATGATGCATATCCATACTTGTACAATGAACATTTCCAGGTGAATGTTTGAATTTTAACAAAAGTATCGATATTCATGGAAGTATTTTATTCTTTTATCTGTGATACGATATTAATTGATTGTAACTTGAAATTTTCGCCTGCGTATATTTTCGCCCTTGTGCGACGGAAAATATATTCGTCCGGTCTGAAATTCGCCCGAAATTATCACAGTCACGTGAACATCACGTGCTTCTGTTCGTTATGCATGGAATCCTTTAAATTCATCTCATCTAAAGGCAAAAAATCGAAGGAATTTTGCAGGTATGAAGTATTAACAGGGGCACGAAGACCACATCTCGTGTTGTTACATTAATCTAAAACAGTCGCTCAAAAAGACTGCAGTTGATTAACATATATTGTGTAAATGTAAGTGTTAATATAATCTTCCAAGCGTTTTTACAGGCTCAGAAATAAAAAAATTGACCCCACACTACTTATGTAAAAATGACTGACTCAGTAAATGAACATAAGGGGGAACCAGGCGTGTTGCCGGTGGTCAGAATTGGCGATGTTGTAAAATTAATTGGGTGGATGGGAGTATCCATTACTGAGGCCTATAACAATGTTGGGTTTTCTATCTTTGAAAAATTGTGACCGAAGCAAGATACAAGTATGAGACGATCACAGAGGGCGCCACTAGACATGATTTAACATGATTTGATGTTACATAACTTCAGTTATGGTAGTAACAGGTTTAACAACACGTCTAAATTGATTATCATGTTTTCTAACTCTCGTTAGTTTATTTTTAGAATTTCAAAATTAAACATAATATCAACAAACACTCATTGTAGAAGCTCTGTATCTAAAGGTTTAAAGTGTTCTATTTACAAGTTATATAAAAACTCATGCACAGAAAGATCCAATTACAGTTATACATGTTATTCTAAGTCAATGTTGTTACTTAAAACACATTACGTAATATCGTAACCTTTCACACCTAAATATGTAAATGGTATGTTCAAATTTATTGTTTATAGACCAGTTCATTGTGGCCTGTAGGGTTGAAAAAGTAAAGACATCATTATAAGCATAATTTTGAGTCAACCCACAACAACGTGTGAAAGAGTACTACATTTAAACTCATTTTTCGGGGAAATGTCATCTTTGACATTTTCTACAGAAGTCCATTCGTAACAGAGAAAAATAAATCGTCGTGTTAGTGGAATTATTAACGAAATTCCGTCGGAAAGCTGAAGTTCTCTTACTTCAGTTCTCGAGGTATGGTAATGTGAGGAAAATCGTACCACGCTTTAGATATGATTGGCTGACAATCTGAAGAATATTCCATTATGGGATGTCACATACTTTGACCGATGTACCGTCAGCAATCAGCAAGCTTTTCGATTTTCTTTCGAATAAATATTGAAATGAGAACAATTCATACATAAATGATGAGGAGTACAAGCAATTCACGTCTCAACTAGATGCAATTATGCCATGACACAACTTGATGTCGACAATTAAATGAAAATAATAGATCGGATAAACAACTGACCAAAGTTTAGACGAGACCGTATTTAGTTAAGCAGATCGATGTGTGACGGGAACAATTTCACAGCATCTTGCTACCATACCAGTACAAAGAATCCTGGTTTTACTAAACAAAATAACTTTACTTCGGGACAGAATTTCGGCCTAATGCAGGTCCTGTTACAAAAGGAACAACATAGGCCAATGTAAAGTTAATGTAGACCTGTACATGATATGTTGGTTCTCGAATAAGCTATTTAAACAGTTAAACAGTTTTGCATGCCTTCGTTTCTCGATATCTCCTCATTACCATACTATTTTAAGAGTTTATTTTAGATCTGTACACCATGGTTGAATAACTAATTAATTGATATAGATCTTTTAAAATACACGGACGTATACGCGAATTTAAACATTATATGCGTACAGAAAAGTTTATTTATAAACATTACTCACCGGAATGTAAAATATTTGTTACTGATTGAGTAGAGAGTGGTATAAACCAGAAAGGAAAAGGGCTTATCTGATACAGGTCACCCGCTAACTTTGCTATCAGAGGTTCACACACACACACACACACACACACACAGATAGATAGAGAGAGAGAGAGAGAGAGAGAGAGAGAGAGAGAGAGAGAGAGAGAGAGAGAGAGAGAGAGAGAGAGAGAGAGAGAGAGAGAGAGAGAGAGAGCACGCAGGCGAGTCTGTCTATGTTTTCTCACTTGATTAAACATTACATGTAAAAGGTATTTCTTACCTATACTTACTTTTGGCATTTTTTGAGATTTAAACAACAGAATGTTTGATCCTTTATGAGCTTCTTCCAATTTTGTCAATCTCTGGAACAATCCATATTCTTCAAACTTTTCTGTGTGAGAGAAAAAACGTAAAATAATAAGATATATTTCACCCGCCAGTTTTACCCTACTGGGTGAATCACTTGTTTTATGGAATTGGCTTCAGAGGTCTGTGGCTAGCGTGGACGCTTTCACAGTAATCTGATTTTGAAAAGAAATCAAAGTCCGTTTTTAAATTTGATTATGTTTATTACTTGAATGCAGGATAGAAAGTCATTTTTTTCTTATATCACTTTCAGTCCTGCACGCTTTCGGACTTCAGATCTTGACCAATCAGCGTGTGAAAATATTCTCAAAAAGGCATTTAGCAACCTCAGTACTTTCTTGTGTACGCATTGGAAATGCTTCAACCCATTTTGTTGTTGTTTTAGTACTTGTTTTTCTAACAGAGTGTTGTTTACCGTTATTTTGTGTGTTTATATTCTTCTGATGTGTGTTTACACGGTCAAGATAAAACACTGAACATGAATCATTGTCCAAATCTGATACATTAGCAACAACTTTACCTCTGCATAAGCTAATGTTGTGATTTGTTGGGTTTAGCACTCTTAAAAATGACTTGCCATTCCTGATTTAGACTAAACATTTAGCACCCAGAACGTGCACATTATGTAATTCATTGTCTAGTGGTTCTAAAAGCACTTCTTCTCCAGAATTTCTTTTTGAAAATTTAAAGCAGAGAATGGTTTCTGGATGTGATGGTAAAATTGTAGATTTTGCGACCCTGGCAATGCCACCATTTGACTTTAGCATGAAAACATTTACAGAATCATTGTAAAAAGACATTGTGTTATTTGTCAGTTACTTTGTGTTTTTTCATAAAATCGGACCCAGTGATTAGAGAGTGGGTTAGCTTTTCAACAATATGCACTGAAGCCTGAAATGTAGCACCTTTAAATGTTAAGGGTAGCGCAATTTTGCCTAACACGTTTAACCTTCCTCAAACATCTGCACAAAACGAAAGAAGGTTTTCAATATGTCTTACTAGTTGTAGATTCTTTCACAAAATGTGTTGAAGCATTTCCAATGCGTACACAAGAAAGTACTGATGTTGCTAAGTGCCTTTTTGAGAACATTTCCACACGCTGATTGGTCAAGATCTGAAGTCTGAAAGTGATTTGAGAAAAAAAATTGACTTTTCTATCCTGCATTCAAGTAATAACCATAATCAAATTTATGACAGACCTCTGGAGCCAATTCCATAAAACAAGTGATTCACCCAGTAGGGTACAACTGGCGGGTGAAATATATGTACATGTGCACCTCAGTGGTCAGTTTATTATACTCTGAATCACCAAACCTATCATCTCCAATATGCAAGGACTTGATCCCAGCTGAAACCTACGATGCTCAAGCCAGTTTCACTTAAGGTCGTAACACTTTGCCCGTAAACGTAGACATAACTTAAGTTATGACTTTATTTACGTGTACAAAGTTTCAGGTTCACAAAAGGTCAATACACATATGCTTTCAGTTAATCTACATTTAGTTACGTGCGAAATTTGTAGTACTTTGGAGCAGACGTAGGCTCAGAAGCAAGTTAAAACCTAAGGAGAAAGATACGACCTTTAGTGAAACTCATTTTAGACTAAGTTACGACCACGTCTTCATTTACGTCTACACTTAAAGTTATGACCTTTAGTGAAACTGGCCCCAGATTAAAGGAGAACCTTTACAATTTTACGTTCTGAGAGTGTTCTAAAGCACGATCCTGTAATCACTCCGCCCACATCCTACCCCCAACACAAATAAAATATAAACAAGAAGTCTTTTTAAGAGCCTTTGTGGCTCGCGGTAGAATGCTCGATTCGCAACCGACGGGTCGCAGATTCGTGCCTCGGTGGAGGCGGCTGGCTTTTCCTGTCCTCAGGATGAGACAGAACAACCGAGATCCCGTGTACGTTAAAGAACCCTCACTGCTCAATGGCCGTAAGTGCCGAGCATACGCCAAAATTCGTAGCCCTTCACCGACATTTGGTGACGTCTCCATATGAATGAATGATTCTTGAGCGGGACGTTAAACAACAATACAAGAACGAGAATACGAAATCTTTTCATATCGAGCAGTTCAGATTAACGCAGGTAGTTAGTTACCTACTAGATGCATGTTACCTTAATACGTACATTTAAATTATGTATCATTGATATTTATGAAATTAGGATATATTTCCTATAGGCATTTACCTTTGATTTTGCCGGCATCGTACAGTTTATTGGCCAGATTTTCCACCATTACTTCTATTGCATCTTTACAAGGTTGTAATTCTTCCGGTCTGAAAAAGTCTTCCACTAGCACATAACCCTAAAAATATATAATTTTAAGTATGAGATCTTTGTTTTAGTATGAGATCTTTGTTTTAGTATGAGATCTTTGTTTTAGTATGAGATCTTTGTTTTAGTATGAGATCTTTGTTTGAGTATGAGATCTTTGTTTTAGTATGAGATCTTTGTTTTAGTATGAGATCTTTGTTTTAGTATGAGATCTTTGTGTTAGTATGAGATCTTTGTTTTAGTATGAGATCTTTGTTTTAGTATGAGATCTTTGTTTTAGTATGAGATCTTTGTTTTAGTATGAGATCTTTTTTTGAGTCTTTGCAAGGACCCTTTTCTCAGCCGCTGGCTCACTCATACCTGTACTGAACAAAATAGATCACACACACACACACAGAGACACACACACACACATATATATATATATATATATATATATATATATATATATATATATATATATATATATATGATATTATAGGATATAAATGTTAGGATTTTTATTTAAAGCTTGGTGGAAGGCACTACTTATGTAGTAGTGGATGACATATCTAAAACAGTTTTTATTCCATTCCATTCTCCTCATAGTCGGGGATTGTCATACCTTCTAAATACTGGATCCAGGGACCAAAAAAATTGAGGGAAATATGACATTTGAACTAAAACAGAAAATTTAGATTTGAGAAATTTGTCTGAAAATACTTTATTCTTTATTTTGAAATTCCAAATTGGGAATTTTTGCATGCTTTGGGGGGGAAAATGAAAGTTATTTTTGCATATGGAATTGCTCCTTTAACCGCTCCCAAAAATGACCTAGGAAAATCCTTGATAAACTCCATACTTCAAAGTCATCATACTTGAGCTCAATACATATTTTACTATTATGACTACTCATTTACATTGTATTTGTAATACTTCTAAATTTTTTTTAAAAAATGCTGTGACTTTTTATCGTGAAATCCTGAAAAATTAGTTGAGCTTGAATTAGTTATAGTTAGTTAGTTAGTTAGTTATTTTTTACGCCACTTACAACAATATTTCAGTTATATCGTGGCGGGTGTCGGGCTTGAGAAAATGATGTGAGTTCGAACCATGAAGTCGTGTTATGGGTCATCAAAATTGTATGCGATGTACATAAAGTATTATTTTTCTTGACAAGAAATTCCAACGGGATCTTGGTGCCCACCATGGAATGTTCTATGTCTGATCTATGTGTTCTTTTCTCCTATTTTGTGTCTCAATATTGAATTTGAACTTAAATCCATATTTCTGTGAAATACTTTTTTCACAAAATTATAGCGAAATTGAACTTGAAATGAACGTATTGCAGTTTAAGAGAGAATGGAATTCAACATGGCCGACAGGTGTCCATTTTGGACTTTGATCTCTCTGAAAATGAAAAATGCACATCTAGACCTCAGAGGGAACATCCGCAATCAATTTCGAAAAGATTCCTTCAGTACATTCTGAGAAATACAAGCTTCCATTGTCAAAATCCAAGGTGACCACCTGTCAGCCATGTTGGAATCCAATCTCTCTGAAAATGTCATATGCACAACTAGACCTCACGGGGAACCTTCATGTCCAATTTCAAGGTTTTGTTTGTTTGTTGTTGTTTAACGTCACTTTCAACGATATTCCAGTTTCAAGGACATTCCTTCAGTCCTTTCTGAGAAGTAGCGGTAACAAACTTCCTTTGGTAAAAATCCAAGATGGCCCCGTGTTGGGTTCCAATCTCTCTGAAAATGCAATATGCACAACTAGACCTCAAAGGGAACCTTCATGTCAAATGTCAAGGAGATCCCTTCAGTCCTTTCTGAGAAGTTTAGTACTAGCGGTAAAAAGAATTGCTCAGGACGTACGGACGACGGATGCAGGGCCATATGAATAGCCCACCATCTGGGCTAAAAAAATCGACCATGCAGCATACGGGTCAATAACACGAGAGTAGGCGAGAAAATAAATCGCGCGACGCAATCGACGAATGTAGGTGATGGTATAAACTAAATACAATACTGACACGGTAAAATTCACGATCACGTATTTAAAAACTTTCATCTTTGTTTTTACATAAATAAATGTACTGAATTGATCATACGAAAATGAATAACGCTGAGGAGGAATATATCAACTTGACACTTGTGTTATCACAAACACATGGCTACTGGCTGTTATCAAATTATATTTAGTAATACAGTGACGTGCCAGAATTGACGCAACTTTTTATTTTTCTTTATAAATATACATTTTGTATTTCATATTAAACTATATTCTTCAAAAATCTATCACAATGTCATTTCCCATGTATATGTATTGATAATTTTTTATATTTATGATATTACAGATGGGTTTTTTTCATTCCAGTTTGAAACTCTTCTAATTGTTTGCCAATGGTAGTTTAATCGGGGCTACACGCCACATTCAACTAATTTTAGCAATCTCTTACAGAGTTGTCGGTCCTTTAACTCTCTCCATCTCTATCAAAGTCTCGATTTTACAAGAATTTGGTTAAATATATAAATATATTTTAGATTTATCTCTTTATTTAGTGTTTGCATTTTTGCATATACACATTTGTACACATATCTTTTGTTTTGACATAAAACATAACATCATTTGAGGCGAATATAACTTGTTAATCGTTTTAAAATATGTAAATTTTTAAAATATCCCTATTGTGAGTATTTGGTGTATAATCTATTCATACCATCGGTTACATGGTCATGAGTTTTAGGACTACCTTTGAAATGTTGATAGAGAATGTAATCTGTGTAAGATATTGCACTTTGAGTTATGCTGTAGGCCCTAACGCCCAGATTATAGTGGTACTTATCCACTAGATCCTCCCGGGTGCCTGAGATATCTATATCTACTTGGAAGGCAAAAAAGAAATTCTTCGGGTTTTCTCTACTGATATTTGCTATTGTTTTTTATTCATTTATTTATTTATTTTTTAGTCTAGCATCTCCCCTTTTAACACCATTATTTCCTAATTGTCGGGTCACCTGTGTCCCACCACTGTCAATCGGACCCTATTCCAAGATTCTCGATTTTGTAACCCCTGCCTGAAAGAAAGTACATGTCGTTATTTTAGTGATTTGTCCGATGGATAAGAATTCGATAGATTACAAAGGCATCACATAATGTGACCTGCTAGATAATATCAGTGTCCCAAATAGAGGGTTTTAATAGGGCACCTTGGCGTCTCCTGATTATTTCTGACCCAATTTTATCCAACACTTCCTCCCTTTTACAAGTTCCTGTATTTGCCCTGCTCCTTCTTTGTAGGCCTACATCCAGCAGATCAATCGTATCAATGGACTGATGCGGTGTATAAATAAGACTTTAAAATGTACACGTATCTATCAATTTTAGATAGTGAAACCCTCCTCCCGCCCCCTTATAGTGATGTAAATTAATATTGGTCTATTGGTTCAGCGTTCGACTAGCAAGCGAAGGTCCGGGTTCGATACCGAACATTTTTAAAAGTTGTAGTGATTGTATCTTCGCCAAGTGTTCGGTATACGAGATGAAAGTCGCGAGCCTCACGGATGAAATTAATAACAGAGGTCCTGTGTCACGGGAGGCGTGGCACGTAAAAGAACGTCATTGACGTCAGTCCATAGCACAGAACAAAATTCGTAGCACTTCACCTAAAACCGGTGATATCTGTATCAGTGAAAAATACTTGACGGTATGTAACACAACAACCAAACAAACAAAAATAACATTTTAATATTTGATATAACATTAAACTGAAGACTTTAGTTAACTCATGTTGGCTTAGAATGAAGACATGCGATATCAAATGACCGAGAACGTGTAACACAACTTTGTTTACGGTGATAACGATCAGCCATATTGAACGCCAAAATCTTCTAAATCTTGATCCCGATTCTGCTAAAGTACATTTTGATATAACACTTGACCAACATCTGAGAGATTACTAGTTCGATCGGTACAATCGTACATTTTAGTAACAGAAAATAATTAAAATACACAGAAAATGAGGATTAGAGGGACTTTTATACATGCAGATCTATCTATGAGGATTAGAGGGACTTTTATACATGCAGATATATCTGTATCTGTTATTGGAGGTAATGACATGTGTCCTGTCAGGAACTTTTAAACTTTGTGGAACAGCGATCACTTTGAATGTAGAATTTAGATATAAATATGCGAAATGCAACATTCATGAAAAATAAAGGTGCTGTCGATTACTTTAAGTATCTATATGCATGAGTAGTGGTGCTCAGAGGGTATCGGGACGCGTAGCTCAGTTTGTTAGAGCGTCCAGCTACTACTAGGAAGGTCCTGGGTTCGATTACCAGTCTGGCTGCACATTCTCCCCCGCCTCCAACATTTGGCACCCGAGCGGAATATCATGTGGGTTCAGAAATCTTGTTAAGGGGGCGTAAGTAGTGCAGATGATGTCGGCCCAGATGGATCAGTTGGTAAGAGCTTCCTGCTAGTGTTAAGAACGTCCTGGGTTAGACCCCCTCTCTCTCTCTCTCTCTCTCTATATATATATACATATATATATATATAATCAGTGGATCTAGAGGGGATACGGCGCAAACATCCTCTGTGAATTTGTTTTAATATATGTTATATGAGATATCATCATGTCTTGTAAAATGATAAGAAAATAGGGAGGGACATATACCAGAATCCAAAGCATTTATCAATTAATTGGATTGTGCTTGCTGAAACAATCTATTTTCTAGATGGATATTCAATGTATTAGTAGGTGAACAGGCGTAGGGACACTGAAAATACTTCTCTGGGCTCCTAAACGGAAAAATAAATTGAAGGGTGCGTGTTATCCGACCCCGTGCGAAATAATGCATCACAATTAATTCTATATTGACAAACAACTTTAAATCATTGAGTATAATGTAACATTACATGCCGAGCGAAAAAAATCTAGATCCGTGTATGTATATATATATATATATATATATATATATATATATATATATATATATAAATATATATATATATATATATATCGCTGCACTTTGATAGTACAACTACTTTACAGGATGACTAACGCGTATACGAAAACACGGTTTTCTCTACATGTCAACAAAACGATCGACTCGGAAAACCTTCTATATTTAGCAGAGTACAGATCCACAGTATTGTATATTTACGTTATTACCTGATCGAAAAACTGCCGGACTTCGTCCGTCGATAACTGACCATCTTTTCTCTTTGTGTCTTGAGGTGGCATTTTGGTAAATGGTTCCGGATAAACCTCTTCGATTTCTCCTGGAAATTTTGTTGCAACTCCATTATTTACCGACAGTGTCTGTTTTTTCTGTTCCGACATGATTTTGTACGATCTAATATTACTATGCGGTTATAATGCAATCGTTGTATATCCTGTGTTGATAAACAACGGGTCAGTCTAGCTTGACCTTCGTGACGTCGTATCGCTTTTGTTCAGCGGGAGTGTCTATTATTTCAAATCGAACCTGAATCCTCAACAGATATTTACGGTGTATACTTACATGACACGAGTGAGTGTGAAGTAGATTATGTAACGAACAAATAATTGGTCATGTTGCGTCACAGATCAAGATATTACAAACGGAAAATCCGGCGATAAAATACACGCAGATAAATATGTATATGAAGATGGTGGAGTGTTAGCTAGGCTGTCGTGCGGAAGGGAGAGGTGGTTTGTGCAGCTGTATCGATACTGTTGAGCTGTAGTTAATTTGTATAAAATACTGAAATAACAAGGCATCTATACAAACTCATTTATAGAGAGAAAATTAAATTCCCACTGTCTGGTCCACTAATGTAAAACGGCAAATCTCTTTAGACAACGAGTCGAAATTAAATTATAATAGGGGTGACAGGCTACTTGTCGACACAATAATATAAGAGCTTCTGTATGTGTTCAATCTTTGCATGACAAAACAATTTTTCTACAATACAACCTATTTTTGGGGAAGTAGAACGTATTGTTGAGGTTTTTGACAGAACTCGAATGTGCCACTTTTACCTTGGCAGACAGTACTAAACTCATTACCGTATAGTTGAATCCACATTTTCGGAAGGTAAGCGGCCAGCGTCGTGTGTCAAAGGTTAACAGGGAAAAAAGCCCCTTACGCAAAAGATAGTAAAATAAGAAAATAAAACATTTTTGTTCTAGATCTTGTACATACTGTCTATAGACACCGATGTGAATCGACAAAAGTAAGTATAATTGTTTACATACCAGTAATCATATAATTATTTATATCATATAATCATATAATTAATTATTCATAAATATATAAATCCATTCAATAAAACCGAAAACAATTTAGATTTGAGTTTGCCCTCTCGCTGCAGTAAATACTATAGTGACAACACGTCAACAAACAAGTGTCTTAATGAACGTGTAATGCCACTTATCTAGTAAGATGATTTAAAAAAAAATATTCCACGAAAAATTGTGCTATGCCAGGATGTACCAATAGTTAGTACTATTTGGGAAATTGACAGAAAAACAAAATTAAATGTGAAAAATAGGCCTAGTATATATGTCATTTTGGTACAGACTCGTGAGTTTAAAACATGGATTTCACTTGTAAACAGAAAGACAAAGGATGGTAACTGGGTTCTCAACGCAAATTTAAGGGTATGTCCAAAGCATTTCATTGATGGGGAACCAACACCAAACAATCCATACCCAATTCTTCATTTGGGATACACTATTATTCAACAAATTAAATCAAGACCACCTCCAAAAGACGGAGAAATTGAATCAAATGTTCCCATGAAGAAAGATATTTATGCAGTTGTTTACTAAGACAGAGCAGTCAAGACCATATTCATGTAATTGCAAAGAAAATAACAACCCTAAAACTTCTTGCCTGTCAATCCAAATCCTATAACGAAGGAGCACAATTATTCAGCGTTGTCTGAACCTGATTCTACCTCAGTGTCTGAAAATGAAAAGGACTTACCAATCTTAAAGGTTCAACAGAAAATCAAGAAATTACAACTTGAAAACATTTCTTTAAAGCTTCAATTGAGCAAAAAACAAGAGGCACCTGTCCCTCAAACATTTTTAGTATCTTAAAGAATGATAAGAAAGTTCTGTTTTACACTGGGTTACCAACCCTGTCGTCTTTTAATGACATCTTTAAGGTTATGCAAGTTAGGGTTATTCTCATAAAACACTGGAAAGGGGCAAGCTCTGTATGCAATCCATTGAACTACAAAAGGGTAGTAAGGAAATGCAGGAAATTGACATTAAAACATGAATTTGTTTTACCTATGATGAAGTGAAGATTAGGCACTAGTGCACAAATGGTTTAATGCAAGGCGAGGCATTATGACTCTATATATTATATAAGATCTTATCTATAACAGCTCTGCACCTTTCATTTTAAGAGATATATGTTGTTGTTTTTTTTTGGTCTTCAGACCATGCTAACAAATATGGCATATCAAATACACTGGCCTCCAATATATTTACAAAGTGGATAAAGTCCTTTCACAAACTATAGCCCCCTTTTTCCAAAATAAGAAATTTAATGATGTACGGCACATCATTGACTGTTCAGAAATTATGCTTGAAAAGATTGTATTTTGGAGATCATATCACTTTTCCCCCTTTTGACCGGTGACGCCATATTGTTGAAATGACGAAAGTGTGGATCGGTCTATATTTGCAATTGGCACAACATATCTTATATCTTTTTTTTCTTTTTTTTTTTTGCATCTGGACACAAAACAGTGTCATCGGCATGCATTAAAAGCAAAAAGAAAACACGATATATCTCTTAAAATGAAAGGTGCAGAGCTGTTATAGATAAGATCTTATATAATATATAGAGTCAAAGGAAACAGAAAGGGAGATAATGCCTCGCCTTGCATTAAACCATTTGTGCACTAGTAAAATAGAACCTTTATAAGGTAAAATTGAAAAATGAAGAAGTGCAGTACCAATGGATAATCGAAACTCAGAGTCGACGAATTAGATATACAGATGGTCTCAACGTGAAGAACTATTGCGAATCCCAAACTGGATAGGATCAAGTGTTCTGAAGGAGTCGGCGTCCTCTGCCAGTATGCCACACTCGTCGCAAATGTTACATGGACACCATTCGAGTTCGATGAAAAGGTCAAGTTCGGTGAAAATGTCATTAATTAGTTTAAGATTGCTGAAAGGTAGTCACTGTATATGGTCATGCCCCAGAATACTCTCTAATATTCTTGAGAGTGGGGGCTTCATATCGTTTAACAAGGTCCTAGTATCGACCATAAAAGATAAATGGAGATTTTCTTTCGGAAATATATCATTATTGGACTCGATCTCAGCTGATGATGTCTTATTGAGAAGCGATCGTCGGCGGCATTTATGTTGGAGTCCTTTGTGGAACTTTACCTTTCATTTTCTTAATCAATAAACGTCTTTTGGTTTATGTAAATGGTATGGAACATAAACAGTTTCAACCATGTGGCGATCCAAGGCTCCTTCGAGCTATTTTATAATACAATCTTAGTTTGAGAAAGATCGAGATTTAAAAAACTGGAATGGAAAACCAATACCGTGTAACGTGATGTGGTTTTATATAATTTATTTTTCATATTTAAGAAATATGAAAAAAAAGTTTCCTCAATTCCATTACCCTGGTTTAGATTCGTTTTTAGGTCACCTGAGCCTATTGATATCGTCTTTTGTCGGTTGTTGTTCGTCTTCCGTCGTGCGTCGTTAACGTTTACACATTTTCGACTTCTTTTCAATAACCAGTTTACCAATTTTAACCAAACAGAGCATGTAGCATCCCCATGTAAAGCCGCATAAAGCTTGCGAATGAAAATGGACTAGGACTAATAGGGACCCCAAAAGGGGTAAAAAAGGACAAAAAAATGGTACATCTTCTACTCATGAACACTGATCAGATTACTTTCAAACTTTGTATGCATGATTGTACAGTCAATATTTACAATTTCGAATGAAAACAAAATCTGTTTCCATAAACAAGCCACTAGGGGGTGCTGCGTGGTTGTGAATTAAAGGGGGCTAGGACCAGTAAGGTCACCAGAAGGGATAAATATGGGCATTATTTTTCATGTTTTGGTCAAGGTATTGAAAAGTATAACAAATAGAGAGAAATTGAAAGAAGCAAAAATGTTTGAAAATGAAAAGTTTCTAGTACGTTCAGGGGCTCCAAAAAGGATTTAATTTTTGTACATCTTTAAAACAAATCATCCTCTTAGGAACCAATTATCAGCATATTCTGGCCGTATCATGTATTACTCAGGTTACCGTTCAGGCCCATTGGACCTCATTTTTTAATTACCATCCATATTAATGTACATGAATTTAATGTTTTTATCATAAAGTGAAGAATTTATGCTGGGATCCGATGGACCATCGGTTAGTGATGTTGAGCCAGGACTTGTTAGTTTGTTATTGTAATAGCCTCGGGGAGGAGGGTAGTATGTATAATAGGCATATTTTCAGACAATTAAACCTCAGTATTAGGTCAAACAGGTATGCGTAACTTTGAACTGTTCAATAATTTAATATAAAAATCGCATACACCAAAGTATAAATCTTTAGGATCTAATGTGCATAACTTTTATTCAGTAAAGTATTTTTCACTCATCTTTATAGGTCATATTTTGTGTTTAAGTGCTGCGAGCATTGTTGTGAATGTATTGTGTTATAAATGAATGAAAACAAATCAACTACATTTTAGGTAAATATTTTAAACATTATATACTGTATATACAATATACAGTGTAGAGAAAAAATACTCAAAACAAATGCTCAAGACGATCGTTTCTGTTAAAAGAACTTCGTCAATTGAGCAAGAATTTAGAATAGATACATATTTCCTACAGAGACATTGTTAACATTCAATGCCAAAATAATCTATATGTATTCCTAAATTTGACTAAGTGTAACCACTGTAGTAGATGATATTAGCTTTTGAGGAGTTTAGAGTCTGAACGATGCTGAAATGATATTAAAGTATAAAAATATCAGCTTGTAGCGAAATACTGATACTGAGTATGTATTACCCCCGGGAAACGGTCCATCAGCAGTGGCAACGACCTAAAGGTTACAACTATAATAAACATAATGTCGGAAATTATAGTTGTCAAAAAGAACTATCAAAAAAATATCAAAACAAATGTTCAAGACATCATCATAGTCATGTTCATCACTAAGTATAACTAACGGACTGGTAATAGGACGAATAATTATAGAAATCACATAAATATTAATTAAACTCAACTCTGACATACATGTATGTTTATTATACATACATACGAACCAATGGCAAATAGAGCGCTGCAGCCGCATTTAAGTTTATTCGACTTCACATGATGGATATATAGATTAACCATTCCTGTGACTATTTTACGATCGGCGAATCCTGTGAGAAATATTTTCTGGTTTCAACGCTAGGGTAACTCTTTTCTTTTTCTCTTGGATATAGAATAAATACAAGTACTTATCATAACAAGTCGTTGAGGAAATTTTATTATCTTCGTAAAAATGACCCAAAGTTCTTTAACAATGGTCAGGATGATGGTCAATACAAACTATCGAACTGGCATTGCTTTAACTTTAAATGACGATTTTTTCATCGTGCAATGGTTCTCCATATAAGAATGTCTCGTAGTATATATAATATATTGTGACAAATATTACACTTTTACATGTACTCTTTCTACAAATTACATCTAAGTTACTGTATAATGATAACTGATAAAGTACAAGTGATGTTAAGGTACACATTCATGCATAACTAAGCATTTATCCATTTCTTATTGGTATTCACTTTTATTGACCGATCAAGCTTATGAAGGAGTAATACGTGTTTACCCTGAAGCAATGCAGATCATCAACCAACTACCACACAGACGACAGTGTGTGTCTCTCTCTCTCTCTCTCTCTCTCTCTCTCTCTCTCTCTCTCTCTCTCTCTCTCTCTCTCAGAGAAAGAGAGAGAGAACAGTGTCACACAGACGACAGTGTCACACACACACACAGACGACAGTGTCACACACACACACACAGACGACAGTGTCACACACACACACAGACGACAGTGTCACACACACGACAGTGTCACACACACACACACGACAGTGTCACACACACACTGCTGAATACTTAAGTCATTTGTATACATGATCTATAAATCATATCGTTTCATAATTGTTAAGAAGGATCTGGAAAAAGAGTTTTGGCAAGTATGTTCTTGAGATTTCTACTTGGTTTATTTTATGTTCGTAAAGTACATAAATATTATAAACATAATGCCAAAGTTATAATCTCAAGACGATCGTTTCTGTCAATTAGACTTTATCAGTTGAGCTCCAATCTTAAATAGATTTTCTAATATTTATTTGCTACTATTTATATGCAAATATGCTTGATAAAATGTAAATATTTCTGACAAATTTGATTTGGTGGCCTTTTGGCAAAGTTTTCCATTATGACTTCACAATTAAATGGCCCGTCAAACACTTGAGTGATTATGACATCACAATCGAATGACATAAAGAAGACACTTGACAATAGGTCAATGGTAGACGAGATAATCCAGTTACAATGTATCCGGGAAGAGATCAACAAGTAACCTGCCAAAGGTTCTTACATGGTCAGCTTAGTTTCCAGTGGGGCTCGAACCTACATTTACACAAAGGGATGAGAAACGTCGTAGTTTAAAGAGCAATGCTCTAACAATCCGGTCACATAAGCCACTTCTGACAAAATGTGCTTGATCAATTTTTAAATTACAAGTATATATATATTCATAGGTTTTCTAGTTGGCCCTCCCTCTAACCAAGCTAAAAAATGTACAAAAACCTGAATTGTCTTTGCGGCTTTTCAGAACTTATTTCAGTGGATATATCATAACTTACAATCTTCAATTAGACAGGGTAAGGGTGAAAAAATTATGGAAGACTTGAATATGTATTCATACTTCCTGCTGTCAGAATTGGATAATAAATATTATATGATGTAAGCTAGTTTATAATAGAAATTTATGCCACGCGTATAGGAATGACTAAGGGTCACATAAAATAATAAATACAGACATTTGTACAAGTTATTTGAAAAATCCCAGTTGACCAGATCTTTAGGCCAGTCCAAATGTGTCTATAGGAGTGAATGAGTTACAGGACTAATAACCAGTCTACACATCTCTCTGTGTCTTCTCTTTCAAACTTCTGCAGACTGATTTCTTTATTCAGTTCATATAATATACGGAGACCAACATAAATATATCAAAGTACTGAAAATACTGACACGAGTTGATGGTAGTCGTTAAGTTTTAATGAGGTATAATACACTCAGTATACTGGAAAATATACATTGTGTACACATGTTTGAAATAAATTTCAGATTAAAATACCACTGTCATGTTGTAAATTTTGAATTTACTGTCACAGTATGGCATCAGTCTTTTTACTGAGAAAATGCATGTTATTTTCAGAGTTTCCCAATTAGCTAAACCTGCGTGAATCATCCAATTTTATTTTGAATAAGAACAATAATGACAATGAAAACATCACAATTTTTTTCACATTCTTTACCATTTTTTTCACACGTGAGTATAGGCTGAATTTCTACAACAATTTTAAAGTTACTTTTATTTTGGTAAAATTAGGTTTTACAAAAAGCAACTTAAAATCTAGGCAGACATTCGACCTAATGTGAGTACTGATGGCTTATTTATTATGCAACAAACTACAAAGATCGGCGATATGATTATAAAACCTTAATTTATAAACATCGTTTCATCAATACTAAATTTCTATGCGACAGGACAGTATTGTACCCTTACAGTACTACACCTAACATCAATAGCCTTAAATATCTATGTCAATGCGTGTGCATGTAAAACATTTTCAAAGACTGCCGCGAGTTTCTCATCAGTATGTGAATGACAAGATTTCTATGTCCAACTTCACAGCCAGATCTTGCCAATACACAGTAAGGGAAAGATACACAACTAGACCAAAAACTCATTTGCATATTAATCGTGCGCAAGGACTGTAAACAGTCCGGTCAATCGCTTTTAACGTCAATTCTGTCACAAGTGTATAATGTTAAAAATTAGTTGAAAAGTAACAATCTAAAGCAAATTTATAATATCTTAAAATTCATAAAAAACGCCGAACTGACTTTTGATAGCGTATATTTCAACAAGTCTTCTACACCTATATTTTTCAGCGAATTGTTACATTAACTTTATTTTCGTTAATTTAAAAAGTAAAAATTTACGAATAAAAGTGTGAATTTGAAATTTCAATCTTGAAGTTAAGTTTATGTTGCTGAAATGCACATACATATGTAATTGTCCGTTAATATAATGTGTTATTAACCCCATACTGCAAATGTGATTTGACTTGATCCCAGTAAAGAACTTGCCGTAACATAACTCAGTTGATGGAACATCATCTCGTAAAATTGATACATCATTCCATGATTGGGTTAGGGAGTTGGAGTATTTTGCTGATAGATAACTTTCCGTCTTCTAAAAAGTAAACACATTTTTGCCCAGAAGCAATGCAGAATTTCAACCAATTACGGTGCAACAACACACACAAACTGAATTACATATTGATGACATTTATATAAATATAACTTACAAATCATTTATTTCCAAAGGTATTAAGACAGAATCTGGACAAACGGCCTCACGAAGTAAGTTTTTTATATTTATTGGTACCGTAGTCGAGTTGTAGAAATGTTTACTTGATTCAATTTCTGTAAGAATCGCATATGTATGTGTTTGCTTGATAAAATGAAGATATTTCTGATAAATAATGCTTTATATTGGATATATCCGATTTTCTAAGTTACAAAATATATCGTTTACCCTCCAATATCCATTTGGCGTTTCCTCTAATAACAAAACCTTTCAAAGAAGCGTTTTGTGTCTTTTTTTAGATTTTTAAACGTTGCCTTTTCTATCTATATGTACATTATTATTATTATTATTATTATTATTATTATCTTCTGAAGTGTGTGCCTTTTTCTGTAATTGAATTTTCTTATATTCTCTTTCTTCATTTATTTTTCTCAAATGTATATAATTCTGTTTTCTCTAAAGGGCTCTGCCAAGTTCGATTACCAATTTTTTTTATATTTATTTATTTTTCAAACATTTTCCAATACAAAGTACATAAGTGTTGACATGTATTAATTCTTCAAACATTTTTCATACATAATTATCATAAATTTAGTAATATGATGCTGAAAAAATATGTACAATTGTATTGATTACATAAAAGACAGATTAGGATAAGACAGAGGATAGAAAATGCAGAGACAGGGAGAAAGATGTAGTCATATGTTAAGCAATGTATGTAGATGAAGTAAAAATTTAAACAACAAACTTGTTTGTTTTCATCTGCTTACAGGGATAATGGTTGTTTATATGCATGTACATAGCTGATTATAATAATAATAGTAATAATGATAATAAAATTAATAATAAACAGAAAAATAATGTTGGATGACCCTAATAATAATAATAGTAATAAAAATAGAAATAGTGGTAGCAATAAGGTATGAAATAAATAAAGAGTATATATGTATACCATTTAATTACACTTAAAGTTATATATAATGATTAAGATATATCCAATAGTTTATTCCACTTTTTCCATTCCTCATGAAAGTTATGAGTAGTTTTTTCATCTTTAGTATTTATTGTGTATTTCTGAATGTTAAAATTTTCCTTAATGATATTTTTCAGTGCATTTATAGATAATGGTTGTTGTAGGCACCTAGCTTTATATATATAGTGTTTGATTAAAATCATAATCTTACTATCAATAATATTATATATTCTATTTAGCCTGTTAAAATTACCAAAAATAAAAGTTTGTTTGTTGTAAACAAAAGGTATACTTAGAGTATCAAGTAAAGACTCTAAATTAATCAAGAAATCTTGTACTTTTTCACATTCCCACAGGACATGTTCTGTCGTTTCATTTTCTGTTTTACACATATAACACAAAGGACTTTCAACTAAACCAGCTCTAAACAAATATGAATTTGTTGTTAGGATATATTGATTAATTCTATACTGAAACCATTGTAACTTTGTATCCTTAGCTATTTGAAATGGCAATTGATATATTTTTCCCCAAGTCTGCTCGTCAAAATCAAAAATTTGCTCCCATTTTTTTCTGCCTGAGGACATAATAATTTATAAAAATCTTTTGCACCTTTACTATTTTTTAACACTATTTTCAAATTTGAAGGTATGTATGGATATGATATATTAATGTTAGTCCTCTCTTGTACATGTTCTGAAATGAATTTTCGAATTGCAGAAACTACACTATGGTACTGAAGAAAATAAAATATATTTTTTAATTCATTTTGACATTCACTTATATATTATACCCCGTAATTTGGTAACATCCTATCAATAATTTGTTTTTTAAGTATAACTTGCCATTTACTTGTTGACCTATACAATCTTCTGATCCATGTTAATTTCAAAGAATCAATAAAAGATTCTGTATGTATCATTTTTAGCCCACCCTCTAGATATTTTTATATTATGATTTCTCTTTTAATTTTATCAACTTTACCATCCCATAAAAACTTAAATAGTTCTGAGTTTAGCTTTTTAATAACATTTTTATCTGGATTAGGCAGTGCTATAAATAGATGATTAAATAAATTCTGAGATTAATAATGACTTTATAATGTGAATTTTTCCAATTGGAGTAATTGTTCTTCCATTCCAAGTTTTAATAAGTGTTTTCAACTTGACTAATTTTTTATCGTAGTTTATTTTAATCATTCTATGTAGGTCAATATGAAAATTAATACCTAAAAGGGTGTAAGTCTCTTTTCCCCATTGTAAATCGTATTCTGGACATATAATCTCATCACTATATTTCTTGTTTCCTATCCATATAACCTGAGTTTTGTTTAAATTCATTTTTAATCCTGACACTTTTTTAAAGTTATTCAGTTCTGTTATTGCTTCTTTCAAGGACTTCTCACTTCCATCTAAGATTAAAGAGGTATCATCTGCATATTTTGAGAGTAAAATTTTATTGTTGTCAATATTTATACCTTTTATATTATCATTATTTCTTATCCTAATAGCTAAGATTTCAGCACAAATAATAAAGATATATGGTGCGATAGGATCACCTTGACGACAACCTCTTTTAATTTCAAAAAAATTAGACATATTTCCTCCTTGATTCACTGAAGAATTTGAATTTTTATGAAAAGTTTTTATCCAATTATTTATATCACTACCAAATTTAAAGAAATTAAATACTTTATCTATAAATTCCCAGGAGACAGAATCAAACGCTTTTTCAAAATCTATTAATAATAACATTCCAGGTATATCATTCTCTTCTGTAAACTGTAATACATCATAAATCAGCCTAGTATTTTCACCTATATACCGTCCAGAAATAAAACCTGTTTGATCATTATTGATAAGTTTACTTAGAACCTGTTTTAATCTATTAGCAATTGTGCCTGAGGCAATTTTATATATATTATTTAGAAGAGTAATTGGTCTCCAATTCTTGATAAACTGTTTTGACTTATCTCCCTTAGGTATACAAGTGATAATTCCTTGTCGTTGTGTTACTGATAGTTGACCAATGTGAAATCCATAATTTAATGAACGTACTATAAAATTACCGAACTGTTTCCAAAAACATTTTAAAAATTCAACTGTAAAGCCATCTGAACCCGGGCTCTTATTATTTTTCATACTCTTAAGGGTTTGAGAAGCTTCCCCAAATTTTATAAGTCCTTCTAAACTTTCAGATTCAATATCATTTAATTTTGGAACATCTCTATTTTCTAAATATTGTTCTAAATGAATATCCTCTGACAAATTTCCCTCACATTTAGTATATAGTTCTTCATAAAAATTTTTAATTTCATTGAGAATTTCTTCCTGATCAGAAATAATTTTTCCATTATTTTTTTCTAACTTGGGTATGATTTTAGAGACAAAATTTCTATTTTCAAGATTAAAAAAGTATTTTGTAGGTTTTTCCCCTTGTTCAACCCATTTAGCTTTTGATCTAATTAAACTACCTTTAAGTTTATGAATTCTCATCTCTTCTAGCTCTTGTTTTTTCTTATTTAATTCTTCTAAGTTAACACCTGAACTAGCTTCCAATTTTTTATCATTTCTGTAAGATTATTTTCTTGAAAATTTTGTTGTCTCTTTTTGAAAGAAGAGTAAGAAATAGTTTTGCCTCTTATTTCACAGAGTAAAGTTTCTAAAAATAGCTGGTCATTAATTTGAAATTGAATTTCTGAGTCTAGAATGTTTATAATATTATTCTGATCATATACTGGAAGGGCGTATTGTTTTTTAACATTTAAAATAAGCTTTCTTATACTTTCCAGATACTCTAAATCATATAATAAAGAATTATTGAATTTCCAAAGCCCTTTTCCTTTTTTAAATTCATTAAATTTTAAAGATATAGTAGGTATTGAGTGGTCTGATCTATATACAGGTTCAATATTACATTTAATTAGATTTATCAGTAAATTTTCTGAAACTAGGAAAAAATCTAATCTTGCTTGTCTAATAGGGTTGGTTCTTCTCCAGGTGTACCTCTTAATATCAGGGTTTTGTTCTCTAAATATATTTATCATATTAAATTCTCCTATTAATTCTATAACCTTTTCTCTAGCTATAGGATTATTAAGATGTTTATAGCTTTTGTCATAATCTAATTCTGGATTCAAAACTAAGTTAAAATCTCCACATATTATAAAGTTATTGTTACCAAAAGTATTTATTTTTTCTGCTATTTCACTATAAAACAAAGGAGTGTCTGTATTTGGACCATAGATGGATATTAAGGTGAGTCTTTTATTATCAATTTCTAAGTCCAAGGCAAGAAAATTACCTTGTAAATCTTTTTTCTCTCTCTTAACTTTGTACTCAAAATTACTATTGAATAAGCCTGCAACCCCCTGGAATTGGATTTAAAAGAACTAAAATGACATTCAAAACCCCACTTAGCTCTAACAGAATTTTCCATTTTTTCAGTAAAATGTGTATCTTGTATACAATAAATATTGTACCTTTTACATCTGAAGTATGCAAAAACATCTTTTCTTTTATTTCGATCCCCTAAACCCTGACAATTTGCCGATAGTATTTTAACCTCTTCCATATATAGCTATATGTACGAAGTACTCATTAATTGAACTATTAATGCATATAAACCTACCAGTAATATAACCCCTGACTACATGAGTAAAGAAAACTGAGAAAACTGAATAAGACCATATTGCTTAATGCAATTAAAAACAACTTTGATGCTTTAAATATGGACATGGTGTTTATCAGTAAGAGGAAGATAAAATCTAAACCCTTCCTCTATGCAGTTGACAGAGTAGATAACAGGTAGCAGAAATATTTTTAACTGAAAGGTTTAAACTCATTTGAGACGAGAAACATCAAAACACTATGATGCATAAAAAAACGTTAAACTATATATAAAAGAACTGAAATACATTATAATCAAAAAGATCATACAAATATGCACATCATACTACATGAAATGCCCTATAAGTAGGCTACAATGTATGCACTGACTGTGCACTGACTGTATATGTATTACATTGTATCTTTATATATTGTCCAAATATACATTTAGCAAGCCAGTAAACAGTGAAAGGACAGTGTATAATTGTGCAAGAAATTATATACAGAAGTGTAATAACAGAAAATAAAATACATGTATTCTACACTATGGTTAGACATAAATACATTGTACAATGCAAAAGTAATATATGTTACGATAAACGAACATGTACATAAAGTGTATATCATGTTCAGATAAACACGCAGTGCACAGTAATACCAGATGTGTATGCATACATTGTACATTATATATAAAGGATCTCAAATGATCTCCAACTCCACACAACACCCATGAAACAAGTTTCGCTGCTTCACATCACTGAGCCTTGGCGAGGGGATATAAAATAACACAACCAGACCCACAAATACTATATGAAACAAAAACCATCCGAGATCCCTTCTATCATAAGATGAATTACTATAACTGTCATTACATTGTAAGTACAAACATGACCTAGCTACTGTTCAATGATGTTTTGGCCATTTTCTGTGAAAAGTGATATGTCACTTTATACACATACATAGTGTTGTGTAACCGAATATAGGGGCATCATGTGATAAATTCATTTTTGTGTACATACATTGTACTATAGGCATTCTAAAACGATTACATCAATATATATATAGTACAAATGTATGAATTATTATACGCACATTATGCACTGCAGTAATAACATATTAATATAAGCAAACAGTTCAAATGCAAATACTGTATTCCAATATGCACATCGTGCATTGCAAAACTAATGTGTACCATATATACATGTACATATAATACAGTAACCAACAAATTATCACCGAAATTCATTTGAAGTGGCTACATACCTTTGCCTGCTGCACATATTACAAGTACATTTCTTTCCCAGGCACTAGACATACACACCACCAAAAGTATTTCCCATCGAATACAATGAACTATATACACGGATAATGTTGTCACATGTACATGTACACACACGGCACATAATGACACTGTCATTACTGAACTTTTTTTCCAATGTCATCAAAAAGATCAAATTGATGCCTTTTCCCTTTTTAGGTCACCTGACCGAAAGGTCATGGTGACCTATAGCGATCACTCTTCGTCCGTCGTCGTCCGTCGTGCGTCGTGCGTTAACTTTTGATTATTTTCATCTTCTATTCAAAAACCAGTGGGCCAATTTCATCAAAACTTGGTAGGAAGTATCCCCATGGGAAGCTCCTTAAAGTTTGTGAATATAAAGGGTCAAAAAGGGGTAAAATTAGGAAAATCTTTAAAAATCTTCTTCTCAAGAATTAACGATGGGAATGACTTCATATTTGATATTTAGCATCTTTAGGGGGATGTTTACAAAGTTTGTGAAATAAAAAATTATCTGATGAAAAACGGGCTCCACTAGGGGGCGCTGAAATCGGGCAAAAATTCAAAGTTGTCAGATTTCAACCAAATTTGGTAGAAAGCATCCCCCAGGAAAGGCAATCAAAGTTTGTGTAGAAATAAAAGGTTCTGATCCTTTGGGGGCCAATAAGGGGGAAAAAAGGGCAAAATATTGAAATCTTCTTTAATGGACTTCTTCTGAAGAATCACAAGGCCAATTTCAACCTAAGTTGGCAGGAAGCATCTTCATGTGAAGACGCTTCATGTTTGTGAAAATTGTGGAGTTATGTCCCCTTAGATCCTCCAAAGCAGCCTAAAAGGGGTAAAATAAGGAAAATGTTTAAAAATCTTCTTCTCAAGAACCAACAATGGGAATGACTTCATATTTGATATTTAGCATCTTTGGGGGAGGATTACAAAGTTTGTGAAAAAAAAAAATTATTTGATTAAAAACGGTCCCACCAGGGGGCACTGAAATCAGCCAAAAATTCAAAGTTGTCAGATTTCAACCATATTTAGTAGAAAGCATCCCCCAGTAAAGGCAATCAAAGTTTGTATTAAAAAATATGATTGTGACTCTTTGGGCCCCATAAGGGGGTAAACGCGGGCCACATATGGAAATTTTAATTGAATTCTTCTCAAAAATCTGTTGGTCAATTTAAACCTAACCAGGCAGGAAGCTTCCCCATGTGAAGACCCTTCAAGTTTGTTAAAATTGTGGAGTTATGCCACCTTAGATCCTTAAAAGGGGTAAAGGGATCAAATTAAGAAAATGTATTAAAATCATCTTCTTAAGAACCAACAATGGGAATGACTTCATATTTGATATTTAGCATTTCTAGGAGGAGGATTACAAAGTTTGGATATGAATAAATTATTTGATGAAAAACGACCCCATTGGGGGGGGGCGCTAAAATCAGCAAAAAATTCAAAATGTCTGATTTCAACCAAATTTGGTAGAAAGCATTCCCAATAGTGAAGGCAATTAAAGTTTGTATAGAAAAAAAGGTTTAGGGGTCAAAGTTCAAGTTAGAATTACAGGAGGATCATAGGCATATGCATTTGAAAGTTGTAGGGACTGATCAGAGACGCCAATTTCTCTGAGAAACTCCGATTTTGTTTAAACAAACACCGCGCCTTTGATTGATGAAAAATTTTCTCCGATAATCTGCGGTTGTTTTTGTAGTGTACCCGAAATTGCATTCACACCATCTGAGTAGGGCATTATTCGCCAATACACCGGTCGCCCGACTAGTAACTCCTCTGGCCTTTTCGTTATTAACGAAACAGAGATAGGAGAATTATTAAATGCCACCGGTAGCCTAAAATTGCATTGTCAATGGTGCAAATTTTGTATAAACACTGCTATAAGCCTCATGGCCAATGCTGGACAGGCACAAAGGTTTCGGCACAAGTAGAGATGGACAACATACGTGACGGAGAAATGCTGGAAGGCATTGGTAGCCCTATGTCACCCAGAAAAAAAACAAGTCGGTGCATAACCAGACCTATCTTAATTAAGTTGTTTATAGTGTAATTTGTCTAATACTCTGAGATTTGTTTAGTAGGTATAATAAAAATATAAAAATGAATTGCTGCTTGCTTTGAGTGAATTTTATTGCACAATCAGGTAAACCACGCAATACCACATACATGTGTCAATACAAATAAATTTATGTTGTTAGACATTATTCAAACACAATTTTGCAGTCCCTAAAGAGTCTTGCATGATTCCCTTTCTTAAAGTTGGCCTTAACATGTCAATCACTTAATTTAAGCGATTGTTGCTCTTTAACTCAGGTGACCGTTAAGGCCCTTTGGGCCTCTTGTTTCGTTTTGCCGTAAACAGAACAGTTATAATACTACGCATCAATTTTTTCATGTTCATTGAGTCTTTGAAGGAGATTGATATTATGGTGTGTAACATCTTCCACAAGTCTGAGCCTGCATTTTTTTTCAATCTCTTTCCTCTTGAACATGATTTGATGTTTAACTTCTGTATTTATGAATTTACAGATCACTGGTCTTGGTCCTTGTTTTCTTGTTGGAATTCGATGAATAGCCAAAATGTTTTGTTTGTCCACATGTATGTTAACACTTTCCTCAAGAGTGGTTTTCACTATTGTTCTTAGGTCTTCAAACTCTCCATTTTTTCCCTTAAATTCCTCTAGGTTCATTATTTTGATGTTATTTTTTCGACTGTATTGTTCGTTATAGTTTGCCTTAATAAGCCCTTCATGTGACAGGTACACTGCATCTTCACATCTTTGTTTTATTTCTTTGTTCACTTAGGACTTCTTTTAAATTTTCATTTTCGATTATCAGAGAATCTATGTTGTCATCTAATATTCCTGTTTTTTCTCTTATCTTCTCCTCCATTTCTTTTCTTAAATCTTCTTTCATTGTTTTTATCAGTTTATTTACAATAGAAGACACTAATTCCTCCATATCTGACTTTTAAGGCACATCTTTTAGTTGTTTAACAAGATCCTCTTTGGTGATGGTCCCTTTCAGTGTTTGTTGAATGGCCTCTAGTTCATTATGAATGGAGCTAGTTTCAACACTGGTGTCCAGTTCTGTTGAGTCTGTTGTTGATCTAGTATTAGGTTTGTTTTTCTCATTGTCTTTCTTATAGGTAAGGATTGACTGTGTATGTGATTTCTTTCCACTCATGATGAAATGTATTCACTGGTAGGGACAGTCACAAAACAATAGAACACAATAGAAAAGAATAAAAGTTAATCCTTTGTTTTCCAAACTTTGAATAATTATCCTTCAAAAATCACTTTAGGACACAATTTAAACACACAATTTTTTTTCCAATGTTATCACTGGTCCTTATCACACATTCTGTAGACAAATAGTCTTTTCTACCTTTCACTTAGGAATGGAAATTCTGTCAACTTTGCAGAGCTAAATTTCAGAGAACTGCTCTGGCAGCCATATTTAATTGTTCTCCCCGATTACCAATTTTGACGAACAATATTTAGCGGAGTTATTGCCTCTTCATTAACGAAAAATGTCATTTTTCCACGGATCTGCTTAGCATCATTACAAGTTTATAATATTCAGTCCATGCTTATTTCAACCAGTCCACTTTATTCTTAATACATGTTCAATAACACATCTAACCTGTGTATAAGGCTTTAGTTTTTAATCGATGTCCAAGCTATACATTTTGTGTCAACAGCATGAAAATTATATGTTTCAACCTAACCCCAAAAGAGTTTACCTACAGTATGATTACCTCGTTACGGAAGGAGGAAAGCGGGGGATACCAATTCTACGAATTAGCTTATTATTATTATTATTGATATTAGCTTATTATTATTTTTTTCCACGGGTTTGTATAATTTTTTTTTTAAATTATCTAGTTTCCTGTAAATCTAACTTGGCATGTCATATACATGTCGTATATATTTTCGTAATCATTAATTATACTTTCCATTGCTAGCATAAATCACACTACCCCATTCTTAGATCTCCACTATCACCAAAGGGGTCCATCCATGTGTTTTTTTTTTAATTCCATCCCAGACAATAACGCTCCCTCCACCGAATTGGCGGCTCTGAATAACGCAGGCGTCAATGTAACGTTCTCCTTCACGACGGTAAGACCGAACACTACCGTCACTCCTGTCGAAATTTCGACTCGTCCGTAAACAGAAGTTCCGCCCAATCTCTGTTATTGAAACGACAATGCCTCCTATACCACGCTAACCTCGCACCGCGGTGACGCCGGAGCAAAACAGGACGGTTACCAGGACGCCGAGGATGGATGTTGGCCTCTTGCAATCTGTTCCTTACGGTACGAGGACTTATCCGTCGATGCACAGGGATGCTTCTAGCGATCAAAGAAGCCGATTGGAATCGATTACGCAAATGTGACGTCCGTATATACTTATCTTCCCGACGTGACGTCATACGCGCTCGTCCTAATCGTGGACGGTCCCGAAGGGTGCCAGTTTGCCGATATCGTCTCCACAGAGCATTTAAGTGTTTATATGAACTCCAAACTGCCTTGCCACATTGCTTTGAGACATTCCAGCTTCCAGCATCCCAATAGATCATGCAAGGCATCTCTCATTCAAAATTTTATTCCAAAAACCAATGTTTTTCTGTTTCAAACATGGAATACTGTCAAAGAAAGCTAGAAATTCTAATCGATTACTAACTACGTGTCGCTTCGTCTCAAAACTCCAGAAAAGCGTGTTGTGGCCATCAAAGCGAATCGAACGCGTTATTTAACAAACTGAGTACTCAAACACGCGTTCAGTATATTAAACTATGCCTTTAAGAATAAAAAGCGATGAAAGAATACTTTTTATGTTTTTAATTAACTTTAAAGTATACAGTTTCTTTTATCCGCTGAGAGAGAGAGAGAGATGTTTGAACACTGTCTGTGGAGTCTAATTGCACCGTGTCTGATTTTGTAAACACAAATGATTTTATCAATTATGTCTATATCAAACTATTTGTAACTAAAATTGATCTATACATATAAACCATTTAACTATTACATTTTCCATATTCAGGTCTTTCACTGAACATTTAAACATGTACAGTGTAATTCCTATTCTTTTCATGAACTCTTCCATTTGTGAATGTTTTATATATTTTAGCTTCTAATAGGTCAAATATGAGGGTACTCGTGGTATTTTGTTTTGGGCTTATTTTCTTGATGGCGCCTAATTGGAACAAAAATACCCTTATAACACAGGCAGCAGTTCCTGGATTACCGGCTCTGATTACGTACGGATTTCCAGGTAATATTATTATTATTTCTGGGTCACCAAACGGTTTTAGTCACATGAAAAAATTAGGTGTAATAGCTGTCTGAAATGGTATCCTTCCCAGTAGCATACACATTGACTAGGAGTATATTGTGGGACCTTCGTGGCCGAGTGGTTAGAGCATTGCGCTTTAAATCACAAGGCCTCTCACCTCTGGTTCGAATCCCGCTAGGGTCGTTTCGAATTATGTGGGAAGGTTTGCCAGTTTACTTGCGGAAACGACCCTAGCGGGAATTTATGCCTTTGTATAGCTCTTACATGTTATCGTAAATTACGTACAAGTAGTAAAAGTAGAAATAAATCTTTTTTTTTTTTTTGTAAACATCATCAATGTCCCTTTGAGAATTGAAAACTGATATGACAAGACCTGTACTAAATATTATAAACATAATACCAAAGTTATAATGCTCAAGACGATCGTTTCTGTCAATTAGACTTCATCAGTTGAGCTCCAATTTAAAATATATATGTATTTTCTAAAGAGAAAGTGGTATCATACAAGGTCAAATAATAAATCGAAAATCCGTCTTAGAGTAACCACTGTAAAAAGTTGACTATCTTCGCTTTAGAAAACTTTGGAACTTAAATGGTGTTATCAGTGCTGAATATTACTTTAGTATAAGATTATCAGCTGGTACCGAAATACCAGATACTAGGTTTATGTATACCCTCGGGGACTCAAACGGTCCACCAGCAGTGGCAACGATCTAGTGGTTATAAATATTATAAACATAATACCAAAGCTATAATGCTGAAGGCGATCGCTTCTGTCAATTAGACTTCCCCAGTTGAGCTCCAATGAACTAACATAATATCATATTAATGTTATGGTATTTTTATTTTATTATTAACAAAAGAAGAGAGAGAGAGATTTCACTAACAGATTCATTCAAATCTTTGCTGAAAGAAATTTTGCTCGAATTTAATGTTTATTTTTTATTTTCATTCTTATTCGACAACATCCAATGCCATAAACGCCTAATGGTTCTGTTCTATATGTTAAAATGAACAAAAAAGTAATTAACTCGTTGACCCCTATGGACACATTTGGAATCATCCGTTTCAAAGATGTAGATGTAGTATCCAGATTTTACAACTATTTATCATACAATATGAACTTGTTTACTCCTGAATTATGACATTAACCCATAACATTGACTATTCATTGACCTGGCGAGACTACAAGTCTATCAGACTATTAGTCTAAATGTGATGTGATGTGTTAACATAACATTCATTTCGCTAGGTTTGTTTGATTCCTCGGCCTACCCAAGCTTTGTATAGATATACAATGTAATTTGTTAATACAAATGAAAAAAAACGTACTGTGCGGCCCTATTTAGCTTCAGTATGAGTATATAATAATCTCAGATACCAAAGCATTAATCAATAGAATGTCCAGGACATAGATACAAATCCGGTAAAAATGGACAAACACGGACCTCTGGAAACCAAGAGGTGGGATCAGGTGCCATGGAGGAGTAAGCATCCCCTGTCGACCGGTCACACCCGCCGTGAGTCCACAGTCAAGTCCAGTGAAACACGTGAGGAGTGTATCCTCGTCACAATTGGTACAGACGTCTCAACAACCGCCAACGAAAAGGCAACTCAACATTTCACTTAGTGAAACAGAGTAGTCGCAAACAAGACTATTATACCGACCGTAAAACTTGCGGAACGTTGACATTAAACGCGGTTTTCGATATCCCTGTGTCAATAATTTGTCAGTGAGTAGTTTACCTCTGTATATGAAATCTTCATATGTTGTGCACGCCCTGGCATATCGGATCATATGTGATTATATTGGCATAAATGTGTTAATATATATATATATATATATATATATATATATATATATATATATATATATATATTAACTGTATATAGGCTCATGGTGATCACTAAAATGATTTTACTATGTACTATATCAACAAAACAGATGCTCAAAACGGTCATTTCCGTCAATAAGACTTCATCAATTGAGCTCGAATTTAATATACATGTAAATGTGTATTTCAGAGAGAGAGAGACAGACAGAGAGAGTGAGAGTGTGTATGTGTTATACAATGTCAAATTATAGACCTAAATGTTTTGTTAAATCTGTCGAAGATTACCCACAGTAAAAAGATTTCTATCTTACCTTTTGAGAGAATTGAAATGGATGTAATCGGACTGAAATATTACTATTAATATTATTATTAAAATAGTCGGCTGGTGCCGAAACAGGTATTTATGTATACACTCGGAGACTCAAGCGGTCCATCAGCAGTGGCAACGACCGAATGGTTATAAATATTTATGTGTCTGTGCATTTATATTATTTGAGATATCTTAACATCATACAAAATTTCCTTTTATGCAAACTGTAAATTAGTAAAACTTAGGAATTAAAAAAAATATCAAATAAATCTGTTGTCCTCTACATACTACATTGTCTGTTGTCCTCTACATACTACATTGTCTGTTGTCCTCTACATACTACATTGTCTGTTGTCCTCTACATACTTTTGGCCATTTCTTATTTTCGCACCTTTATGACGAAAAAAGCATATTCGCCGTATTTTAAAATTCGAATTAAATCTTCACAAGTTAAAAATATTATGCTTCAGATATTTAGCTTTTAAATTTCACTATCAATTTAAATTCGCCATCTTACTACATGACGAAAACTACATCGTAGAAAAAATTAACAGTTACACAGTATTTATTTTGTATTTGTAGCAATTGTTATATATTATTTCTACTTTCAGTATTTTTAGTAATATTGGCATTCATGGTATTAGATAAATTCAATATCATAGGTCCGAAATTAGCAGGTAAGTAACTATTAAAATGCAAAACTATACAACTATCTATCTGTAATTGACATAAAAATGAATAGCCTGTTTGTTTTTGTTTGTTTATTGTTGTTTAACTTTCCACTCAAGAATATTTCACTCATATGGAAACGTCACCAAATGCCGGTCAAGGACTTCAAATTTTGGCCTATGCTCGGCACGTACGGCCATTGAACAGTGAGGGTTCTTTAACGTGCCGACACCTACTGTGACACGGGACCACAGTTTTTACTGTCTCATCCGACAGACAGAAAACAACCTGCCGCCATCTGGACCCGAATTCACGACCAAGAGTCGAGCGCGCTACAAACTGAGCCAGGTCTGGTCTAAAAATGAATAGCAATGCAGTTGTAAATTTGAGACGAATAGCAATGCAGTTGTAAATTTGAGACGAACAAGAAGGGTCATACCGCCTAAGATGTGTTATGATATATATATATATATATATATATATATATATATATATATATATATATATATATATATATATATATATATATATATATATATGGGCGAAAAGTCACATTGAAGTCTAATGATTTATTCATATTATTTTAGTCGATAAAGTTAAATAGTTATATATGTGTTTGAATTCATTTTTGTATATGGTATTGTAAAGGTTCTAACTAAATCATCCATTTTGTTGTTTTATTAGACTGTGGGGAACCACCTTCAATACCTTATACCATTAATAACCAACTTATATATGCCAGCCCCGGAAAAACAATTGCTGGAAGTGACAGAATCTACGATTGTCCGGATTCCATAGATTTTGTTACTGTCTGTACTAATGCCGGGACATGGAAACCAGATCCGGCAAACTTTGAATGTGGTTGGTGAGTGGTGAAAAATATCAATTTCAACTGTGATTCTAATAATAATAACTTTTCTTTTATTTTTAATGTTTTGCATTTACTTTTACTAAATAAAATGGCCCCGGAAACATAATGGGCAATACGAATCTTAAAATTCACCTTCAGACAAAAAATAGGTTTATAAGTTTCATTTTAAAGGGTCATTAGCTGTTTTTTTTTTAAAAAAACAACAACAAAACTCAAACTTCTCAATACCACACTGGACCTTACCTTTTTTCACAATATATATATATATATATATATATATATATATATATATATATATATATATATATATATATATATATATATCCCCTGACTCCAAAAGATGTATATGTCGGTATAACGGATTGACTTAATTTATAAATGTTACATTGTCATATGCAGAGCATAGGCCATACTATTTATGGATTTTTTCATCAAAGATATTAATACCTGGTAAGACCTGATTATTTTCACACGTTCTGTATTTCAGTTGTTTAAAATGAAGATATATCATCACTGACTTCCTTATGCAGATCCTTTTAATGTTCTGAGTTAGATAAAACATAAAATACAAATATCTTTCAATACAAATATTTTGTTCTGTGTTTTATTTCATGCAAGCTTTGTCTGCACCATGTATTTCAGCAATATCTAATAAAAGTTTTTAAAAGCCTTTCAAACCTGAATATCTAGATGGTATGATATTTTCTATTGTAAAGACTAGTCTATTATGGTCTGTAGGGTTAAAAGGGTTAAGCCTTGCAAGCTGGTCACGTGTTTGATTCCAGGTAGCAGGTCATACCTGATATATATTTTTTTCCTGCTCGGCAAACGATATGAAAGACTTAGGTGTTTCGAATAACACTGTAAGCCAAAGACTATTGGCGTAACATTGAATATCAATAAAGTATGACAGTTTTTCCTCAAATCTAGAAATTTACTTGACGTAAGCAGGATAAATTGAGAATATTCTCAGACTTAAGAATATTCTTTCTGTTTTGTGAATTGGGTCACGCTACAGCTGTTGTGGCACGACAGGGAATCACTACTACACCGCAGAGGTTCAGAAAAAAGATCACAGTATGTAGAAATTCACCTTGTTGACATCTCTGTGTTATATATCAAGTTAAAGAACAATTAAACAAAGAGACAAAACTTGCGAACATGTATTTACAGCGTAACGGAAAACTCGGCTTCATGTTGGTATTTAGCTGATATTTTAAGGTGCCCAAGATTCAAATAGTCACCATAATATTCTTCAACACTGTATTATACATATATTGCCTGTTTGGAGGGTGATATGAAAGTTTATCTACCGCAAGCCTGTTTATCGATGACGCAGCCAGGGTCATACGATGTTTTCTAAACTGGTCATATTGATTGATTTAGCTATTCACAAACATTGTTAATATAAGGTATAATGATATACAGTTCATCCCCGTTTTCAACGCCCTCCGTTATAACGCATAACGCCGCTTTCTTGGAAAACGGATTTTCCAAGGGCATTGGCGCTTTAAATATAAGCAATATTTTGAACCAAACATCCGTCCAAAGTAAAATCCCTGAATACTTCCAATACAAAAATTCAAATAAAATGTCCAAATTTCAAACATATTACAAGCAACGAGTCTTTTGATTATTCGACCCTTTACACAACAATTCCCTATCAGAATCTCAAAAACAGGTTAACATCTATTATACAAAGCTATTTTGTATATGAAAATGGAAATCGCAGATATAAATATTTAGTGTTAGGTCATGAACCCTATTTTGTGAAGGAACACTGATTCCAACAACAAGTACACACACACAGAACGATAACAAGATACTGGGGTTTTTAGTGGATAACATATTCGTGGTATTTGCGGGAAAAGTTTTCCAACAGTTGTTAGTATTTGATCATTCGGTATGTAAGCTCTGATGTATAACTTAAGAACGATATTATCAAGATGCTGGGGTTTTTTGGTGGACAACATATCCTTGGTTTTTGCGGGAAAAGTTTTCCAGCAGATTGTTGGCATTCCAATTGGTACCAGTTGTGCACTTCTTTTAGCTGACATCTTTTTGTATTCATATGAAGCGGAATTTATACAGTCTCTGCTCTCAAAAGGAAACAGTTAGCATCTCGGTTCAATTTTACTTACAGGTATATCGATGACATCCTGTCCATAAAAAATTCAGAATTTCAGAATTAACTCGGCCAGATATATCCTGTTCAGCTAGAGATCAATGAGACGACACATCTGCTTCTTACCTAGATATACTCCTGTCGATTTTTCCAATCGGTCAACTTCACACCTCCCTTTATGACAAACGCGACGATTTCAATTTAAATATCAGGAACTTTCCATTTCTAAGTAGTAATATTTCATCTTCTCCTGCCTATGGCGTTTTCATTTCACAACTTCTACGTTATGCCAAGGAATGCTTTTCTCATGAATGTTGTATTCTGAGAGCGAAACGACTCGCCAGTAAACCACTTACACAAAGTAACGTTGTTGAACGCTTGAAATCGTCGTTTAAGAAGTTTTATGGTCGATACGGGGATCTTGTTAAACATTATAAAGCCTCCCTCTCAATAATATTAGATAGTATTTTTGAGCACGGCCACAGACAATGACTCCCTTTCGTCAATCGCACTTTTCACCGAACTTGACCTCTTCACCAAACTAAACTTTTTCACCGAATTTGACCCATTCATCGAACTAGAAAGGTTTCTATGGGACATTTACGACGGGTGTGGTATGCCAGCAGAGGACGCTGACTCCTTCCGGACACCTGGTTTTCCATTCCATTTCCCGTTGAATATTTTATTGTAACGACGAATACAAATAGATCAAGTAAAATGTTTTTAAAAAGACATACAAGTAGGCCCGATAAACAAAATTTTGGTATAGTTATTATTGGTCATGATTGCGAACACCTACCACAAACAAATCATGCAGCTTCACTAGAAATACTATCCAAAAGTCCTTACTTTGTCGCGTCCAGAGTTAAATGACGCGCGTTTAATTATATCAAGCACAAATTTCAGTATAACAATGAAAATTTACAATGAATCTCGGATCCTGGAAAGGTTGGAATTTGTGGAAATAAATCAGATTCGTGTATGTGGTTATTTTCAAGTACGATTTGAGTCAAAGAACTCCATTTCCGAGTCGTACATCCTTTCACTGGATTAACACGTACATTGATTTCATATAAAATTATATTGATCATAGTGTGTGTATACGTGTATGTTCACAGGGGAATTTGCATAGTGTGTGTATACGGGTATGTTCACAGGGGAATTTGCATAGTGTGTGTATACGGGTATGTTCACAGGGGAATTTGCATTCCTATGCAGGTTTCTTATAAATGATTAAATTCTAGTCTACACCTATGTATATTTTATCTATATACATTTACATTCGCTAGAAATATTACTTACTGCTCAAGAAATTTTAGAGATTGTTTTCTATTGAAAACGGCTGTCCTTCGGATGAGACAGGAAAAACCGAGGTCCCGTGCCATAGTAGGTGTCGGCACGTTAAAGAACCATCAGTGCCGATCATAGGCCAAAATCTGAAGCCCTTCACCGGCATTTGTTGACGTCTCCATATGAGTGAAAGATTCTTGAGTGGGACGTTAAACAACAATAGACAAACAAACAAACATCTACTGAAAACGTCGGACTTTAACCAGAAGGAAAGTGTCTCACTAAGTTGGAGGCTTTTCTTTATACAAATCACAGGCAAAATCTCTTGGGGAAAGTTTTCTATGTGACACCCGCGCAGTGACCCTTTGACTCCCTGTCACACTTTGAATTGCACCTAATTGTTTCATAAACCTAGTACCTGGTATTTCGGTACCAGCTGTTTATCTTATATTAAAGTAATATTTGGTACTGTTAACACCATTTAAATTCGAAAGTTTCGGCTATACTTTCAGCGATATTATTTGGCCTTGTATGATACCACTTTATCTTTAGAAAAAAACACATACTTTTCAAATTGAAGCTCAACTGATGAAGTCTTATTGACAGAAACGATATCGTCTTGCGCATTACAACTTTGGTATTATGTTGATAATATTCATATCTGTTTTCAACAAAATAATGATAAATAGAGGTACGAATGAAAATAGAGAAATGTACTATTTATATAAACATATGTTGCTGCCAAGTACTCCCGAGCATAGACACTGTATAATTTATCTGTCATATTAATCTAACCTAAGTGAGACAGATTTGATTAATACTGATATTATAAACATATTACCAAGTTATAATGCTCAACACGATCGTTTCAGTCAATTAGACATCATCAGTTGAGTTCCAATTTAAAATGTATATGTATTTTCTATAGAGAAATTGGTATCATACAAGATCAAATAATAAATCTAAAAGTATAGCCGAAATCCGTCTAAGAGTAACCGCTGTAAAAAGATGACTATCTTAGCTTAAGAAAGCTTTGGATTGATTAATTAAATACTAAAGGGAACTAAAAATTAACCGTTTTAAACATAGATGACAGACTGATACGAAACAAAAGAAATATGAAAATCTCAAATACCAAAGTATAAATTTCCAACAGGTCAAGGATACATATTCAAATCTGTGATATTAAACAAACACGGACCTCTGCTAATCGGTCACACCCGCCATGAATCTGTAATCAAATTCAAATGAAGTAACATATCCTCGTGACAGTTGGTACAGACGACTCAGAACTGTTGTCGAATAGGTAACTAAGCATTTCATTTAGTGAAACAGTAAATGCAAACAAGGCTATAATTCTGACCGTAAAATGTGCGGAACGTTGACATCAAATGCGAGGTTCGACATCCCTGTGTGAAAATAACATTTCATTGATATAATGTAATGTTAAAGAATTTTGATAATGGAATCCATAAAGACAGATGACAAATAAGTCATGATATACCTTGTTGTGGCCATCTTTGATATCAAATAGTATGTCTATTATAGCTTGTATGATATCTGGTCCCATCGCATTTGGTATTAGCAAATGTTTACATACCGACTGTTAATTCATTAATTGCAAGTATACAGACCGGTTGCGTTGTATAATCAATGCTTGACACACAACTGTTTAGCTGTTACGTCATATTAAACCCTCCCCCGTAAAGTCAATTATATAGAATGAATTTAGTATCCAGCTGACACAACTGTTCAGCGGTTACGTCATATTAACACCCCCACCCCCCGTAAAGTCAATTATATAGAATGAATTTCGTATCCAGCTGACTACAGTTTCACAGAAAATGATATACAAATATAAGGATTGTTTTTCATTTTTGGAAAAAAAAACATGGAATGTACATGAAATGGCTCATGAAAAAAAATCGATGTGCAGCGCAAAATTTTTGTCCATAAGCCATTGCATGTACATTCCATGTTTTTTTTTTTTACCAAAGAAGAAAAACAATCCTTAATTGTTAAGACCGGAGTTTCGGATATCCATTGGTACTTCATTTTAACTTTGTATTGTACATTTATCGTGAAATAATACTCTTATCGATCAGGATTGTATTAGTCTTTTAGTGTCTGATTTGACATTTCAATCATTTAATTACGCTGACTCATTCTGTACACCTGCACCCGAAGTCAATAAATTTACTCAGTACTCAAGCTCAAATAACATTCCACGATTTTAAGGTAAAAAACAAGCAAAATTTATTCTGTACTTGGACATGTTTGTATATTGATGACATACAATTGTAAATATTGGTGGAAGTTATTGTTCATTTAAAAAAAAACTTCAGAAAATTCAAAAAAAAGTTTGAGGACGTACTTAAGTTTTGAATACCGTACTCAACGTTTTTATTCACTCAAATTCGAATTTTTATGAGCGACTCTGTACTTAAAATAATAAAATAAAAGTTGAGCTTGAGTACTGAGTAAATTTGGTGACTTCGGGCACTGATCCCATCCCCTTTGAGATTCGCAATTGTTGTTCATGTTGAGACCATTTGTATAACTAATCTGTCGTATTCTAATGGACTTGGGAGTATCCATTGGTACTTCTTATTGTTTGCGTTAGTTGTAAACCGATTTGTTCATTTAGTAATAAACAAAATCCTGGAAAGCAACTCACGAGCATTTAACGATTTATTGAGCAACAATAGGAATTGTACACATAACCGTTTGGCACAAATTTTAAAACCACGTGACATTTAAGACGCATATATCAAGTGTTGAAAAAAAAACCTGAACTTTCAAAAGATACAAAGACATACGTATGTTATACACTAAAATGTATATATGGTGAAATCTAAAGTAAATGTATTTGAAATCTATAGTATTGTCATGCAGTGAAAACAAAATAATTAACGACTATGATAATCCGTTCATAATTGTTCAAGTCAGGTACGATAATAGAATACTGGAACTTTACTGGTGAGGGTAATTTATCTCAAATACGCGATGAAGAGTGTTTCGTGTAACAACCCCCACCCCCCCCCCACCCCCGCATATCAGTCTCACAGTTGTGCTAAGAATCATCGTTTAATACAGCACTGGTTACAGTAAGGTTTGACATCGCGTAAAATACACCCACGGGGTATGGTTTGCATCAGCAAACAGCGTAATTAGCAACACACGGAAATATCTGCGTTTACAGAAGTCAATATTTTCCCACACAAAAATCACATACATATATTCAAGTAATATATGTTTAGAAAATATATTACCTTTAATACAATTTATCAATGCAAAATATATACTAGATGGCTAACCATTTTCATGCTAACCAAGATGGTTTATCTTATCTATATACTGAGTACTTTATATTTGATTTCAAATTACACTATGACAACAAATAACATGACAATTGCATGTCTTCCTGTAACTTCATATGATCTTATAGACAATGAGTCATTCATTGTCAAAAAATATATAAATATGCATACATAACAGGTAACAAAGTGCGCAGGCGCGAGAAAAAGATTGATATATTGGTCGTCTCAATTCTTCATAGATATTATATAAATAATATGTGAAAAAAGGTTGCAATAGCTATATATCTATATATAATACTGAAAACGGTGACACTAAATATTTAACATAACTCATAAATGGATACTTGGCATGCTGACACATGACGTATGGAACATTTCCAGACAACATTACATTTACATGTCAAGCTGAATTCTTCATTTCCAGGAGCTTTTAAGCTTCATGAAACACAGACACAATATATACACAGACACAATATATACACAGACACAATATATACACAGACACAATATATATAAGTAATATTTTCTCATTAGAATTCACAGACCTGTAATCTTATTCACATGTATTCAACAAATGTGTTGTTTGATCTATTTTCTTAACATTGCATTGCTAGAAAAGATAGATTGTTTACCAGACAGACGTCTGCTTTTCCTTTATCACAGAAAACACATATTGTTTACGTTCCTCTGCTATGAAGCGTTCTCTGAATATAATAGAATATAGCACAAAACGACAGCATGATTCTTACACATAAATTATTATATAATCCAGTTTGCTGGAATATTTATCACAGATAGTTCTTGAGAGACATTCTTTGTCATGATTATAATAAAACAATCCATTTAGAATGTAGCAAATGGTCCAAGGACGTGAGATTTTTCCCTCCGCAAACTGCGTATAGTGTATGCTGGACGCATAGATTTGTTCACTGAGACGGAGGGTGAATACGCTGCTGGGCCCGGTGTTCTCTCTACAAAAAAAACAAATATAAGAATAAATAGTATATCATTGATGTATTTTACCTTTATATTTGTGTCCTGTTGAAAATTAAAATGTATTTTGCTTGAAGTATGTCTTTTTGTCTTCATCGGAGGACTAATACATTCTAACACTACTTTGAGGGAGGGATGGTGAAATCCTAATCCATGTGCACAAAATTTTGTTTGTCCATCAAAGTGATGTTTGACTGTGTTTCCCTTACATTGAAACAATATGAAAGAGCGATTGCACCCAGGCAGATGACAAAGATATGTTTGAAAATACTTCTGGAATGGACTCATCTCACACAGCGTGAAATAACATTTTCCCCGACATCCAGTTTTGCTGAAAAAATCGGTCTTAAATGAGAGATAATGTCTTCTTTCATATGTGTACATAAAAGACCATGGTTACCCGACAGAGGATAACGGTCTATCTCGGGGAGAAAAAGACAACTGACATGCAGCCATATATACAAAGGATTACACAGAATGTGTTTTAGGAGTTTCTGCCAGTTATGGCTACTTTCGATTAAAGCGTCTTCTGATGTTTGGGAAAAAATAATCAATTATGGGTTTGTTGAAAACAGGGAAATCTCAACCTACTTGCTAAATGTTTAGAGAACAACCAGGGAAATCTAAACTTCCGTGGCAAAAGTCTAGAGAAAAACCAGGGAAATCTCAACCTCCGTGGTAAGTGTCTAGACAAAAAAACAGGGAAATCTCAACCTCCGTGGTAAGTGTCTAGAGAAAAACCAGGGAAATCTCAACCTCCGTGGAAAGTGTCTAGAGAAAAACCAGGGAAATCTCAACCTCCGTGGTATGTAGTAGTAGTAGTAGTAGTAGTAGTAGTAGTAGTAGTAGTAGTAGTAGTAGTAGTAGTAGTAGTAGTAGTAGTAGTAGTAGTAGTAGTAATAATAATAATAATAATAATAATAATAGTAGTAGTAGTAGTAGTAGTAATAATAGTAGTAGTAGTAGTACTAGTAGTAGTAAGTAAGTAGTAGTAATAATAATAATAATAATAATAATAATAATAATAATAATAGTAGTAGTAGTAGTAGTAGTAATAATAGTAGTAGTAGTAGTAGTAGTAGTAGTAGTAGTAGTTGTAGTAGTAGTAGTAGTAGTAGTAGTATTTCTATTAATTTTACTATTATTATTATTATTATTATCATTATTATTATTATTATTATTATTATTATTATTATTTCCATTATCATTATTATTATTATTATTATTATTATTATTATTATTATTATTATTATTATTATTTCCATTATCATTATTATTATTATTATTATTATTATTATTATTATTATTATTATTATTATTATTATTATTATTTCCATTATCATTATTATTATTGTTACCTCCAGAAGACCATAAAACAGTTCCCGCTCGCCTAAACTGATGTGAATATGCAGGTCCGCGGTTTTTTATCTGTTTGTCGGCTACGTCTCTATTGTAATCAACAGGTGATGGTTGTTTCTCAGCACCTGAAACATTAAGACAGGTAAATAGCAAACTCAAATGTTTATATGTCGTTCAAGAAAAGCAAAAGAAATGGAAGGCAACATAGAGAAGGTAAGGCTAGTATATAGCACGACTGGGTTTTGAAGTTTGTTTTATTTTATTACCATCTTTCATTGAGCATATGCCCTTGTGTTTATGTAACAGAGACATATATTGCCTTTTATTGGACTTGAACCTGGGACTCCTGGTGTACAAGTCTGATCTATCGATCTAACTAAAGGGGAAATACAGCTAGCTTCAGCTAATAGGAATAACATAACACCGACACATATCTTACGCTGTTGTGTCGGTATCACACATGTAGAGACATACACAAAACGCACTCACGCTCAGAGAGAGAGAGAGAGAGAGAGAGAGAGAGAGAGATACACGCACCCAGCACACCAACCCACACACAGACAAATACACCAACCCCCAAACAGACACATACACAAACACCAAACCCCAATATATACACAAACAAAAAGGTCGTTATGTAATACAAATAAAGATTCTTCTACAAAATTCCATTCTACCTGGTTTCGCCATATCAAATTTTTTCCTTGTTCCAATTGTAAATGATGGTGCCTCAGACATCGTTCTTTGTCTTGGTCCTAGAAGTGAGCGATGTGTGTACGTACTTGGTGCTGGCCACTATGAAATGACAAAAATTAGTCACAACTTTAAAAAGTTTGGTTATTTAATATTGGTCTATCGATTATAAATCATCATATCATCATCATCATCATCATCATCGCTGATACACAAATTATTATCATCATTATTATTGTATCATAATTATTATTATTATTATTGTTGTTGTTGTTGTTGTTGTTGTTGTTGTTGTTGTTTGACATACCGCCAAGTATTTTCCACTTGTATGGAGATGTCATTTTTTTAGAGACACAAATCTTGGCCTTTGCATTGCACTGACAATTCATTAAGGGTCCTTTTGCGTACAATGCCTTCCATGACACAGGGCCTCGGTTTTTATTCCCATCCGAAGGTCACGTGACTTTCACTTCGTATGCTGAGCTCTTGGCGAAGGAATAGTCACTATCAATTTATGGCCTTTAGTATGACACAGTACCGGCACTCGAGCCCGGTACCTCCCGCTTGTAAGTTGAACGGTCTACCACTCGACCACTACAAGCGGTCATTAATATCGATATATGGTTAAATCAAAATAAACTTATGATCAGAACGAGGCAAACAGTCTCATTTTCAAATATGTAATTCGATAGGCATATCATACCAGCTATAATTGATATCCAGCCGCAATTGTTAGAAAATAATAATTATCTAGTGCATCATGCCGTGTCTATAGGCGATTTTGACTTTTCCAAATGATATGCCGTTCACGTCCTATAAACATTAATCCATTAAAAATCAATTAAGCACATAAATTAAAAAGAAACGCATTTTAATTCATTATTATTATCTTCATTCTTCATTTTAAATTTACTTACCGAAGTATCACTGAAAAAGTCCGTCTTCTGCTGATAAAGATGTGGGGTCTGAAACCAAGACTTATCCCATGAGGTTCGTGCACCACCATCTGCTGAAAATAGTGTTAGGTAATATGAATTGTAAATTGAATTATAATTTATTATACATTTTTAAATCATTAAACAGACATAGGAATCCTACTTTACATTTATTATATTTAAAGGGGCATTTACTGTGAGTTTTTTTCCAAAAAGTCTTTCCCTTTTATTACTTAAATTGGTATACAATAATAAAAAGAGATATAAACAAGCATACACATTCTTAAATTCCTATATATTTTGTGAAAATTGCTTATATGTAAATGCCATACTGGACCTGACCTTATTTTCAAGAAATTATAATATAGGAATATAAGATTTTTTATACCTATGTATAGCTTTTATTTGTAATTGTACATCAAGTACATGTAGTAAAAGTAGAAAAAAAAACACAGCTAATGCCCCGTTAAGTGACAGATGGCATTTATTGTACTGTATATATTTATTTGAAATCATTGTTCGAGAATGAGGCAATGGTAATGAATAGTATCTCCATATATTGCACAGAGAGAGAGAGAGAGAGAGAGAGAGAGAGAGAGAGAGAGAGAGAGAGAGAGAGAGAGAGAGAGAGAGAGAGAGAGAGAGAGAGAGAGAGAGAGACTGAGTTACAGAGTAAATTAGTAAAAATAATACTGGATCATAAAAATATATATGTAAGCAGTTGTTATTGGAATTAGAAGGAGATATTTACTTTTGTCAGGTTGGGTCTTTGCCCCAAACGTCCAGGACGGGGCATTTGTTTCATTCAGTGGTTTATTCATAGGAGAATAGGTACAGGGTCCTGGACCCTCCATATCGATCCGCAAAGGAGGGCGGGCATTGTTTGCATCATCCCAGCCAATAATTTTCTTCGGTTTCTTTGGTTCCTCATAATAGAGGCTCGCCATTGGTGCACGTGGTGCTGGCTTTGTTCTGCAAAGAAAAAAAATAACCAATCAGATAAGGCATTTTTCATGATATTTCAATATGTCTTTCATTGAGATTTTTTCTGAAGTAAGCATAAACAACAGAAATGACACATATGCGAGTTAAAGTGCAAATATCACGCTAAAATGAATTATTCGATTATCCACAAACGTGCCCTATATACCGTTATATATATATATACTGCACGCTTTCAATTCACCAAACTGGAATTATTCTTTCGGTTGAAAGTCGAAATTCACGCTATAGTAGACTTGGAAAATTGAAGAACATTACGACACCTGGTCATAGATCGTGTCAAAATCTGAAAGCTGTTGACTTAAAACAACATTGAAGCAATATCGTTTATGTATGGCAGGGTTAAACCTAGTTTTTCTGAGTAAAATCTAGTTTATCTCCAGTTAAATCCAGTTTTTGTCGATAGTCAATGTAATCACTCGACAGAAATATCTAAATGTCGTCCGGAGAAAAAAAAGTATGAGTTAATCCTTGTTTTTGTACAGTTAAAACTGGTTTTTCCCAATACTTATATAACCTGAAAAAAAATAGGTTTAATTGGAGAAAAACCAGGTTTGACTGAGAAAGACTATGTGAACTAACTATTATGTAAAGTCATAGATAATTTTAAACATTAATATTAAAACGAAATTTATTGCTATATCGCCAATTTAAACCCTTTGTTGTCTTAAAACTTTTGTGATTTAGGATGGTGTTTATTTATTTACATGTTATCTGTTTATACTGTAGTTTACTATTTCGGGTACATGGTAGTGCCTAGTTTTTACTGATGGGGGCGATCAGTGGTTACGATGTACCAGGACAAGACGACCAGCCTAACGCAAGTAAACTGACAAACTTCTTCACATGTTTTAGATTCCAGTAAACTCGAACGCGTTCTATGTACAGTTTAAGCATTATGAGTTTTTTAGATTCCAGTAGACACGAACGCGCACTTTGTACAGTTTAAGCATTGTGATTTTTTAGATTCCAGTAAACTCGAACGCGCACTGTGTGCAGTTTAAGCATTGTGAGTTTTTTAGATTCCAGTAAACTCGAACGGGCTCTGTGTACAGTTTAAACATTGTGAGTTTTAACTCGAACGCGCTCTGTGTACAGTTTAAGCATTGTGAGTTTTTTAGATTCCAGTAAACTCGAACGCGCTCTGTGTACAGTTTAAGCATTGTGAGTTTTTTAGATTCCAGTAAACTCGAACAACTCGCTCTGTGTACAGTTTAAGCATTGTGATTTTTTAGATTTCAGTAAACTCGAACGCTCACTGTGTACAGTTTAAACAATGTGGGTTAACGCACAATGATTCTACCTTTCTGTCACGGAGCCAGAATTATTAAAGAAATTGTCGCTTAGATTGTAAAACATATGTTTCGCGCATATTTACTAATTACTTTGGCATCTGATTTTAAACTATATACCTCATGTTCTAACTTTAGGGTGAGACAGATGTGTGTTTGTATGTCAAAACGGGTACCTTGTCATATCATGTTCCTTTCTTCGTTGCCATTATTAGAAATGACCTAATTTAAGATAATAATCGGGTTCATGTGCTCAAATGAACTAACACAAAAAATATTCACCAAGATCCAGGACCAAACATTTATATATATAAACGTTTTAATGTATTTCTATATCTTCGGCTTCTTCATTTTTTTATTGTTAACGACAAATCAACAGATATTTATGAAATTAAAAAATTATGACCACTGGTCAAACCCGCCTTCCGAACCGTGTTTCTAACAGTAACGATGACCTTCAATACTTCAATACACTATCAAAAATATGTTTCTCTTACCTTACGCTGCACCCGAATCTCGCATATCCGTCTACCTTGTTCGGTGATATCCCCACTATATTTGCTGAGTTATTTGTTATCAAAATTTGAAATGTTCCATTTGTATGCATTTTTGTTGTTTAGTCTGTCTATATAGACACGTCTAACATAAACAATCCATTCAACTAAAAAGCCAAATCAAAAACATACGCAACAACCAACGGCAAGTCGTTTAATCCGTCTTTTAAGTTACAAGATTAACGGGTTGGGATTTGATCGGATTAGCGCTTTAAGTGTTTTCTTCATTTAAATCGAAGAACATAATGTTTTGATGACAGTTTAGTCATCTTTTTACTCGACAGACTAATCTTTTACTTTTAAATGCTTCCGTCGTTGTCCTTTTCTTTGTGGTTGTTCGTACATATTTCAAAGACAGGGGTATATACTAGAACTTTTATTATTCTATAAAGTTTTCAAACGGTTTTAAGTATAAGTCACAAAATCCTACTGACATTTTAACAATGAAAGAATAAAGAAAAGTGTATCTTTTCAATAATGAACCAAATCGGTTTTGACCCTATCAATGCAAGGTAAAATAGTGTCTTACTTATTCCATACTTGCAGATTACAGGATCTTTCTCCCGTTTGTTGAGTTATTTCTTCTATATAGCGGGTATCTTTTAAAGGCATTTTTTCTGCTAAAAGAAATCCTTCTACACCTTACAGACCAAGTTCAATCTATTTATCGCTCCCCCTGGCCTCCCCCCGCCTGCCTCATGCCACCGCCACCCCACCCACATACCGCCACACCCCCCAATACTCACCCCCCCGCCCTTCCCCACACGACCATCCACTCTCTCGCCTCCATCCCGCCACACCGCGAACCCCGCGCCCAACATACATCCCCCCTCCACCCCGCTTACCCCCAATGCGCCACCAACGACACAACAACACAGGCACCGTCCTCCCATCCTCACCCGCCACCCCAGCCCTGCCCCCCCCGCCCTCGAACGTCCCACCACCCCACTCCCAAACCACCGACCGCACAGCGCCCCCCCCCCGGCCGACAGGCCGCCGCAGCAACCTCACCCACCCCACGCGCCAACTCCCGCCACACTCACCGACTACCCCACGCGACTGCAACTGCGCTCCAACAACCCATCACGTACCCCCCCACCACGCGCGTTTCCCCCCACCAACCCTCTCCACACCTATCTCGCCCACCCCGCTCCGTAAACCCAACCCACGCCCTCACCCCGCCCCCGACCCGCATCGTCCCACCTCGCAATCGACCAGAATCGCGCCCAACCGCCCGCGCCCCCCCACCGACCCGCACACCCAACTACAGCACCAACCCCGACACACCCCACCGGCGACGAATCCCTCTCACCCGCAACAGCTCGTTTACCACGCGCCCGCGGACTACTCCTCTTACCATCTCAAAACCCCCTCCTACACGCATCTGCACCGCCGACGACCCCCCCCCCCACCCGACCACCCGCACGCCCCATCACCCCCCCCCCACGTCCACAGCCCACCGCCCCCACCACACACCATGCCTTCGACACATCATCACCCCCCCACCCTCCACCGGGTTTCGCAGCCGCACCACCAAAGCCGCGAGCGAACCCCGTTTGTTGAGTTATTTCTTCTATATAGCGGGTATCTTTTAAAGGCATTTTTTCTGCTAAAAGAAATCCTTCTACACCTTACAGACCAAGTTCAATCTATTTACGTCATATGTTCATTTTTCGTGTTTGTTTTTTTTTTTAGTTATACGGGGTTCATCTGGCTGTTCAATTTTTAAAGTAAAAATAAAAAGTAATTTTTCGTCCAATTTGTTCATTAAAAGATACCTGCTCTAAAGAACGACAACTCTTGCAAATGGAAGTTTACTCTGTTTTCCGCAAATCGAGAATAACTCTCACTGGAGCTTATATCACGTTTTATTAATTCATCGGAAGAGTTAGAGTGTTGTTCAACTACAGTACTGTATGGAGATTATATTGACGTGAGCGTGCCCGTACTATGTGATACTGCAATTATCAAAGTTGTTGAAGCCTAAACAACCAAAGCATGTCAGAGTGTTTCAATATTATTTTAATTATGAATGAAGTTCTAGTGATTTCATATCAACTGATCATAATTAATATTGCAGAAAACTATACATGCGTAAAATAATTAATAAACAACGACTAAAATACTAAATACTACACACGAAATACATTACAACAAATTAAGAGATTCTGGCAAGATAGCCATATGTGTTTAGATTATTGAATATATACATGTATATATAAAGTTCACGAAAATATTTTCCACTGCTTATTGTCTATTGAATCACATTTGATTTCCATTAGCCTTTCACGTATAAAAACATCTCAGATACCAAAGTATAAATCATTAGGATGTCCAGGATATAGGTACAAATCTGGTAAAAAAAATGTACAAACGCAGACCTCTTGAAATCAATAGGTGGGATCAGGTGACATGGAGGAGTAAGCATCCCCTGTCGACCGGTCACACCCACCGTGAGTCCAGTCAAATTAAAATGAAATACGTGAGGAACGAATCCTCGTCATAATTGGTACAGACGTCTCAACAACCGCCATTGAACAGGTAACTCAACATTTCACTTAGTGAAACAGAGTAATCGCAAACAAGACTATTATACCGACCGTAAAATTTGCGGAACGTTGACATCAAACGCGATTTTCGATATCCCTGTGTCAATAATTTGTCAGTGAGTAGTTTACTTATGTATATGAAATGTTCATATGTTGAACACTCCCTGGCATATCGGATCATTTGAGAAATATAAACTCCATATGCGGGTGATTGTGGGATATTACTACTTAAATGTGGAAAATTTACGATAGGAAACCCGAAATCTTTCCGTTTGTCGTAAAGCTTAGTTGTTATTTTCCAGTCTGTGTCTATAGATATTAAAATGTCTAAGTATGAAGCGTGTGTGCTTGATTCTGTTGTATTATTTATTGCTAGTTCGCTGGGATGTATCGCATTGACATAAAAATCTTCAGGTGGATTTTTAAACCGCTAGAGGAATATCAGTTTAATCTTTAATATTTAATATTTTGTGAACACGAAATTTTAAAAGAAAATATATATATATATATATATATATATATATATATATATATATATATATATATATATATATATATATATATATATATATATATATATATATATATATTAGCAACAGTTCAATGAAACAATATCGTTGCCATTGAATGCTTTAGTAGGGGTGATGGAATGAAATTAAAGCATGACATTTGCGTGTTTGTTTCTGTTTTTTGGAATTTTTTTATTTGGGGGGGGTGAGTTGTTTTTTTTTATGTCTTGTGAAATAGTGATATCGTTTCACGTCAACTCTAAAACATTATTTCAAAATTGATCAAAGAACATTATTGTAAATTTTGTTCATACCTGAAATGACAGGTAAGAAAATCAATATACTTAATATTTACTGTGAAACTCGATTAAAACTCTTTTTAAGTTCAGAACTCTTTTTATTTACATATTCTTTTGATGAAGAACGTTTATTCATTTGAACTGAAAACAGTTATTGAATTATCAGTATTGCTTTGGTAAAGGTGATATTGATTATCAGGACGTAAATTGGTGTTAATTAGCATAATTTCCCTAACAATGCGTAAATTTCAAACTGCATGAAAAACATATATACTTAACGACTGCTTGAATCAATATCAAGGTAAAATACATAACCAAAGTATCCCATAGTTGGCATGGATGAAATTATATACAAATCATATATTATTTGTCATGTCAGACGTTATATTTGGTCCATATGGCCGCTTAAAACATTTAAAACATGTATGAGGCAATGATCGTGTGTAATCAGAGCTGAAACGCACTTAATTTTCGTAGGTGAAAACATTGTCAAGTATTTATGATAATTTCGTGCACAGGTAATTTTGACTTACTTTATTTGTAGGGATTTTCGATATGTTTATAGAAAAGAGACCAAACGCTTTTTCGTAACACTGAAATATTCGAGGTATAAAAGTTCGAATTAGAAATAGTTTTAGATAGAGTTGAATTACAAGATTATTCGGGACTTTGTCAATAGTTCGAACACTGATTACAATTCGGTTTATTAAATATTGACTCATCCGGAAGTTCTAATGTATTTTATTAAAAGTTAAAAGGGTTTTTTTTTCAAGGAACATATTTATTTCATATTGATAAAATATCCTTTAGGATCCCTAACTTGAATGACATGAAACTATATACTACAATGTACCTTGAGATCTAGTGTGTGTAATGTTTATGTAAAATCAAATGGGGTACAAAACGGAACTCTTACCATTTAAATTTTAACAATATACATTCCATGAACTATGAAGTTTGAATTTGTCATATTGAAATGCAACAAAAGAACTCAATTAAAAAATAATGAGAAATATACACCTAAACAATAGAAAAAATTGGGCGCATGCCATGCATAAATTAAGATACATATCGAATATTCATAAATTCAATAATGATAAATAAATTTTAAGTATTTTACGCAGTTATGATTTAGCCTATTTCGTCGAATTAATTTCCTTTTGTAATTGTTTATCCGACATTCATCACCAATCAGCGCATTTGAAAGTGTTAAAATATAATCACCGCTAATATATAGGCTTAAACTGTATGCGGTAAACATTTTATTATGAGATACAGTCTTACTCTTATAAATTCTATATTTGTTCTCAACACAATATCGTTTCAAAGTATTCATCTATTAAAAATGCTACCTGATAGCAGCAATAGTTTTACTCCGCAAAACGGTCGTTATAATATCCTTATTTGCGATTATTCTGTTTCACTAAATAAAATGTTGAGTTAACTGTTCGATAGCCGTTGTTGAGTCGTCTGTACCAGTTGTTCCTTACTTCTTTCATTTGAATTAGACTGTGGACTCACGACGACGGGTGTGACCGTTCAGTTCAACAAGGAATGCTTACTTCTCCATGGGACTTGATCTCACCTCGTGATTTCCAGAGGTCCGTGTTTGTCCAATATTCACCAAATCTGTATATGTATCTTGCAGATTTATACCTTGATATCTGAGATTTTTTATATTGTTTCTTCAATTTTGGTGAGCAATATTGTTCCTAGATATGGGGTTATTCCCCTTACATGACCCATATTGCCTATGACTGATACAGTGTCGGAACAATGATCGACTATGAGCACAGATATGAGACTGCAACAAATTGACCGATTTAGATCTCCACTTTTATAATCATGATAATATCTCATCTATTTCGTTTTTGTTTATTTAGACATATTCCTAAATTGGTATATCACAAATTATGAATAGCCCCTTTCTTAATCATTTGACCCTTTTCAATAACGAACAACTGACGGATAGGCATACAAGAATTTAAAATGTGAAACCTTGAACTACAGGTATCAGAATTGCAACTGAAGAAGATTTGTATAAAGGTATTAAAGGTAATCAAATACCTGTACAATGACAGAATTGTACAATTTCCCTACATGTTAAATTTTCACGTTACTGTTTATTTTTCACTTCTGTATTGCAATATGCGGGATTTACTTACATTAGCAGTTGACACCGCCAGTATTTATCATCCCAGCGCCCTTCGTTCCTTCGAATATCAAGCAGTTTATCCCATAAATCCTTTAGAGCCGTTTGTACACTGTCAGATTATAGTTAGAACTTTGATTGCCGAATTTCGTCAAGCACAGAATGTTAAAACTCTAGTTAAATGACACAAGTATTTTTAAGATAATGATAGATACAAAGAAAACTCGAAGTGATTAAATCTACTTGCTGTAAGGCTCCTTAGGGGTAATGGAAAATATAAAAGTATCTGCCAAATTGCATAGAGAACTATAAACAGTTTACATAAAGTATGTTGGTTTCTCTTAACGACCGTTCTTGTTAATTTGGCTGATTATTGTTTAGTGTGACCTTATTAATATTATACTACTTATGTCAATTTTTTTCATTTGGCGTCAAATTACGAATAAGTAATATTGAGTGAAAAGCAGTTTGATATTTAAAAAAACCAGAACCACTTTAATCTTTAATTATTATAGATTAAACAGTTGAAAACAGCATGTATACGCTCTGGGTTTTCTGTAATATTACATAGAATTATATGTTGATAAAATAGAATTAGCGAATTTATTTCAATTATTCAACTGTCAAACTATGATTGACCTTTTGGAAGCCCCCATCTATAAATACGTAAAGAATACTTTAAACGGGTGATTTCCTCACGGCTAAAATGGGTTATCAAATTTTAACCTTATTGAAATCATTGTTGAAATGTATAAATGAAAAATAAAAGAACACTTAATGCATGAAGAAAAAAAGGCAAACGACTTTATCATTTGTAGATATTTACTTATAAATCATACAAGTTGGTTTATTCATGAGATTTAAATTTCTTCCGGATCATGTCTCTAAATATCGTGTATGATAACATCAAGGCAATCGAAGAACAATTTCGATATAGTAATATCAAATAGCTATTCATGGAAAGTTAGTTATGTTATTAAAAACGAGTTGTGCCTAGGTAATTAGTCATTCCATCATTTTTATATATATATATATATATATATATATATATATATATATATATATATATATATATATATATTATGTGTGTGTGTGTGTGTACAAATGTATATATATATATATATATATATATATATATATATATATATATATATATATATATATATATATATATATATATATATATATATATATATATATAATGTATACATGTATACATATATGTATCCTGGACATCCTGAAGTTTCATACTTTTACTATCCGAGAAATATACTTAATAAAACAGTCATCGCGATAAAATTGTGAAAACATTATTAAATACATAAAAACAGACAAGATAATGGTAATACAAGCCTTTCATTGAACTGCCAACTGCGGAGTTTGTCAGGCTCCTGAAGTGGTGGAAGCATCGATTTTGTGGTTAACACAGAAATACCCAGGTATTTTGTGAGTAAAACAAATATACCCTGCTTTTCTAACCAGATATCATAATTATCCTGTCCATTGCTAAATATATGTTTATTTCCAACACTGCTTTTGAGATTCAATGCAAAGTCGATAATTTCTCGTTCACGTATATAACCATTTTGTATCTTTTTTGTACTGTCGTAACAGGTAAGAGAAAACTATAGTCTTTTCCGGGAAAGTAACGTATCCAGGTGAAATTGATTACGTTTGAATCTTGAAACACATTTTCATGAAATTTGAAATCACAGATTATGCACAAAGATATAGAAAAGCAGTAGATTAAACTGTCTCTATATATTCTCAATAAAAGCTGTGTGTTAAAAGGCTAAACAGCCTGAAGCCCAGCATGAGTTGATAAAAATCTTCACTTATAACATTTACAGGGGAGATTTAAATTGCTTTGTGAGCATTTAGTGGTCGAAGTTCTATTTCTGTGTTAAATTGCTGCAGCAGTTTAGTCATAAATAAAACATAACATAACCAAACGAAAATCGTCATTTAGATCATGTTGAACAATATAAATCCTTACAGATCAATTGGAGTTATTAATAGAGCACTTATGGAGAACCTATATTGAATATATAGATAAGTTTTTTATATCCATTACAAAGCTGAAACACGTGACAATAGCGAAAACTACTAGGTTCAATACTCACGTCACACGAGAAGAAACCACGGCCATGGTTTGTTATTTTCGAGTTTTAAAAACACTAACTTGGCATTTGGGGTTTTTTTTTTTTTTTTTTTTCATTTTGTGTTTTGTTGTTGTTTCTTTTTTATTTGTTTGGTTTACTTTGTTTTTGTTTGGTTTGTTTTTTGTGTTTTTTTTTTTTTCGCCTTTTGTAAAACAGTGGTATCGTGTCACAGAAGGTGATTCGTATTGAAGACGTATTCCAAGCTGCAGTTTGAGTGCGACTCTATGAACAATGCCAAGGTTTAAATCACATTAGGATCAAGCGCTGATTGCCATCTCGACTTTAGAGACTGATTGATTGATTCTTAATGACGCCCGGGCTACTTTTGGTTTAAAATTTAAAAATTAATTGCGAATGGTATGCACTTTATACAACGTTTTAAATACAGTAAATTATTGTCATCAGAAAAAAGTATTGTACTCCTCAAAAGCTAAAATATCCAACTGTCTGCCCTTGTACGAGACCTGTTTCACTTTAGGAAGGTACATCTATTTTCAATTGCAGCTCAACTGATGAAGTCTTAATGATAGACCGTCTTAAGCACTCGTTTTTACCCAGTTTAGCAAAACTATATTTATTGTAGTATATCTATGTTATGGCTTTTAAAACCAGATTTAATTGAAGTTTTATTCTATGAAAAGTTTTCCATCTATATGTTTGTTTGCAGGCATTCCCACCTTAGTCCGACAAGTCTGATTTGAGCAATTTGTTATTATTTGTAGTATTGCCCAGAGTCAGACAGAGTGAGAATTTGAGGATTGTAAACAAAACATGTAAAGTAAATAATTTACAAATAACAATTTACGAAGATTGTATATCCCACCACTTAATAAAATTATTACTCCTTCATTTAAGTTTCAATTCACTCAATTACTCAGGTAATTTAAACTGTTTGTACACATTCGGCTGCCATTTTTAATACTCAATAACCAATCAAATCGCTCGGCACTCTGTGGGATTTGAATGGCATCATTTGATTGCGATTTGATTGGTTGAACTATTGAAAATGGCAGCCGAATATGCGATAAAACAGGTGCTACTTATGCTGCAATTTTAGTAAACACTACCATAGCTGTAAAATGTCTTTTCTGAACAAAAAATTCTCTACCAAAACGTTACAACACATACAATGAAAAATTTATCCTTCAAAATGTTTTATAATTACAATATCTTACCTTGCGGACACGGTGACTGTTGCTAGACGAATTAATTTTGTGGGTACCCTGTAGTGCATACCACGTCTAATGTCATGTTTCGGAGACGGCAAAGGCTCAAACCGACATGTTCCTGGGGTTACTACTGTCTGTCTTTGAACGCTGGTAGATCTTCCATATTCAGATACAGATCGAGAACCATGGAAACCATTTGAGTGTCTCTTATCCGTTTTCAAGGACAACGAAGATCTAAGGTCACGTCTATGTTCATCAGAAAATCCGAAACCATCGGACATTTCAATCTTCGTGACGGACACGCCAGTAACCGGACGACTTGCACTGGTTTCAGTTTTAACATCAAAGTCGGTTTTTTGTGAGTGTTTATCACTTTCCAGTGTTTTCGCCGTTTTGGTAATGTCATGTTTCACAATATCCTTTTCCGTCGGTAAACTAGCTGTATCTATGTTTTTAATACGTAGAATCCCTGGTCCATTGAATTTGCCTTCTTTTATATTGATTACCTCCCCTAGAATATTTTCTGTTGGTGCATTATGTTCTGTTTCAGCTGGTAGAACCTCGGGTGGCTTTTCCACTAGAGTCGCCATGCCTGTAAAGAAAATTTACGAATCGAATTTTAAATTTCGAAATATTATCCATGTTGTCTAATATCTTATATCCCAAATGCATAAAAGCATCAATATCATCTTTTTCTTACGTTCCCTTCAATCAAGATTTTCGAAGATATTAGTAGACACTACACCCATAGCTATGAAATTAAAGAACAAATTTTTCGAAAAATATGGATTTTAGTTTTAGTCCATAACAATAACCTAAATGATATAATGATAAAATAAAAGTGATTTTAATTTCAGTAATTCTTTATCTGTTAAAAAACGGATGAAATTACTAGTATATATAAATTATGTATGTATGTATGTATGTATGTATGTATGTATGTATGTATGTATGTATGTATGTATGTTTATAATATTATATTACATATATATAACTGGGAATGTATGTTTTTGGTTATTTTCCATTTATTTCCCAGCCATATTATTGCGGCAAGAACATCTTCAGATTTTTCTTTATGTAACATTGACAAAAGGGTTTCGTTGTAATATCTAGATTTGCAAATAAATATTTTTTCAAAGAGAGACAACTCTGAAACACTTATATAATGTATCAATTCATAATGCTGATAGTTTCTGTATAATGTCAGGGAGACAACCCATGCAGCAAATCCAACAAACCGTCCATAAGTATTAAAGCTTTATAGGTTATACCTTAACAGTTAAGAACAGTTCAGTTATTTCATTTTAAAATTAATGAACTGACATCAAAATCCGAAATTAGGTGATTTCATTTCAACTGATCATAACTAATATTGCAGAAAATTACACATGCGTAAAATAATACTACACACGAAATACAAATTTAGAGATTCTGACAAGATAGCTATATCTATCTATCTATCTATCTCTCTATCTATCTATATATATATATATATATATATATATATATATATATATATATATATATATATATATATATATATATATATATATATATCGGATGTTTCATAAAACAAGGCTCGACTTTATCGTTCAATAAAATATGTTGCAAGCTACATATCAAAATAAGGGATATATCATATTAAAGAGTATTTCATAACAATTTTGTTGGTATATAATGCATACAATAATTTTAATAATAATTTTAATTCTGAACTATACACATTTTGGAAATTTACCAGATAAACGTCATTTTTATTACAAATGTCCACCGTTTTCTCTAACTGTAACCCATCCAGGAAGTTTCGGGTCACATTTCACGTATATCTAATGGAATCCTTATAATTGTATCTTTATTGCCTTGCAATGTTCTAAATAACAAAAAAGTTCAGTCCTGTGTTCCGCCATATATTAAACTCAACACCACGCCTTGCTTTTCATATAGCTATATATCTAACATCACATCCAAGCTATTCATCATCTCCATTTAAATATAATTGTATCGGGCATGTCATCACCGGCAAAGTTTCTATTGTTGAAAATGAAAACCTGAAAAATCTTATTTTAAGAGGTCCTCAATATCGCAAAGCCCGTTCCTTTAATTGGCGTCAGAATTTCAGTTTAGTTATGAATTCTGTCGAAGATTATGTCAGACGATGGGCCAAACATGAAGACGTGGAACCAGACACTTTGTCTGAATGGCTAAAAGCCATACGATGGTTGATAAAATCTCGTATTCGAAAACTTAAAGGAACTATGAAAACACGTTATCCCTCTGTATTTAGTGATCCAGAAGTATTTACTGAACTGGATAGATTACATGACCAATATGTACTGGTCCCAGCAGACAAAGCCTCAAATAATATAGTTTTTACTTGCAAGGCACATTACTATAATTGGTTATTAGAAGAGCTAGGGTTTAATATGAATTCTGGTAATCACGTGTCCGTATTACGTTCCTACAACCGATACTGATTTTGAGCTACCATATTGGATACCTAAACTTCATAAAACCCCATATAAGCAGAGGTACATAGCAGGATCCAGAAAATGTTCTACCAAACCTTTATCTTTACTCATAACCAAGATAATGACAGCCATTTAGAAGAAACGTCAGTAATACTGTACAGTTGCCTATTCCAGAGGCTTTGTAAATCAGATTTGGATACTTAAAAATTCTAAACAACTTTTAGAAAATATAAAGGCACACAATTTTTACTCAAATTCACAGTATCAAAACATACGACTTCTCTACTCTTTACACAGCTATTCCACATAAAAAATTAAAAGAAAGACCGTTTAGCATCATAGACAACTTTTTTTCACTAAAGGTGGTACCCATAAAAATTAAAATATCTAGTAATTGGTTATCATGATACTTATTTTGTCAAACACCACTCTGATTCTAAACATAAATACACTGAAGTTGATATAAAAAGCATGCTGGAATTTCTAATAGACAATATATTTGCAATGTTCGGAGACGTTGTCGTTCAACAAACTGTCGACGTTCCTATGGGAACCAATTGTGCCTCTTTATTGGCCGACATGTTCCTTTTTTCATACGCAGCAGACTTCATTCAGAAACTGCTGAATCAAAAGAAGAAAAAGCTAGCGGTGTCCTTTAATTTCACATTTAGATATATCGACGACGTTTTGTCAATTGATGATGACAATTTTCATACATATGTCAATGCGATATATCCAGCGAACTAGAAATTAAAGATACAACAGAATCAAGCACAAACGCTTCATACTTAGACATTTTACTTACTATAGACACAGACAGGAAATTGGCAACTAAGCTCTATATATATATATATATATATATATATATATATATATATATATATATATATATATATATATATATATATATATATATATATATATTTATATATATATATATATATCCATTTGTCATAAATTTCGTTCATCACCAAACAGTTTACAGAAAACTGTGAAATAATTCAACATACATCAATGTACGGTTAAGTATTTACTTTTGAAAAGTTTGAGCAGAGGAAAAGATCAAATCTACATGTTTGTATGTGAAATTGTAGCTTTGCCAGTAAATACCAGGGGAGGTCGACAAAGAATTTAAATATATATCTATGTTCACGCGTCAAAACATTTTACGTTCGAGAAAAAGGTTAAAGTATCAGTTTAACTTGTGTGAATAAATTTATCAATTCAAATCATGACGGGGGAGGTTGACGTATCAGACATATCTAGTCATTGTTCAATAAGAGATTATCCACCAGAATCAAGGGAGGTTAATACATCAGCTGACCTTTTGAACTTACATGAGATGAAATTTTACAGATAAAAACTGATAAAAAGCTATATTGTTATCTTGTTTGCTTGTAATTAAAATGCAAATATCGAGTTAGATCAAACAGCTGTTTTAACGTCTTGTTTATCCTGATTTAATTTCTAAAGTCCATAGACGATAGAGAAATAGAAAATATATACGCATATAGACGCATTTCAGTCGGTAAACATTAACTTAATAAAATAGGGAGAAAAAAAGTAAAATTCTACAATAAACATTGTTTTACAATGTTAGAAATACATTTGACCCTCGCTGTCTGTTGACAATTTTTTAATATTTTTACAAGTACAGACCATGACTTAAGGGAACACCTCTCTAATCAGACCACATTGAGTCAGTTAGGTTGTTTTCATACCAAGATTCAACTGTACATAGTTTTCAGAAATATTATTGTATTGTTCAATGTAACAACTTTATTGTGGACATTTCACAGTACTTCTTCCGTTTTCATCAGTATAGCAGATCTTTCCACCAGCCGGACGTTTTAATACATAGTTACCACCCGGGCATTAGCTGTATTTGCCCTCAAAATATATTTTCATTTTTTTTTTTCTATTTTTACTACTTATACTTGATATTACAATAACAAGTGGAGTTGATAAGGTACCAATCGATAATCAAAACTCCAGTCCATTATAACACGACGAATTAGATGTGTAAATGGTGTCAACATGATGAACAATTGCGAATCCTAAACGGGATAAGACCAGGTGTCCGGAAGGAGTCAGCGTCTTCTGCTGGCATGCCACACCCGTCTCAAACGTTCCATGAAAACCTTTCTAGTCAAATTCGGTGAAAAGGTCGAGTTTGGTGATAAGGTCAAGTTCGGTGAAAAGCACAATTGGTGAAAGGGAGTCACTGTCTGTGGCCGTGCTCCAGAATAAAAATAAGAGCTATACACAGGCATAAAAAAATCTTATATTCTAATATATGTTGTGAAAATAAGGTCAGGTTGTATTCATACAAAAGAGTAAGGTTGAGTTAATTATTTGCAATTGCAAAAGTGCCAAACCTGGGTTTTTCAAGCAATTTTCACAAAATTTATAGGAATTCTAGAATTTTTATGCCTGTGTATATCTCTTTTTTGTTATTGTATATCAATCTAAGTAGTAAAAAAGGGAAAAACAATTTTGTAAAAAAAAAAAACACAGCTAATGCACCTTAAGTTATTCCTCTGTAACGTATTTTTATATATTTATATGTATTTTGTGGATACATAGGCCTTATACACAAAGGTGTACCTCTGATATACATTACCACATTATCACACAGAAAGTCCTACATTTAAATAAGAAAATATAATGTTTGCAATATGAGTGTAACAAAAGATTCTATACTGATTAAAATAGAAACCCAGCGCGCCCAAAATGGCATGCTGATAAAAAAAAATATTATAACATTTTAGTTTGAATCAATGATAATTAACCAATCTGAAAACAAAGCAAAGAAACAAAAGACAACGTTGCAGAGACTCAATAGAATTTTGAAACTTGTGAATCTAAAGATAAAAGTAAGTGCTTTATATATTTAAACTTTTTTCTTATATTAACAGAATATTTGTAAACATACCATTGAGAACTTACCGTAGTGATATTCATAACATACACACATCCATTCCTCTGATGACTTCAAATCCCGATGCAATCAAAAGAAATTTTACTTTCAGTTAAACTAATTATCAGAATATCGACTGACTTTTTATAGCAGTCAATCTATTTTTACTGTTACTATAAAAGACTACAGTTAATGACAGTATTCATGTTCCACACCGGAGTTAAGTAAATGTTGACGCTGCGAAAAAGCAATATCAATTTCGATTTTCAGTTTTATGTATATCTATTGACAAAACCTGTATAATTTTAACATATTCTTAAAAAAAGAGGAACAAGGTGCAAAACGTTTACGATCATTATTTAACAATGATTCGGGTTTATGTGCAGAAAGGATCAATACAGTTAAAAGTCACTTTTCACAATAAGTAACCAAATATGGGAGAAATATAGCAAAGGTATATTTGCACAAGGAAATCCTTTTTGACAAATATTGGTTTGAATTGAAAATATAAATAAAAATACAAAGTTGGAGCTTATGAAAAAGGTTATAAAGTTATTTGCAACTTTATTTTCACTTGTGCTAAAATCCATGGTATAACTTATCTATTAGAAGGCGGACGCATATGTTTACTTACACGGTTATTATAAAAACCATAGAATGCGTGAAGAGTTTAACGGAGTCGACTTAAATGCAAATTTGTGAAACTATATATATATATATATATATATATATATATATATATATATATATATATATATATATATATATATATATATATATATATATATATATATATATATATATATAACTTGGCGGGTGTGGTGTATCCGAGTCTCATGAACCCTTTCTTGACCTGGATCGATGAGTTTATATTTTAAATAATAAACACTACAAAACATAACAACATTTAAGATTCGTTTCTACATGTCGCCATACCAACGAATGTTCAGAGAGGAATAAAGCATTCCCGCGTGTTGCTTGTCATAACCGAAAAGTGAGTAGAATCATCTGTATGATAATAGAAATATTATTCCGTCCCGGCGCCAAGTTATGTAATTCGGGCTATATATTATTTATATAAACTCTTCAAACACTTCATCGAAATATTACTATATGCATGTATATATAAATTTTACCTCCAATAAAAGCACTTCTGTAGCTCCGCATAATCCAAATTTGTTAATTTGAAAAGTAATGAATTGTCACTAATATCTGTGTAGTCCTCCACCCTGAAACTCCTAACGGATACATAGTATTCAACAACAACAACAACAACAAAATAAATAAATAAATAGGCCGATATCAATAGTCTAGTTTGTTTCTCTTTCCCTCTCTAATTCCACATAATTCTTAACTTATATCATATCATTCTATATACTTGTGAAAAAAAATCTATGAACCGACCCACAAGTACATATTCACGATATGTCGGTGTTGAAGATCCCCTGATATACGCCAAAAAAAACTCCAAAACAATGACGGAAACTTAAGTCAGAATATTGTCAAACAAAATATATATGTACTTAGAAAATAACAAAAGCAAAGTCTAGAAAAAGAACACTTACTACCAGTAAAGTCAATACATCGTATATACAATCCTGGTCGTTACATTGTTTCTGTTATAGAAATATAAGCCCTCGCTGATCGCTGCTTTTTAAAAATAAAATCAGCAAACTTCAAATTCTCTGCTTTAAATAAATATCTCCGATGAAAATGTTTTGTTATGAAGGCCTGACACTGCGTTGTGTAAACATGTCTCTTGAAAATGGAAGATAAGAATAATAAAAACGCACCCGATCAATTCCGTAGAGACTACATCAAATGCGGTTTATTTTTCCGGTGTTGGTTTTCAACAAATAAAATTATGAATCTATATTGTTAGCATGACTGATTGCAATATCGGCTAAGGTTTGATTGGTGTAAGTAATCTGTTACTATATAATATGTTTAACGCAATGAAAACAGTGACATTAGCAATTTTGTGATTTATTCTTTCCATCGTCCTTTTTGCTGATTGTATAGAGTTGTTGTTATTTCATAAATAAAAATAAGTTTAAACTGTAGAATAATTTATAACAGTGATTTATAAAAACATTCTGGCACGCATAACAAGCAAAGGACCATGAAACGAACAATATTATGAAAAGGTTAACGCATAAATGTAATTAAGGTTATTTATAAAGATTTTTGTGTGAATTTAGTTGTTGTCAAAAGAGACGAAGAACCCCTGAAGCGTTATTATCACAATGGAACCAAGATGTGTTTGAGATTACCAATGTCCACAAGAAGTAACCATTTATGAAAAACTTGAAGTCCCATAACTCTGTCAAATATTGAATAATCTTAGTCATAATCGAGCTCATCCTATCTCACCAAATTTGGTTAAATTTTTAGGAAAGACAGAAACTGGATCTTTGGTCATAAAAATATGGGTTCAAATGATGCTGCATAAAGTCAAGTCACGGCTTCTTGTGGACAAGGCATTTGAAATAACTTGGCATCTATGTGATAATGCATGACATGTATTTAATTGCATTTGACATTACGGAATCAATAAATATGTAAGCCTATTATCAAATCTATGCTAGGTAAAACAATACACAAGGGATATCCAAGCAGGAAATTCCTATCATCCCACCTTTAATCTTGTTGCTACTCAAATGTATAAGGTTTGCTATCATCCAATAGCGAAAATTCGTTACCGATTAAAAAGTTAATTTCAATCCTTGATATAGCAGACTCATTATATACTAGTTACACGGACATTTTCGAACCCGTTTACATACGACCATTTCCGTCCTTGTATCTGAGGTGAATTTAAAAAGGAAAGCGAAATATTCAAGTGAGTACATGTAACTGAAGTACTGACATATATGCCTTCCATTAGACTGTGGTAGCTCAGAGCGAATCCCTTTTTTACTCTTTAAATTGATGTACAGTAACAAAAAAGAGATATACACATGCATATTGTTTAATTCCAATATATTTTATGAAAATTGCTTGAAAAACCCAGGTCTGGTACTTTTTCAATTGCAATTGATTTACTCAAACTTACTATTTGTAGATGAATACCACACTGGACGTGACCTTACATTCACAAAATATATAGATGTTTTATGCCTGTGTATAGCTCTTATTTGTTATACATCAAGTACGAGTAGTAAAAGTAGAAAAAAAATCAAAATTATTTCTTTTTTGGTAAACACATCTGATGTTCCTTTAACACGTTCAACCCTACAGGCCATAATAGACTGGTCTAAACAAAATAAAAGTGCATACCATCTATATATTTAGGGATGAAAGGGTTATAACGGGTGAATATGTTTTCTGTCGTAAAAGGATGTAAATAGCAAGGGGCGAAAATTTCAGGGTATCGATTTTTTTTTATCAAGCACATTTGGTGTGTCAACCTGCTCACCGTTCGACCATTTCATGCACATTGGCAAACTATTGTGTGAGGAGCTGTTGGTAAAGCAATATGGCGAATTGCGTTTAAGTATGGCGACCGATATGCAATGTATATCAGGGTTGTCCTTGTATGTAGCAAATGTAGCCAACAGTTAGCTATTTTAACCTTAAATGGCCAGAAGGGAAAATGTCGGCTTCATAATATTCTCTAAATTCCTCCATATTCCGAGGCACTAAGAAAAAGTGAATTTAGTACCGTATTTGAAATAAGTTATCCCTTTCAACCCTACAGACCACAATAGACTGGTCATAAACAACAGAAAGTGCATATCATTCAAATATTCAGGGGTGAAAGGGTTAAATTGGCTACAGAGAAAATTCTTCAAGTGCTTATCCTGTATGATAAGGAGTTTGTTTACCAATACTGTTATTCGCTTTCTGAAATGTTGATTTACGTGTTCCATTGTGGTTGTTAAAAGGTCTATACAGGATTTTGTCAGATCGTCTCTCTTACTATATTTGACTTTCACATTGGCTGTTAACGATTATTGGCAGATGGTGGTCTTTTCTCTAAGACACCTATTCCCACCTCTTGTTTTCTGAGAGGGTTCCGTTATCCATTGATTAATATATATATATATATATATATATATATATATATATATATATATATATATATATATATATATATATATATATATATATATATATATATATATATATATATATATATATAGTTACATCTACGGTTTTCCTTACTTTAAGAACTTTAAGAAATTATTGCTTGAATGAAATCAAATTACTTTTACATGTAAATAATATAAAGAAATATGTAATTATTATTATAACAGAAATTTTACTACAATTTAACTGAATAAAATTCTGAAAATATCAATATATGTGACTGATCTTGGAAAACATATCTTTCGTATTTGTAAATTCTTGAGCTTTCTTGTTATGCATGTATTACTCTTGTCACGTGGGCGATTAATGATAGGTGATAAGTTTCTATTCGTGCGAAACTAACAATAAGATAATTATGTACGTGCATATATCCTTTATTGATTTAATTCTTTCTGTGTGTATTTTGTGTTGTTGACAAAAATAGTTAAGTCAATACAGAAATAAGTATATCAGTATGTTAAATACACAGAAAAACATCACACTGGCCCACTTTGACACGTACGGCAGTGTGGTATCGTGAAATCAAGTCTGCCATTCTCGTCGTAGAGAAACATAACCCAGTGATAAAAACATTTCACTGTCAAAGCTACTGTGCTCCCCAAAACTTTATAGAAAATCAATCGTGTATAAGTCTGCATTGAGCAAACATTAGTAGGATAAAAAAAGCCAAGGGTATTAACTGCGTTTTAAATATCTTTTTAAGAATTTATTTGTAATGTCGAAGTAAATATGCTCACGGTGGATCAGTATATATAATGAGTGTTCGCCTAGCCAACGAGCATGTTCGGTTTCGGGATATGTATTAACACATGCACTGATATGATACCAATCTAGACAAGGGTTCGGTGTGGCGCAAAATTTTGGGGTTTTTTTTATTGGCAAAACATCACTAAAAAGAGAAATTTGGGAACTTATTTTTCCTTGAACTCAAATGTACACCGGTCATAGCAGAAAATGTATAACAGTTTGGAGTAGTTTCGATCACCTCATCTGGATTTTGAACCCCATACAAACGTAACAACATAAAAGCAGTTTGCTTCTGGGAGCCTCATTTAGACTTGTATCCCAAACACGCATAACAGCATCAAAGAGAGCAATATCACCGGAATGTATACCGTGTGGGACAAGACTAACAATTAAACATATTTTAACTGAATGTACTGGTTTTAAACTTACTCGTGAAAAATATTACTCCGAGACAGATCTTAGTAGTGTTTTTAATAACGTCGCTGGCGACATCATTTTAGAATATCTAAAAGCTATCGGTTTATTTTCAAAAATTTGAGCTGTATAAATATTTTTATTAATTTACAAACATATTGTCTTTTACATTTTTTTCAAAGGTTTTATAAGTAAAATTTTGTCACTGTTTTTATATAGAAAAGAAATGATTTATTTTGCATCGCCACGATATAACTGAAATATCGTTGAAAGTGGCGTTAAACAATAACAAACAAACAAACAACGTCTTGAACACCATACACACATAACAGCAATATCGGAAACGTAATATTTTGACTTAAACCGCACTCACGCATAACAGCAAATAGGATCTATAGCAATATTGCGCATCTTATTTGGAAATAAACCCCAAACACGCATAACAGCATCAAACAGAGTACTAAGGAGAGTCTTATTATACTTAAATCCCATACACGCATTACAGCATCAGAGTACTAAGGAGCACATTATTTTGACTTTTAACCCCCATACACGCATTACAGCATCAAACAGAGCTCTAGCGAGCACCTTATAATACTTAAATCCCGTACTCGCATTACAGAGTCAAACAGAGCACTAACAAGCACCTTAATTTGGCTTAAACACCATACACGCTAGTCCGACAAGTCTGATCTGGGCAATTTATTACTATTTGTTGTTTTGTAAATTGTCCAGATAAGACTTGTCGGGTTACATGTACGAGTAATAACATAAACAGAGCACCTTATTTTGACTTAAACCCCATACATGCCCAACATCACCAGCGATTTGGGACATCTCAGTTTGACTGTACTTACACAAATTACAAAATTATTTCGGGTACCTAATTTTGTCTTGAAATTATGGACACTATTTTGGTATTTAAAAAAAACATCCCCTCCACTACCCCGGTAATTTTTTTTAAAAAGTCGATGAAAGGATACCCATATGTGTCCCTTTATCTCACTGTAAATTATATGATACCCTGTGTATATATGTAATCCACCATACGGATCGAAGTTTACGTACTTCTGTAATGTAATTGATTACTTCTAACACCGAATCACTCTATAGACATGGAATATCTTTGATTACATGAAATAAAAGGGCTCAATATCTGATCGATATCTGATCATTCTAAAGGGTATTTAAATTTGTATAAATTTGAATAAAACGAATTCATCAAATGAATAGAGGAATTCGAGACCCTGGATCTAAGTATCAATAGATTTAGCCGTTGATATTGAGGTAAATGTTTGGGTGAAATAGATGAGCGTGTCATGTATTCAGTACAGATTTACAGAACTTAGTATTGAGTGTACATTTAGACTTCATATATATTTAGGGTGACAGAGACTTTGAACGCAAATTAATTTATTTTGATGGGACATATGATATAAGCGTAATTTTATTTTTTATTACTTGCGGGAGAATAATTAAAAAATAATTAAAAGGGGTTTTGAACAATGAATGTAAGGGTTTTCTAATTGACGATGGAAAACGTTTGTTCTTTTACATAAAAGTTTCCACAGACGTGTGTGTGTGTGTGTGTGTGTGTGTGTGTGTGTGTGTGTGTGTGTGTGTGTGTGTGTGTGTGTTATACATCACAAGTTGTTTGTGTCAATCAAAAATAAAAAAAAATAAACATAAAACGCAAACTCATATTTTTTGTATATATGACAATAAGACTATTATTATCATTATAAGTAACAGCCTTACCTGTTTTTGCTTTTCTTTCGTCGTTAAAGCACTAAGTAATTAAGTTGTCAGTTCAAGGTATCATCATTTCTGCATAGTTTCTTCTTCCATATTTTAACTGGATTTTAAGGGGTTACTTACTCCGTCTGTCGCCATTTTGTATCTAATCAAGCCCACAGTCACTAAGGTCTGTTTTCTTTTCAGTCTTTACCTGTCTTTGACGTGACAATACTTTCAAATTCAAATTATAAAATTTAAATATTCTTCTTTTTGTTTAAAATTCTTTTTGTGCGGTCATTTAAATTCTTTTCAATACCCATGCCTCTCTAACTTTCAAAGGCGCTGATAAATGGATTTGTGATATCCAGATAAGTATTTTAAAAAGGTATGAACAGTTTAAATTAAGAACTTTTAAACGACTGATCAACAGGTGCGATATATAAGAGTTACCTACCCTTCTACGAAGTTCCTTTAGCACTCGCAAGATGTCGTCAAACTATATTCGGAACTTCTCTGATCATATACATAAATCTGTACATAGTGGAGAAAGAGAAAGGGAAACAACAAATAAGACACAGATGTATGTCTCTGACTCGAATATTTTCCCACCTTCTAGTATGAAGGTCCGGATTTCGAACATGGAAGGGGTAGACTATATTGTCGATATCAAACCAGATCTTAAAGTAGATGAACTCAAAATCATGTCTCTAGGCCAGTTTTCGAATCCAGCTGAGAGCATGAAAAGTTCACTCTATCACAAACTCCTCCTGGTGAGAAATGGGAAAATTTTGACAGAAGACAAAACCGTATCACAAGAAGGAATTCAAAACAATGGTAGGTTCACCTAATAATTTTTAAGTTTGTTATTTCGTAACGGGATATTGTTTTAAGATCATCACATGAAAGAGGATAGGATGGGAGGATATAATAACTTGCTGAAAAGAGTGATTTTGAATATTGAAGTAGCGTCTGCTTGCTTTGCAATAATAATTAATCAAATGTTAGGCCCCCAAAGTCCGGATTGGGTCCTACACTACAGGATTATGCATTGAAAGAAACTATTGGACTACAGTTTGTTCTTGGTATTTCTGCTTAGCCAATGCAGTGAAAACTGCCATGCACAAATCCTGAAAATCTATTCACATGACAGTCATATATATATATACTGTCATGTGAATAGATTTTCAGGATTTGTATATATATATAATAATATATATATATTATATTCGGAAGGGTTCATATGTCTTCACGATGCAACAAATTCGATGATTTCATTATGTCTCCAATAATCCATTAACAGAGATCATTCGGAAGGGTTCTTAGATTCATTTTCACACGTCGTAATATTTACCAGGGTATAGTAAATGTATTCAAAATGTTTATATCAACAGAGAAGATTAATTTTCAAAAATTATATGTGCAGGCCTTTTTCTATACATGTATAATTCCACAGGGCCAAAATTCAGCCCCATTCCCAATGCAAAATCCATTCAGGTTTCCCAATTTGATGAAGAAAATTCCCAATTTGATGTTGAGCCACTACCAGCTCCAGCTGTTGAGCTAAATAACTGGTATACTTACAGTTACATACTTACCAAAATTTTATAATCTGCATAGGAGACTGTATGAGGCCAAAAAATTTCTAATTTGGTATAATAAAGATTGCAGTAGTGATGAAAAATAAACATTTAAATTTACAGATGTGCAAATAATTTTTTCCCAGTTTCAACTTTGATACAAATTCACAATAAAATTTCCAATTGTGTCACCAATGGATTTTATCAAAATTGGTAGAGTGCTCAATTCGCAACTGGAGGGTCGCATGTTTGAGCCTCGGCGGAGGTTGCTGACTTCTCCTGTCCTTCAGATGAGAAGGTAAAAACCGAGGTCCCATGTCACAGTAGGTGTCGGCACGTTAAAGAACCCTCACTGCTCAGTGGCCGTAAGTGCCGAGCATAGGCCAAAATTTGAAGCCCTTCACCAGCATTTGGTGACGTCTCCATATGAGTGAAAGATTCTTGAGTGGGACGTTAAAAACAACAATACAACAACAACAACCAAAATTGGTTGAAAAAGACCTGGTATATGTTCATGCACTGAAGTTAAACAAGTGAGCATGTTCTGCACCTGGATTGCTGACCTTTTAAACAGGTGAGTATGTTCACCACCTGGATTGCAGACCTTTTAAACAAGTGAGTATGTTCACCACCTGGATTGCTGACCTTTTAAACAAGTGATTATGTTCAGCACCTGGATTGCTGACCTTTTAAACAAGTGAGTATGTTCAGCACCTGGATTGCTGACCTTTTAAACAAGTGAGCATGTTCAGCACCTTGATTGCTGACCTTTTAAACAAGTGAGTATGTTCAGCACCTGGATTGCTGACCTTTTAAACAAGTGAGTATGTTCAGCACCTGGATTGCTGACCTTTTAAACAAGTGAGCATGTTCAGCACCTTGATTGCTGACCTTTTAAACAAGTGAGTATGTTCAGCACCTGGATTGCTGACCTTTTAAACAAGTGAGCATGTTCAGCACCTTGATTGCTGACCTTTTAATGTGACAGGCTCAGCAGACCACTGATGCATGTTACTACATGTATTGTGCATATATACTTATCAAATGATAACGTAATTAATTGTCATATCACCAAGTGATATTTGCATGGCATAGAGCATAGAGTGATAGATCTTTCAGACCTTTTTCTGCCAATTTGGGGAAAATGCCATTAGTGACACAATTGGGAACTTTAATTTGAATTTGTATAGCACATGTGTAAATTCACATGTAATGGAATCTCTTTTTTTTTCACCCAGAAATAATCTATTTTTCATTATGGTCATAGTCTATACACAAAATTCAGATTTTTTTATTAAAGGAAGAAACACATGTATTTTACATTAGGAGTGGGACCAAATTTTGGCCCTGTAAAAACCATAGAAAAAGGCCTAACTTCAGTCCTGTACATGTACTCCTATATTGCAAGTGATACTGATGCCTGTAAAGGGTACATTTAAACATCATGCAGTAACACACTGCCACTGGAAAGTGTTATATTTGTTGATAGAAATGTTTTTGATAAACTTTTTTACATCATTAAGTCAGTGAAAATTAGATTTCTTTTATTATAACAAATTTCGAGCAGCAGTGATCTTGTTATCAAGCTATGACAGAAAACACCACCGCATATTTTATTCTTTCAGATGAATTACTTCTACTGAAAAAAAGATTACCTCCCTTGAATTTCGTCACTGTTGAAGTTTCTGGTACAAAGGTAAGTGCAATAAGATTAAACACTATGAGTCAGGCAAAGGACAATAATCCATTCTTAACTCATTCACCCATAAAGAAACATTTGGACTAGTCTAAGACTAAGTCAATGATTTACCGATGAGTCCATTATATGTTTATTTGAATTAGCAGGTAAAACGTAATTCATACATCACTGTGATTATGACGCGAGAAACACGGCACCTTTAAAAGGAGTAGATCTATTTCTAAATGTAATGTTGATTTGATTTTCTTCTTTATTTGTCCATACTCCATGTTAGTGATGGGACATTTAAAAAGTTCCATCAGACTTGCCTTGTGTTGCTGATACCTTAAACATTTAAATAGATATAATTATATATAAGCTCATTCGCCTATTTTATGACATGCCAACCGCTTTCGTACATTTTAACATGAGAATGAACATGAATCCCTGACAGGCTTTGGATCGGCACTACATTGTACATATATGTACTGTACATACATTTGTTTGTTCTCTTTTATACAAGAGCCGGCCTGGCTCAGTCGGTAGCGCACTCAACTCTGGATTGTGAGGTCATGAGTTCGAGTCCCACCGGCGGCAGGTTGGTTTCCTGTCTTTCGGATGAGACAGTAAAAGCTGGAGGTCCTGTGTCACAGTAGGTGTCAGCACGTTAAAGAACCCTCACTGCGCAATGGCCGTAAGTGCCGAGCGTAGGCCAAATTTTAAGCCCTTCAACGGAATTTTTGACGTCTCCATATGAGTGAAATATTCTTGAGTGGGACGTTAAACAACAATAAACAAACAATAAACAATCTTTTATACAAAAAGAACTTGTTTTGCCTGTTAAAAAGGACCTCTGTAGCCGAATGGTTGGAGCATCATGCTTTGCACCATGAAGTCTCTCACTTCTGGTCATGCAGCGCAGGTTCAAGCCCGGCTGGTACCTAAGCTGATTTTTACGAGAAAGTTTGCCAGTGAACTTGGCTGTTTGGGTACATTGTAACCGGGTTCTCTCCTCCACCAATCAAAATTGACCTTCACCATATAGCTGAAAATTTGTTTAGCGTGGTGAAAACAATATTTAAAATCAAAGCAAATCAGATTATTAAGCATTTATATTATTTATTTGGCATGGTATGTACATGTACATATAGGTATATAGGTATCAACAATCATATATGATAAATTTGGACTTGCCCTGCAGGACAAGTAGTATTGAAATCTACTTGTCCAAATGCAAAAAATGACTTGTCCGAAAATCAATGTGTAACATCTAAATATATTCTTTGTATTTAGATAAGTTATTTTTTCTTCATGTAACTTTTTGTTTTCATCAATTTCACTTGTCCTGCTGGTCATATAAGAAGTAACAGCTAACAAATACTTGTCCGACTGCAAAATGGACTTGTCCAGGACAATTGGACAAATGGGATCCCAATTGTTGAGGCCTGGTACCTGTATATTGAGGCCAGGTACCTGTATATTGAGGCCTGGTACCTGTATATTGAGGCCTGGTACCTGTATATTGAGGCCTGGTACCTGTATATTGAGGCCTGGTACCTGTATATTGAGACCTGGTACCTGTATATTGAGGCTTGGTACCTGTATATTGAGGCCTGGTACCTGTATATTGAGGCCTGGTACCTGTATATTGAGGCCTGGTACCTGTATATTGAGGCCTGGTACCTGTATATCCTGACCAAGTATATTAGACCTTGTTACCTGTATACTAGGCTTGGTACCTACACATTGATATATATACAGACCAATATATTTTTTTGTTGTCACTATACAGAAAGATGACAGTAAAAGAGTTCCGTCATCAGATATCATCAACAAATTGACATCTACTTTACCAAAACCTGCTGTTACCAAGGAAACAGAACCGCCACCAAATATATATACAGTTGGTGTGACAGTAAGTCATCAGATATCATCAACAAAATTGACATCTACTTTACCGTATACATGTTCAAGTTGCAAGTATGTATGTTGTAATGTATTACTATTACCTTTAGTCTTTTCATTGGTCATACTATAATACCACTAAAATAACATTTGATATACATGTATAGGAATCTAGTATACATATGAACAACTGATTATGGATTTACTTGGAGTGCTATTCTAAAGTTAACAAAATATTGTGTACATGTATATTGTTGAGGGGATGGGGCATATGCTGTCACACCTGTTTCTGTGTACAGTTGAGAGGGCGCTTATGCCATCATACCTGTTTCTGTGTTCAGTTGAGAGGGAGCGCTTATGCCATCATACCTGATTCTGTGTTCAGTTGAGAGGTGGCACTAATGCCGTCATGTTCAGTTGAGGGGGTGGGGCTTAACGCCATCATACCTGTTACTGTGTTCAGTTGTGGGGTTGGGGCTTAATGCAATCATACCTGTTTCTGTGTTCAGTTGTGGGGGTGGGGCTTAATGCCATCATACCTGTTTCTGTGTTCAGTTGAGGGGTGGGGCTTAATGCCATCATTCCTGTTCTGTGTTCAGTTTAGAATATAAGTTGAGATCAGGCTTTCCTGCCACTACCGCACTACTTATACATCGCCTGACATATTCAGCTTACAATACTTAGAACTTGCACATGCAATGCTTCAGGTGTTAGGGTTAGTCCTGTAGGTTCTGCAAATTTTTTTTTTCAATGCTGTGCTTTAGAGGATTGGTTGAGTTCAGGTTAATTGGGGGAATGTAAAATATGTTAATGTGAGATGCGCTTTGTTATCTTAGATTAATCTTTATTTTCTTTTAGTTTCCAGCAGAACTTCGGAAAATCTTAGTTTCCCTTATAGAGGCTTCACAAAAGATTTTAGGTTTAAATCCAGAGGCATCTCAGATATTCAAACAGGCTGAAGGTATGTATACTCTGACTGAGTCTTCAAATCATTCACCCCTAAAGACACATTTGGACTTGCTAAAGTCATTGATTTATAGAACAGTTCATTGTTTCTCAACAGTGAATGAGTTATAGTAGACATAAATTTGTATTTTGTTCATGCCTCCAAGACCATGTGCAGACCATGAAGTAACACGGGTGCAATCGTTCAGATTATGTGTAGGTTACAACAAATACACATGACGTAACCTCCTTTTTTTGTTCTCAATGAATTTCAAGTTGCGTTGTATATTTAATGCTGGACACACAGCCATTCAGCTGTTACTTCATATGAAACCCCAACACACCCCCACCCCACCCCCTCACCCCACCCCCTCCGCAATGTCAATTATATAGAATGAATTTCATGACCAGCTTACTACAGTTTCATAGAAAATGAAAATACAGTCAAACTTGCCTTAGCGACCCCCCTCATATAACGACTTCCTGTCCATAAGGACCATATTTGGACCGCCCCTTGAGAATTACTATATATTTACCGTGACCACCTGCATAATGCGACCGACGACCGCTGTATTTTGTCCGCTGGTAGTTGTCCTACTTGCGTATAGTGACTGCTTACATACTTACTATTCGTGGACGGGAGATAACTCGTAGATAATTCTCGCGGGACAATTCGAGACCTAATTAACAACATGGCGCAATACACTATGTTTTGACAGTCACAACACACCTGGAGGTGTCAATTAACACCCCGGGTAGTAATTAGGCACTCAGATGTGCTTTATGACAGGGTGTTTTTACAACCAGGAACTAACAATCATCGTTGACTGATTGATGTTTTGTTTTCGATCATCAATTAATGACCTTAATTTTCCAGTTATGATTACTTAATCGGCGAAGACTAAGACTAAAAAGAAAAATTTCAGAAAGGACACACTTTGTGACGAGGTGTTTTTACAAACAGGAGCATTTAAATATCATCGCTGAATGACTGATGAATTGTTTTCTTGTATTCTGGAGTGCAATGGGGTAATTGTCTTACATCTTATCTTATCGAACATCACTTGATTAGCATGTCAACATCTCAATCCAAAGAGTAAAATCATGGGGGCTCGTAACATTGGATTATGTCAAATAAAATGAAAATTAAATAAAATTCATCTATCTACATGATCTACAACTTTCTGTATATTCTTACACTTCTGTGTGACTTAGCAATACAGACCAACGACTTTAAGCACATTTTAGATATTTGTCTCAGTTTTAATAATGTGCCGTATCCTCGATGTACATGTATATAATTCAATTACATCATAAATTAATTTTACTTAAAACATTGAATTATTTCCTATGCCTATTTTTGGTCCGGTTACAGAACCCTTCCCAATGCAAAAATGGCTTGTATTTTCCCCAAAATATGCAAAAATTCCCAATTTGGAATTTTTAAAAAAATGAATATTTTCCAATTTTCCAGACCCTGGAGTTCGGAAAATCATTTTAGTAAATAAATACAATATACATTTAATTACTAAATGAAACATCCAACCAGGGAAGAAATATGTAGTTGGAAATAATGAAAGTCATCTTCCGATACCTTGGATTTCATAATATCACATGTGACCCTGTATATAAAGACCACCTGTCTATAAAGACCATTTTTGTAATTCCCCCTGAGCGGTCTTTAAATACAAGTTTGACTGAATATATAAATATAAGGATTGTTTTTCATTTTTGGAAAAGACATGGAATGTACATGCAACGACTCATGAAAAAAAAATTGATGTGCAGCACGAATAAATACTGTCAGTGACGGCCTTTGACGGATATTAAACATGCGATTTTGTTCTAACCTTGTTAGATGACATTGAACCTATCGTTTATTGTTGGAACGATGTCACACATCCTATACCTTTTCACAACTGTACATATTTTGTTAAATATTCATAGGAATAGTAGCAGCACCGATATTGTTTTCAATACATTGAAATTGCGGTATAAACCTATTCAGTAACAATATTGGGTTACAGGAAAAACATAATACAAAGAAACCTGTCTTGAAAGATCACTCTCAGTAAAGACCACCTGTCTTTTAAGACCACATTCTGAAAACCACTTGGTTAAACAATCCTTTGAATAAAATCTCTTTTGAGAGATCACCTATCTTGAGGGACCACATTTCTGTGGCAGATTTGGTGGTCTCTCTTGACAGGTTCCACTGTAGATGGTTGTTGTCTTAAAATATAGATTGGGTCAGAAAAACGACAATGGTTCAATAGGTCTCACCAGTCTCCTTAACCCTCGTCGAATTACAACCTGTATTTTAAGACACAAACCATCAATTCTCTATGTAAGTGATATGTGACACATGCTTTGTTCTTTAGAAGTATGATATCGACATTTAAAAATAGTTATTACATGTTTTAGTCTTAAAAAAATGTATTTTTAATGCATTTCAAAACAAAAAATGACAAATTAAAATTATTATTCTATTTGTATTAATCAAACATGCTGACATTCTTTCCGAAGTAGTGTAATAAAAGAAACCATACTGGGCTTGATTGGCATTTAAATTGCGGAAACTTAATTACGTTATATATTATAGACAAAGTTCCTATCTTTTATTCAACTGGTACATGTATAAACTTGCAAAATTCATACAATACATAGTAAAACGTCATACAGTTGATTAAGCAATTAAACAAAACACAGCATGCACAAGGTACATGTAAACATCGAAATGTTTTAACAGGCATATAAAAATAAAGACAAAACATCAATAAAAATGATAGTCAAAATCTAAAAATTTAAATCAAAAGATTTCCAATTATGTCATAGCAGATGAAATTATTACTGTCACGTTTCAGGGACCTTTACCCTGTCATAAGGGGCCGAAATAAGGCCACATTCCCAATGCCAAAAATGCACTTTGTCTCAGTTTGAAGTTGAAATTTCTCAATTGAAGTCAAATGGCAATGAGTTTGAAAAGATTTTTTAATTTTCAAACTGTTTTATGTATTTTTAGTACTCCCAATTTCAGTAAAATGTTGCTAAAATTCCCAAAGTCAAAAGGCCCAGGCCCCTTTCCAAATGCGTGTGGAAAATTTCTTGTATGCATGCGTAATGAATCACAAATTCTCTTATTTCTTCAGAAATGTTCAATGAACCATCCTCAGAGATGGAACTTGATGAATCAGCTGTCAAACAGTTAACAGATATGGGATTCCCCGAATACAGAGCAAGAAAAGCTTTATTGTTAAACGAGTGAGTTTGTATTGTTAGTTCTTAAATTTCAAGTAATCATTCAAATTTATTTTCTTTTCCTGTAATTTTTAAGCTTTTTCCTGTTATTTAATGATTCAGTATTTAAGAAAAATGTTGTTCAATACCTTCATGTTATAGAAAACAATTTGCAGATTCTCTGAAATGTATATGTTTAGTTTAGCACTGTAAACCTTTTAGAAAGGTGTTTTAAGCTGCACGAGAAGTGACCGCTATATATTCTCTCTGGATTAATCTTGTTCAAAGGACAAGGTCACTGTTAAAAACTTAAAATTGTTTCTGGTTCAGAGACTGGAATTATATATACAATTAAAACGTTCTATTTGAACTTGTTCCCAGATTGGTCGAGACTGTAGCACAATGTCAATTTCATCTACGGAAGTAGAAGCGTTGTTTGGCTCACTGATACGCAATGGTCTAATAGTAGAGTGTTTGACTTACAGTTGGAAGGCCCTGGGTTTGATTCCCAGTATGAAGTCATACTTAACTCCATCATTAAAAAACTTGTTTGTTTGATGTGTTGTGACCAGTAGTTATAGTGCGTTTGTTGGTAGGCCATTTTTTTTTCTATTTTCTTTTTTTAATTTTGATATGTAAATTGGTCATAAATTAAGATTTTTGTAAGAAAAAAAATTGAGTTGCACATTTTTAGATGGGTTGGTCTCGTCACATCAAGCAAATTGTTTTTTTTTTACTTTTGGCCTAAGTCTTCAGGTCTTTTTTCAATGATTTCCATGGGGCTGATAATGCATTTAAAAAGATATTCCATTGCATTTCGATTAACATACAATTGTCTTATTGCCAGCAAACATATTTTTTTTTTACAATTTGACACAAATTCACTTTAAAATTTAAAATTATGTTGCCAATGGCATTTTCCTGAAATTGGCAGATATAGGCCCGGTATTTAAACTTTCACCCCTAAATATCGAAATGGCATGCTCTTTTATATTGTCTTGGACCACTCTATTATGGTCTGTAGTGTTGACAGGATTATGAGAATTGGTGACTGTCCTGTGGACGAGCACTAAGATATATAATTTGTGGCACTTTGCCCTCAAGAAGTTTCTTTCTGTACAGTAAAACTTGTTTAAGCCACCACCTGTGTATTAAGACCACCTGGTCTACCATAGTACCATTTATGTACAAATCAACCTTTATATAAAGACCACCTCCCTATAAAGACTGGTTTTGTTGTGCCCCTAAGGGGGTCTTTATATATACAAGTTTCACTGTATAATGATAAAGTTATTGGCAGAATGTTAACCCTTTCATCCCTACAGACCATGATAGACTGGTCTAAACAATAGAAAAGAACGTACCATTTAAATATTTAGGGACAAAATGGTTGAACAAAGATAAAACAGAAGAGTAGTTCAGATAAGTGATATGTGTGATATTCATGAAACCTGATGAACAAGACATGAATGGTATCTTTGAATGAACAGCTGGTATCTATAATATAAGTTTTTCTCTTTCAATTGTTGATTTCAATTATAGTGCATCGGTTGTATCTGCAATGGAATGGTTGATACAGCACGAGTCGGATCCAGATGTAGATAAACCACTTCCTGGAACTACCTCCAACCCAGAGTCGGAACCGGAATCGAAGGTATGTATAGCGAATTGTACTTATCATGTTTATCTTGATATTCTTTTTGCTCTGCTCAAACAAATATTTGAATTATTTATAATTAAAACAAACACAATGTATGGGGGAGTGAAGTACTCGATAAGGCACTTTATCTCTTCATCAGAAAAATACAAAAATCTCGTCTTTCACCATTATCATCATCATCATCATCATAAAAAATTATCTCAATGAAATAAACTCTGTACTGTAGTTAAATCATAAAAACTACAACAAGAAAAATAGATTAATTATGAATTATTTTTCAAATTTTGTATGTGGGTGGGTGGGTGGGTTGAGAATTATCTTAAAACAACATTGAGCCTTCGAACAACAATACCTGAATCAATTTCAAACAACAACTACCCATGCACGAAATCATTATACTGCGTCCGACTATTTCATTTACTTGAATGCTCCATTACCATTAAAATAAAATATGTTTTAATTGTTTTATAAACATTGTTGATATATAAATACACAAGTAATAAATTCATTGGTGTTAAGTTATGGTATTATTCCACCTCAAAACCGGTTTCCAGAACAACAAAGAAATAATCTCTTGTTGGCTGTTCTGATTTATGTTGTGGGCACTATCCATTTTTTTCCTAATAAATATCCTTGTTTGTTAATTAGAAGTGTCTGGTAATTATACACACCTGATAATTATAAACAAAACACAGGTGTCTGGTTCACAGTAATCAAAATTAGCTATCTGCTACAAACACACTGTAATTAGGCATTGTCTGCGACTTATCTGGTGATTTAATTGAAATTGAAATTTCCTTGAAAAACATGTTAAGTCTCCAAAGCCATGGATATCCTGAATGCAAGATTTTTTTATTTCAACGAAATTTAATATCAACAAACTTGTTTTATTTTTAACATGTTTAAACCAACGAAATTTCAACCTCACAAAATTTTCTGATTCTACAGCATTTTCTTTTTGTAACAGGAAATAGAGGGTGCTACCGGTGGATCAGATGAAGACGGGAACCACTCACAGTCTTCTCCAAAATCTAAAAATATACTCCAATCACTAAGAGCATTTAGAAAACGGGAATTCAGACCCAATCCCATGGTAAGAATTTACCGTAAAATTTTAATTCTGGCATATTGTTAACCTCATTTTATTTTATTTTTTTTAATTGGTCAGCATTTGCCTTGCAATATAATATACAAGCTTTTTTCTTGTATTTTTTCCCCAGTTGTTTCCCTTGTATTTCTCCAGAAATAGGGGGCCTGTATGTTTATACTTGGGAATATTCCTGTATTTTTCCACAGATTGGGAAAACTTAAACAGCATTAGAAATATATCTGAAGATAATTTTCTCTTATTTTTTTATTTTTTAAATTTTTTAATTTACTGAAATTTACAAAGCTGACTTTGTATCTTGTTATTTTGCTGAAGAAAAATCAACTACATTTTTGTTAATTTTTTTCCTTATCTTTGGAATTAATCAATTTTCTCACCAAGATTAAATATTGGAAAAAAGGTTACATGTTTCCATTGGGAATACCATGTAGGAGCTAATGCATGTAATACCGGACCTGCACTGACCCAAGAAAACACCCTGCTTTAACACTACAAGCACTCCAATGAAAAAAATTACCATATTAATCTATTATGGTCCTTTCCTGAGGAAGCCCTTCAGCTATAGTTTTGTCTGGAGAGTTTTATATAGTCTCCGAGTTGAACCCAAGGGAACTGTACCTCTCCTGGCAACACATAACAAATTTGGTTCATCTCATATCAAAATCTTGCTTTTTAAATCTTAAAATACCCAAAAATATTACAATTTTCCATAATTTTGATATATTTTCTTACTTTTTCCTATCATAAAATGTTTTGAATTTCTATAAAATACATCTGAGAATATAGGTATCAAAGAATGTACCTGCTAAGACTGGTTTTTTCATGTCAAAGGCTACAGTATTACACATTGCCATTTACTGTTTAATCTTTTATATGTATTCAGGCATTACAACAGCTGATAGAAATGGGATTTGATGAGAAAGATGCAATAAACGCTCTCCGTATAGCTAGAAACAATCAGGATGATGCCGTAAGTTTCAATGTTTATAATGTAATTTGATAATGGTAAAAATATTTTAACCTCACCTCCATGTAGTTGAGGGTATTGGAGCTTATTCTATCACTCAGGTGTCAGCATCAGCATCCAATTAACTCATCAACCCCTGAAAAACAATGGACTCTGCTGTAAATCATTGACTTAGACCAGTCCAAATATGTCTCTAGGGGTAAATGAGTTACGAAGATTGGTTGAGGCCGGGTGTACCTGCTTCTGTTACTTCTGTGTCTATTAAAACTGCATGATATATACATGTTATGATTTTTAGCACATGCTATGCTTCAGATCCTGCACTATTTCAACATCTTTTGCAAAAATGACCCTGTTTTGAATTTTGTATTTGTACAATGCTGTGGTAAAAAAATAAGTTGAGAAAAGGTTAATTGGGGATGTAAAATATGCTTTGTGTAAGTGAGCTTTGTATTAATTTGATTGTAAACAATTTGGTTTTTTTCCCAGTTGTTCCCCTTTGTTTATACTTGTCTGTATATTTCAGTGCACATTGCCTTATATTGATTGCTTTGTTTTTTTATGTTACTGTATGTTTGTCTCAATTATCCCCCTTTGTTTATACCTTTGTATATTTCAGTTCACACATGATATAACATTGCCTATACTAGTTGCTTTTTTTCATATTACTCTGTTTGTCTCAGTTATTCAGCTTTGTTTATACCTCTGTATATTTCATTGTCACAAGATATAAAATTGGTGTATATCAGTTGCTTTGTTTTTAGTATTACTCTATATTTGTCTCAGTTATCCCCCTTTGTTTATACCTCTGCAGATATATCATTACCTTATAATAGTTGCTTTGTTTATATATATATATATATTATCTATGTTTAAGTTGTCTCAGTTATTCCCCTTTGTTTATACCTCTGGAGGTATAACATTGCCTTATATGTGTTGCTTTGTAATTATTAAGTCTGAGGTACTCTGTGTTTAATTTTTTTCCCCAGTTGTTCGCCTTTGTTTATACCTCTGTGTATCTTAGGGCCTACAAGGTATAGCATTGTCTTATATATGTTATATCAGTTGGTTTCTTTGACTGTATCACAACCGTGCGACACTTGTATCAGTTTGACAAGTATCATTGAATGATAGTCCTGAAATTCCATTTTCTGCTGCACCGACAAAGAAACAATGGGGAATAATATTTGAAGTAGCTAGGGTTTGTCATTTGATTATTTCACTTAATATAAGATAACTTTTTGTGCCTCTTACACCAAAGAGTTAATAATTGGAAAATAGTATATTGTTTTTATCATACACTAAAAATATACAAGCTATTCTGCCTGATTTCTTACAGTGAAACTTGTATATAACGACGTCCTTAGGGACACAAAAAAATGGTCTTTATAGGGAGGTGGTCTATATACAGAGGTTAATTTGTACTCAAATGGTACTGTTGGGGACAGCAAAAATTGGTCGAGATGGTTATTTTAGCATGATGTCCTATCCTGCCTTGATTTTTCTCTGCTCTGTCCAAATTTTGGTCCATTCTGCCTTTTTTATTTTATTTATATTTCTCTGCCTATATGTACACTGCCCCTTATCTGGACACTTTCCAGAAAAATCATAGTTTGCAGTTTTTCCATTTAAATGTCATGTCCAAATTTTATTCAATCAGTCGATATGTATGGGAAAATGTTTTTGTTTGTATGACTTTGTGATACATACTCCATTTTTCATAGACATGACAAATGTTCGCCTATTTCTGTTAAACCCTGTACCTACAATTTTCTAGCTGGGATGGGACATTGTACAATAAAACATAGATCTAATAAACTCGGTTTGTTTGAATTGGTGCACGTAACGAATCAATAAATATTCCCCGATTTCAGCTCTATATATTCTTAGTTGAAAAAAATATACAGTAAAACCTGCTATAGCGGTCACCTCTATATAAGGATCACCTGTCTATAAAGGCCAGTTTTTAAAAGTCCCTTGACTACATACTTCAACTAAATTAAAACTGTGTATAAGGGTCACCTGCACATAAAGGCCAATATTTTCTGGTCCCTTGGGTGGCCCCTATATATAGGTTTTACTGTATAACAAATTTTATATAACAAATTTTTGTCTAAAACAAACCAATTTCTATGTCCCTTGAAGACCAAAACAACATGTTTTATAGTATTGTAACGAAGTGATCAATATCATTATAACAAAAATAAATTCTTGACTTTTTCGCCAAACATAAGTAGGTGGCATACTCTCTGATTAAATCAATTCTGTAAATAAAAAGAAACAAAACGTTTCTGTTTTCCTTTCATTTCCTGGAAAGTTCCTGTTTACTTGTAGTATGAATTTTGTGATTTTTGTTCTAAACAAATTGCGTTGTAATCCTTCAGCCTACTTCTCTATAACTATACACTGTCCTTCTAACGAATTGAAAAAGAAAGTCCCTTGAAATTTATTAAAAGCGAGTTTTACTGTACTGGATGTTGTATACTTTGAAAATCAATATATATATAAATTATCCAGTATAATATCCCAGCTAGACAATTGGAGGTACAGGGTTAATCACAAACAAAGGATTTATATGCAAAAATTTCAAATGTTGTTTAGTGTGAGTGGTTGCTAGGAGACAGAAAAACAAAGCCAGAGGAAGTTGAGGAAGGTTTAGATACAAATGGTGCTGTTTACAAAGCCATAATGTCCAATCCACAAGTACAGCTTGGTCTGAATAATCCAAGATGTCTCTTAGGTGAGTATCTATCAATACAAACAATAAACAAATCAAAACTACAGCATTGATTTAAGTCAAAAGTAAGAGTCAAAATCTGATATAGTGAAACTTGTATATAAAGGCCTCCTTAGGGACACAACATAACCAGTCTTTATAGAGAGGTGGTCTTTATAAAGAGGTTGATTCGTCTTTATGACCAGGTGGTCGTTATACACAGGTGGTCATTAAAGCAGATATGATTATACTGTGCAATTTCCAAAACCTTTCTGTACTCCTGCCTTTTGTTCTGTGAAAAATATTGTTAATAAATAGTAAACTTGTTTTATAACATGACCACAACTTATTTACATAAAATATTCATAAAATCCTGTGTTTCAGCATTTCTCCACATGTTAGACAGTCCTTATGCAGCACAGCAATGGCTCTCAGACCCGGAAACAGGTCCATTGTTAGTTCAAGTATCCCGGATTTATCATGCAGAAAAACATGCCGACTCTTGATATCAGATCAACTTACATTAGATACCCATCAGATGGCATGCTCTGACATGTTGGTTGTCATTTTGTGTTCTTCTGTATTGATCAATGAACAGCTATACCTATTGAAGTAAAGGCAGTGATTTTCATCTGACTAAATATGAGGTCTTACACATTTCAGGAATTCTGGTCTATTGCCCAATTTTAGGGATGTAATTAAATTTACCGAGATTGAAGTTATTTAGTTGCTTTCTAAAAGAGTTAATACTCTTCATGGAAGATATGCTAGAGGTACAAACAGCATGCGAGAGTTTCAGCTTTTTATGAAAAGCATAAAAGAAATTGTAAGAATCCCAGGGTGAAAGAGATAGTATGCTGGTTGGTTTAGTTTTGTGTGTGTGTTTGTGTGTGTGTAGTTGTCTGTTTTGCAGGGATGTATGTATGTGTATAGGTGTGTGTGTGTATGTGTGCCTGTTTGTGTGCCCCAGCGTGTGTACAGCCCCTGTGTGTGTGTGTGTGGGTGAGTGTGTGATACCATTTAGTCTTCCATTAGATTTTGTATATTGTAACGTTGCTTGATAATTATTCTTCTGTTTAAGAAATTATAAATGTCACCACACCACTCAGGATTGAAATAAGACGTCATTTAATGTCATAAGCACTTCATCTGGAACACACAATTGTAATTTTTACTAATCTTCTCACACATGATGCATTTATATTTATTTTGGTGCTTCTGATGTTACGCTACTTTTTACTACGTAGGTATGTAATATTTATAATACTATTCAGGTATACATGATCACATTCTTTAAGTCATAGCATACACTTATTGTCTTTTAATAGGTCAATATCATGATTTATCAACCAGCAAAAAATCATATTCACCAAGCCAGAACTGTAACTGTTTTATAACATCAAAAAGGCTGATTTTTTACTGGATTTCTGAAAAATGAACAGATACTGTAAATCTTGAATTTTTTTTGCGGAACTTTATTTTCGCAAAACACAAGTTCTTAATTCATTCGCGGTTTGATATTTTCAGGATTTTGAATGCCCATTTCATCATACTATTGTCATACTTGATTACACAATAATTTTATTTTACCAAGCAAGAACTCTTGGGAAATTACACGTAAATTAAACTATCGCGAATAAAACCAGATTTACAAAATTATCAGTGTATGTTCACTGCCAATCAACATGACCCAGTTTTGCTGATTCAATCTGTAAAAATATAACTTTGACATTTTATTGATTGATCTATTTTTTTATTTATGTTTTAACTACTGTTCAGTTATTATCTGTTTGGGCTATTTTAAAGGGGCATTTATAAGTTCTTATCTTTTTCCCTATTTTACTACTTAGATTGATATACAATAACAAAAGAGAGGTATACACAGGCATATAAAATTCTTAAATTCTCATATATTTTGTGACAATTGCTTGAGAAACCCAGGTTTGGCATTTTTTCCATTGCAGTTGATTAACTCAACCTTACTATTTGTATATGAATACCACATTGGACCTGACCTTATTTTCACAAAATATATAGGAGTATATGAATTTTTATGCCTGTGTATAGCTCCTATTTGGTATTATATATCAAGGTCAAGTAGTAAAAGTAGGGAAAAAATGAATTTTTTTTTTCTTGTAAACACAGTTAATGCTCCTTGAAATACAAACTATGCATTTTTCCTTGTACGTATTATTTTTCAGCAGGCTGTGGCCAATCATGGAGAGGGTTATTTATAGTCATGTTATAAAGTGTTATAATGCTTATTATGCTATGATTTAATTTTTGATGGTTCATTTATGGGACATGTAAGATCATGGCAAATGACCTCTGATACTCGCCCAAATCATTAAATAGTATGGCTTACTGTCATAATTAAGGTGTGAAAAAAAGTTCATATTGCATGTGAAATTAGTACAAAATTTAGATTCGAAATCATACACCACTGAATTCTGACGGTAGATTTTACCATTCTCTGAAATGTGACTTTAGGGGTTGTTGCGATAAGATACAACATTATGCAGCATTTTCAGGTCTGGAAAATTTTAATAGTCCAGCTTTAATCAACTAATAATCAACTGCCATGATGCAATTAACGATTTTTGAAGCTTTTGTCACTTTTAAATTTTTAATATTATATGAAGATATTGATTTGAAAAGTTATGAGTTACTTCCCTTTCCAATATTTCAAAGTGGAAGAAATATGTTGTATGATTGAAGAGCTAACTAATTTGTTTCTATGGAAATGAATTTTATAATTAACAGAATAGGAATACAGTATTGCATTCGATTGTCATTGTTATTTTTAAAACTCACAGAGTTAAAATGATTATTGCACCGTAAATCTTTTTTCTTACCACAAAAGCAAGATTAGGCAATAAATTACTGAATTAGACATACATGTATTTACACAAGAGGATTTTGTTGAAAGGTTTTGTAGCATTAAAACATCTTTTGCAATTTGCTTGATTATTTCTAAGCCATCGAGTCGGTCATGTGAAATTGAAATTTTTACTATCAATCGCTACACTATAATTTGGTGTGCAATGTGTATTATTATTTAAACATTTTTATAGTTTCTCTCTAAAGGGGCTTTAGCTTTGTTTAACAAAAAACAATATTTCAATTTTTTTTTTCTAGTTTTACTTCTTGTACTTAATGCTCAATAATGAATGAGAGCTATACACAGGCATAAAAAAATCTTATATGCCTGTATATTTTGTGAAAGTAAGGTCAAGTTCATGGTAGTATTCATATACAAATAGTAGGATTGAGTTAATCAATTGCATTTGAAAAAGTGTCAAACCTGGGTTCCTCAAGCAATTTTCATAAAATATAAAGGGATTTAAGAATTTATATGTCTGTGTATATCTCTTTTTTTTGTTATTGTATATCAATCTAAGTAGTAAAAATTGGAAAATTGGAAAAACACAGCTAATGCCCCTTTATCCCATTCACCCCTACAAATACATTAGAACTTGTTTAAGTCATTGATCTACAGCAGAGTCCATTGTTTTTTGGGGTGTTGAAGTGTTTTAACATATTGTCATGTGTAGGGTTAAAAAACTTTTTTTGCATTGTTTCTTTTGATTTCTGTTTAATCTTGATGAGTTTAGTATAACTACATCAACTTTAATCCAAAGCACTTTAGTCACTATAGCTCTTTTCCACATGAGCATGCTTGGGGATATAATTTTCAAAGGGGCATTAGCTGTGCTTTTTTTCTTTTTTTTTTTTTAAATATTTTCCTTTTTTCACTACTTCGATTGATATACAATAAAAAAGGGAGATTTACACATATTTTTTTAATTCCTATATAATTTGTGAAAATTGCTTGAGAAACCCAGTTTGGAAATTATTTACTTCAATTGGTTAATTAAACCTTACTTGTTGTATATGCATGCCACACTGGACCTGACCTTATTTTCACAATATATATATATATATATATATATATATATATATATATATATATATATATATATATATATTTATTTATTTATATTTATTTATATATAACTTTTATGCCTCTGTATAGCTCTTATTTGTTATTGTACAACAAGCACAAGTAACAAAAGTAGGAAAAAATTGAAATAATATTTTGGGGGCAAATTCAGCTATTATTCCATTGAAAACAATGCCATGAATTATCATGTTTCAGTTTATAAATTCATTTAAATATAAATAATATATAGAATTTTATGAAATTTGATGAGTTCCTTCATCTGCATGGCCGATCCTTTTCAAATTTGGCAGATAGCATTTGTTGGGTTGATAATGTCAATTTCATTGTTCCATGACCTCTTGTTCAAACACTTGATCATTGATCATATGTATGACAATATATTTCATCTGTGTATTTTCCCTAAATATGTATACCTGGTACACATTTTAATGATGTCCCAGTGATGATATTTTATACTTTTTTATTGTATATGTTCTTAAAATACTGCCATTTAGAATCTAAGTCCTCAGACAGTTGCTTTTGTCCTAATTTTGCATTGCGATAGAAGTAATAAAGCATTCTGTGATAAACAACTTGTTTTCACTTTCATTGTTTTTATTCAAAATTAAGATGTTTGCTAAGTTGTTGTTTTTGTTTTGTTTTTTTTTTGTTTTTTTTTTCAACGATTTTTGCCTTGAACAGGTACAGACAGACATTTTTGTTTAAATTGATTAAAAGTACAGATACTCGACTATCAACATAGTAAGTCCAGAAGATAATATATAAATATAGTGAATATTGGACAAACATGGGACTCTGGAAAATCCAGAGTTGGGATTAGGTGCCATGGAGGAGTTGGCACCCTGTTTTGACTGGTCACCCCACTTTGCGGTCACAAGTCAAATCTAGAGATGTGGTCAAGTATCTGGGAAGAGTTAGCATCCTATTTTGATTGGTTAGACGGCTTTGAGTACATAGTGAAATCTAGAGATGGAGGCATTAGCATCCTGCCCTGACTGGTCACCCCACTGTTAGGTTACAGGTCAAATACAACTAATACAAAAATGGGATCAAGTGTCATAGAGGTGTTAGCACCCCGTTCTGGTTGGTTAAACGACTGTAAGTACATAGTCAAATCTAGAGATGGGATCAAGTGTCATCGAGGAGTAAGCATCCCTTTCTGACTGGACACACGACTGTGAGTACATGGTCAAATCCAGGGGCGAGATCAGCTGCCATGGAAAAGTTAGCTTCCATCTACGAGAGTACATAGTCAAATCCAGGGACGAGATCAGGTGCCATTGAAAAGTTATAAGCCACCTACGTGAGTACGTAGTCAAATCAGAGGAAGAGATCAAGTGCCATGGAAAAGTTAGAATCAGTAATGATCTATACATCTATAAGATAAAGACTATAGCTTGCACTGATAACATCATTGATATAGGTTATAGTTAGTAGTGGACAATACACTGGCTCTGATAAGGATTCTGTGTAATAGAAGCCGCTGATATGTAAACATGAATTAGTTTTCAATTGAATTAAATACACAGTCCTTAAAACATACTTATATGTGTTGTATCTTATTCAAGTGGATAATATTATATGGTGTCAGAAGTAAATCATGAGTGAAGACCGAATTTCAGCTCCAAAAGGTTTGTCTTTAGAAGGAACACTTTCAGAAAACTTGTGACGTTAGATTCAACAATTGAGATTTTACATGTGTACAACAGAAAAGGATCAGAAAGATGAAAAATTGCAATGTGCAACCTTACTTTCGTTGGCAGGTGACGGTGCAATTGAACTTCATAACACATGTCTTCCAGGAAGAGGTAAAAGACAAGATTGAACCACTGATTAATAAATTTCAGGAGTTTTGCATCCCGAAAAAAACACGAGAGATATGTGTATAATAATCGTAATCAAAGAGCTGGAGAAACAATTGATCAACATGTGACCGACTTGCGTACATTAGTGAAGAATTGTAAATTTGAAAATCTGAAAGATGGTCTTATTAAAGATTGTTGCAGGGAATCGAGATTATACAACAAGAGCACGACTTTTACCAGAGAAAGATTTAACATTAAATCGGTGCATTGAAATTTGTAGAGCAGCAGAGACGGCGATAAAGGCAATACAGACGATGTCAGATTCACCGGTTGATGCAATTAATATTTATAGGCATCACGGTCAGACAGCACGTGTGACGTTCTATGAATAGAGACAGGTCAAGAGGTTCAACAAACTGAAATTTCCGACAAAATTATTCAAGATACAATCAGGAATGCACTTACTTTGGATTGAAACATGAAGGAAAACGACGTCCCTTAAGTGGAACAAAATGTTTTAAATGTAGACGCTAAGATAATTTTGCGAGATTATGTAGAACTTCGCACACAAGTAGTAGGTCTGATATTACCACAAGCTCAAAATCATTTGCACGTGATGGGAAAGTTCATTCAGTTGACGCTAGTAATGACCCATAATTTTTAATGGTGACCTATAACGATCACTCTTCGTCCGTCGTCGTCCGTCGTGCGTCGTGCGTTAACTTTTGAACATTTTCATCTTCTATTCAAAAACCAGTGGGCCAATTTCATCAAAACTTGGTAGGAAGTATCCCCATGGGAAGCTCCTTCAAGTTTGTGAATATAAAGGGTCAGACTCCTAAAGGGGCCCCATAAGGGGTCAAAAAGGGGTAAAATTAGGAAAATCTTTAAAAATCTTCTTCTCAAGAACTAACAATGGGAATGACTTCATATTTGATATTTAGCATCTTTAGGGTTATGTTTACAAAGTTTGTGAAATAAAAAATTATCTGATGAAAAACGGCCCCACTAGGGGGCGCTGAAATCGGGCAAAAATTCAAAGTTGTCAGATTTCAACCAAATTTGGTAGAAAGCATCCCCCAGGAAAGGCAATCAAAGTTTGTGTAGAAATAAAAGGTTCTGATCCTTTGGGGGCCAATAAGGGGGTAAAAAGGGCCAAATATTGAAATTTTCTTTAATGGACTTCTCAAGAATCACAAGGCCAATTTCAACTAAGTTGGCAGGAAGCATCTTCATGTGAAGACGCTTCATGTTTGTGAAAATTGTGGAGTTATGTCCCCTTAGATCCTCCAAAGCAGCCTAAAAGGGGTAAAATAAGGAAAATGTTTAAAAAATCTTCTTCTCAAGAACCAACAATGGGAATGACTTCATATTTGATATTTAGCATCTTTGGGGGAGGATTACAAAGTTTGTGAAAAAATAATTTATTTGATTAAAAACGGTCCCACCAGGGGGCACTGAAATCAGCCAAAAATTCAAAGTTTTCAAGATTTCAACCATATTTAGTAGAAAGCATCCCCCAGTAAAGGCAATCAAAGTTTGTATTAAAAAAATATGATTGTGACTCTTTGGGCCCCATAAGGGGGTAAAAGCGGGCCACATATGGAAATCTTTAATTGAATTCTTCTCAAAAATCTGTTGGTCAATTTCAACCTAACCAGGCAGGAAGCTTCCCCATGTGAAGACCCTTCAAGTTTGTTAAAATTGTGGAGTTATGCCACCTTAGATCCTTAAAAGGGGCCTTAAAGGTATAAAATTAAGAAAATGTATAAAAATATTCTTAAGAACCAACAATGGGAATGACTTCATATTTGATATTTAGCATTTCTAGGAGGAGGATTACAAAGTTTGGAAATGAATAAATTATTTGATGAAAAACGACCCCATTTGGGGGGGGGGGGAGCGCGCTAAAATCAGCCAAAAATTCAAAATGTCTGATTTCAACCAAATTTGGTAGAAAGCATTCCCAATAGTGAAGGCAATCAAAGTTTGTATAGAAAAAAAGGTTTAGGGGTCAAAGTTCAAGTTAGAATTACAGGAGGATCATAGGCATATGCATTTGAAAGTTGTAGGGACTGATCAGAGACGCCCAATTTCTCTGAGAAACTCCGATTTTGTTTAAACAAACACCGCGCCTTTGATTGATGAAAAATTTTCTCCGATAATCTGCGGTTGTTTTTATAGTGTACAAGAAATTGCATTCACACCATCTGAGTAGGGCATTATTCGCCAATACACCGGTCGCCCGACTAGTAACTCCTCTGGCCTTTTCGTTATTAACGAAACAGAGATAGGAGAATTATTAAATGCCACCGGTAGCCTAAAATTGCATTGTCAATGGTGCAAATTTTGTATAAACACTGCTATAAGCCTCATGGCCAATGCTGGACAGGCACAAAGGTTTCGGCACAAGTAGAGATGGACAACATACGTGACGGAGAAAATGCTGGAAGGCATTGGTAGCCCTATGTCACCCAAAAAAAAAAAAAACAAGTCGGTGCATAACCAAGACCTATCTTAATTAAGTTGTTTATAGTGTAATTTGTCTAATACTCTGAGATTTGTTTAGTAGGTATAATAAGAATATAAAATGGAATTGCTGCTTGCTTTGAGTGAATTTTATTGCACAATCAGGTAAACCACGCAATACCACATACATGTGTCAATACAAATAAATTTATGTTGTTAGACATTATTCAAACACAATTTTGCAGTCCCTAAAGAGTCTTGCATGATTCCCTTTCTTAAAGTTGGCCTTAACATGTCAATCACTTAATTTAAGCGATTGTTGCTCTTTTACTCAGGTGACCGTTAAGGCCCTTTGGGCCTCTTGTTTGTTAATAGTATTGGGTTACATAATTCTGACGGAGCTGAATTATGGGTAGTTCTATTGCATATACAAGGCAGGACATTTTATTTAAAACTAGATACTGGGTCAGATGTGAATATAATGAGTTTTGATGATTACAAAAGAATACCAAACAAGCCCAAATTGCTCACCTGTAACATATAAGACTCAAAGCTTACGATGGAGGGTGCATTCCAGTAAAAGGGCAATGTATATTAAATGTGTGTCCCAGAGATAAGATGGTCAAATCACGTTTGATAATCAACCAGAACGTAGTAAAACCGATATAAGGTAGACAATCTTGCGAATTAAAGGGCTTGATCAACCTAGTTATTACTGAACAATATAAAGAACGTTTTGAAGGTTTGGGGTGCCTATCGCACGAAGTTGAGGCTCTATGATGACGCATCGCCGGTAATTGAACCATGTCGATAGGTTCCATTTCCCTTACATGAAAAACTTAAAGTGGGGGGGGGTAGAAAAAATGGAGAATCTTGGAGTAATTGATAAGATTGAGAGCCCTACTGAATGGGGAAATTCACTTGTAATTGTGCTGCATAAACCAAACGGAAACCTGAGAATATGTTTGGATCTGAGCCGGCCTGGCTCAGTCGGTAGCACGCTCGACTCTTGATCGTAAGGTCGTGAGTTCGAGTCCAGCCGGCGGCAGGTTGGTTTCCTGTCCTTCGGATGAGACAGTACAAACCGAGGTCCCGTGTCACAGTAGGTGTCGGCACGTTAAAGAATCCTCACTGCTCAATGGCCGTAAGTGCCGAGCAAAGGCCAAAATTTGAAGCCCTTCACCGGCATATGGTGACGTCTCCATATGAGTGAAAGATTCTTGAGTGGGACGTTCAACAGTAACAAACAAACAAACAATATTTGGATCCAAGGAACCTCAAAAAATCTAATCAACGAGAACATTTTAAACTTTCGACTCGAGAGATCATTTCTAAATTTGCCGAAGCTAAAGTGTTTACAAAACTGGATGCCTCTAATGGGTTTTGATTGATGAAATTAAATAATAAAAGTTATGAGTTGTGTACGTTTGACACGCTATATGGGAGGTACACATTTTTAAGACTGTCGTTTGGTATATCGAGTGCACCTGAAATATATCACAGAACTACGCATTCATTTGTTGAGCACATGGATGGAGTTGATACATCTATGAATGATATCATAGTATGGGGAAGTTCAAAAACACAACATGACAATAGATTACGTGAAGTGTTAAAGAAAATCAAGAAGGTCAGTATGAAGCAAAACAAAGATAAATGGGAATTCAGTGTACCAGAAATGACATTTTTAGGTTTTAGGTTTAGAATTACTAAAGAGGGCATAAAATCAGATGAACGAAAAGTAGATGTTATTCACAACATGGAAACCCCAACCTGTGAGAATGATCTACAGAGATTTTTTAGGCATGGTTAACTACATGGCCAGATTTTTGAAAGATTTGTCTTCACATACTGTATTGCTCAGATCTTGCTTCTGAAGAATATAGCTTGGGAGTGGACACCAAAGAATTTGAAAGTTTGAAGAAATTGGTATTTAGTAGACAGGTGTTATAATATTATGATCCGATGAAACCGACTAGAATATCTGCAGATGCAAGTCAACGAGGGATAGGAGCCGTGTTATTACAGCAACGTGATGAGGACTGGCTCCCTGTCGCTTATGCTTCACGAGCACTCACACAAACAAAGAGTCGTTATGCTCCGATAGAACGGGAGACACTGGGACTTGCGTACGCTTGTGAAAGATTCCACCAATATATTTATGGTCAGACAGTAGAATTAGAAACAGATCACAAGCATTTAATTGTAATAATTTTTACCAAAGTACTTAGTGAATGCCCACCACGGATACAAAGATTCAGATTACGTTTGCAGAAGTATGACTTACGTTTGTTTCATACGCCTGGCAGATTAATGCATACAGCTGATACACTATCAGGAGCTCCAACTACGAGAAACACCTAATATTTCCACAAGTACAACTGAAAATGATGTAGAAGCTTATGCATGTGTTTGGAATTATGTCATCAATACAGGTATCAGGTGATAACAGGAAGTAATTCGAAATGAATTTGCCAATGATAGTCATGAGTCATGAAACTATTAAAGGATACAATTATGTAAGGGTGGCAAGACGACAGTCAGAATGTCATCCAGACTTATTTTCTTACTGGAATTTTAGAATTTTAGAGATGAACTTGCAGTTGTGAATGGATTGGTACTCAAAGGCACAAGAGTTGTGATACCGTCTAAACTGCGTAAATCGATGTTGCACAAAATACACGCTGTTCATCTAGGAATGGAGAAATGCAAACAGCGGGCATAGGAGGTAATAGTTTGGCCGAGACTGAATCAGCACATAGACCAGATAGTTAAAACTTATAAAACAAGTCAACACACTGAGCCATTTTTACAACATTCAATACCAAGTAAACATGGCAAAACATTTCAACAGATTTATTTGTACTGAATAAAAACATTATCTTGTAATAGTAGATGCATATTCCAGCTACCCAGAAGTGATTTCTGTTGAGAACCAGTCCCCAAAGACTGCCATTAATGCAATGAAGTCTACATTTGCTCGTCATGGTATCCCACAAGAAGTACTTAATGATAATGGACCGTGCTACAACAGTCAGGAAAGGTTGTGATTTCCGTCATGTTACAAGTAGTCCTAATTATCCAAAATCAAGACCCACACATGGGACTTCTTGCATATAGTCCTACTCCATTGGATATTGGGTTATCTCCTGCTGAGATGTTGATGGGAAGGCAACTTCGTAATAACCTACCCGATATTATTGTAAATTTGGAAAATAAAAACGTGTTGTCATGGAAACATAATCAACGCAATATGCAGAAGAAATGTCATAATAGCCATTCTGTTAAAGAGTTGCCAGAATTGTAAACTGGACAGAATGTGAGAATAAGAAGTAATAATGCATGGCCAGTAAAAAGACATGTTGTGAACCAAGATCTTATCTGGTGAAATCTGAAAATGGTGCATTATACAGCAGGAATAGTTTTGATTTATTTGTGTAATAGCATTCCAATGAGCAATAATGATTCACGTGATTCTGATGATTAACAAGTTCAGGATCAACTAGATTCAGACCAGGAAACGCAACATAGTGATTCACATGTGGAAAATTTACAACAATTAATGTTTCGTAATCAACAGGAAACAAGAGTGATAACAAGATGTGGCCGTGAGGTCCGTAAACCTTGGAGGTTAATTGAACAGATGTAATGTTCATGTAGGACTGGTTAAACGTAGGGAAAGTAGAACACGAGTGACTGGTTAAAGTTAGTTTTTGTTTATCATAGATTGATAATTATGATTTCTGATGTGTTGTAGTATAATAGTTTAGTTTATTTAAATTAGTAAAAATAATTGTACATCATTAGTGTGATGTGGCATTTTCCATCTGATAAACAAGTCTTGAATGATCGCTATACTAGACGTATCTATATTGCATTGATAAATGTATGTTAGTTGTAAACTTTAAGAAAGGGAGATGTAATGACATATAAATTTATAAGATAAAGATAACATGTTGCATTGATAACATCATTGATATAGGCTATAGTTAGTAATGGACAATACACCGGCTCTGATAAGGATTCTGTGTGATAGAAGCCGTTGATATGTAAACATGAATTAGTTTTCAATTAGATTAAATACGTATAGTCTTTAAAACAGACTTGTATGTGTTGTATTTTGTATCTTATTCAAGTGGATAACATTATGAAATCCACATACGTGAGTAAGTAGTCAAATCCAGGGAGGAGATCAGCTGCCATGGAAAAGTTAGCATCCACATACGTGAGTAAGTAGTCAAATCCAGGAGGAGATCAGCTGCCATGGAAAAGTGGTCATCCACATACGTGAGTACGTAGTCAAATCCAGGGACGAGATCAGCTGCCATGGAAAAGTAAGCATCCACCTACGCGAGTACGCAGTAAAATCGTGGAATACAGGTCAAAACAATTTGAGGGGTAATTCCTGTTCACAGTCGGACCATACTAACCAACAATTGTTGTTGAACTAGTAGGTCAACTAAATATATCATGCAAATATGCACACGGATCCAAGGATATATGTCATGAAATTTTGTTGGAGTATTCTCTATTATTTTTAATGGAATCAACTATCACAACGTGTCGTTTAAGAGGAGTTTACTGTTTCAGTCATTTATCAATAAGAACTTGTTGCTGTATAGTGATTTCGTATCTAACATGTATGTTAATTCCATTAATATGTCAACAAAGGTCATATATCCATTGTTGGCGTCTACGTATGTCTTCGACAGGTGACATTTTCCAATGTAAAATTAATACCTTTATTAAAATATCTATTGACTGTTTTTTTTTTTGTTTTTTTTTTTTCAAAGCGAAGCTTAAGGGCCTCCCAATAAATACATTGATGTTTTCCTTGTAATGCTATATACGCAAATAATTTTTGAATTACATTCAGAAGGTTTGTACAGATACATCTTAAAAAGATTACTTGTAGAAAACATATTCTAAGTTCCTAGTATAGTTACAGCGACAACGAAGAAGGTAGGCTATTTAAAAACCGAAGTCCCATTTTACGATTGGCATGACAAGTAAACTAAACTCACTGCATTTTCGTCAGTGCACAAGGTGGGTCAAAATTTGCGGCACTTCTTCTAAAACTGGCGACTTTTCGATATAAGTGAAAAACATTCTTGGGATGCATAACAACAATAAAACAATGCTGTATATCTGAAAATTTTCGCTCGTAGTTATTTTCGCCCATTTACGACAGAAAACATATTCACCCCGTCTTAAATTCGCCGTAAATCATTATAGTCTGGTGGATGACATCAATGTATGTCCATGCTTCAATCATTTAACTTTTTAAATTTGCCTTCTCATCTAAGGACGAAAATGGCGAAAATTAAAAGGCAGCGAAATTTCCCGGTTATACAGGATCATTATCCGACCAAGATGGTCCACGAGTCAACTGTCCACCAGGATGTATCACTACTCAGTCACCGAGTCAACACAAGCGTTTTTTTTTTTTAAAGAAATTCGAATTTTCTATCGAAACGATCTTGGCATTCGTAACTTCTTTTACGAATATAGAGCCGGCCTGGCTCAGTCGTTAGCACGCTCGACTCTTGATCGTTAGGTCGTGAGTTCGTGACCAGCCTGCGGCAGGTTGGTTTCTTGTCTTTCGGACTGAGACAGTAAAAACCGAGGTCCCGTGTCACAGTAGGTGTCGGCACGTTAAAGAACCCTCACTGCTCAATGGCCGTAAGTGCCTAGCAAAGTCAAAATTTGTAGCCCTTCACCGGCATTTGCTGACGTTTCCATATAAGTGAAATATCCTAGAGTGGGACGTTAAACAAAAATAAAGAAACAAACAAAAACGAATATACAGAAGAGTGGTGTGTGTATATATTTAGACGATTCTTATTAAAACCTGATGTTCGAGTAAAATGTGTAAAATATATACAGAACAGAAATAAATCTGGTCGAGTGCCAATTTTCTTTGAAATAGAAGTAAAGTCTGGTCACGGTAGGTCAAGGATAGCCGGGAATCAGGGGAAAAGAAGAAAACCAATTAACTAAATAAAACAACAGAAGCATTAAAGTTGCATCATGAAGTTTACCAGTGTTCTAGCTCTTTTGCTGATTCTACCGTTTATATTGGGTAAGTACAATCTATATGCTATATAATGTTTGTGATCATTTTAACAGATACAACAGCGAATACCATGGTTTGGTTTTATAATCTTGTATTGTCTATGATGTGTAGAAAACAAACAAAAAATAAACAAATTAGTGGTGAAACACGATATCAAAATTATATAAGCATATTTGATGGTTATAAAGAGACTATTTTTTATTTGATTCCATACAGTGCATTATGTTGTAAAAACCTCCCGTCTTATACTGTGTAAGATTCCAACATTAGATAAAAGGGATCGCAGCGATAATTGGTGTAGAATACACTGAAAGAATAAAAACGGTGTTTTACCTTTTCTGTATTAATACATAAGTTCCTATGTGTATTGAATTTTGAATTTGCATGTATATATGTCTCTCTCTCTCTCTCTCTCTCTCTCTCTCTCTCTCTCTCTCTCTCTCTCTCTCTCTCTCTCTCTCTCTCTCTCTCTCTCTCTGTATATTGGACTACACGTATGTGTGTTTTACCGTAAATATGAGGTATGCGGTTACACTGCCAAGGACATGCATTTAGCAGAGTTCATCTCAATATATCTATCAAGGATAAGTTTACTTATTTAAGCAAACATAATCATATTTTTTATAAATTATTTATTCCGTTCATTTTCATTCGTTTCATTTAGCGAAAAAATGCACAGGTAAAACGAAAGACAAATTTGTACTGTCTTGCAAAAGGGGAGTAATTTACAAACCAAATGTATCGGAAGATCTTGGAACCTGTAAAAGTGAATCGTGCTCCGGATTGTCTCCCGGTACCCTAGTGACCAGGAACAACTGTTACTGGAAAGAATCATGTGAGATACAAATGCAGCAGGTCCCAATGGTCACAAAGTGCTTTGGAGTTCCAAAGTCTCTGACGGTTCATGGTGGTTATTGTATTCCAAAATATGGTAAGATACCAATGCTCAAACAACACAATTTGTAACTATAGATTCATGCCAGGTTGTTGATATCACATTTTTAACATCAATTCTTCATGGTTGAGTGACAAAAGCACCTGCCGATGGTTTAATTATCTCATTAATTAACTAGTATGCTAGATATGTTCAACGTACCATCATTTTAAAAATGTGTCGAGTCCTAACTTCTATGTGAAAAGCATTTGTCACATGAACATATCCAATCGCATTTAAAACCAACATTTCTTATAACTTATGGTCCTTTAAAACGACTTTATTTTCGATTACAATATTTCATTATAATACATTTTAATTTACTTGTTAAATGATAACCATAATCAACTTGTTATGCTTTTTACCTGGACATTTTACTTACTAAAGACAAGGTCGGGAAATTAACAACAAAGCTATACAACAATGCAATGATTCTGGCTTTCCTGTAGTTAACTTTCCACATTTCAAAGTACATTTAGTACATTTTTCGCCTGCATGTATTGTGTATGTATTTCTCAGATATATGTCATAGGTTGTTTAACATACGATTATTTCATATACATGGGGCAACGTTTTACTAATAAGCTGTTTTCACGGAGATATTTTAAAATATCGTGTTTAATGTCAATATTTCGCAAACATTACCGTCAGTAAAACGATTTCGTTGCAATCACAGTTTCACAACGCAATGTTTTGACTAGGGACTCGCAGCAAGTGTGACCGGTCAACATGGGATGCTTATCTGTGACATTTGATCCCACCTCTGGATTCCCGGAGGTGCGTGTTAGTCCAATATTCACCAAATATGTACACTGTGACGTGGGCCTCCTGACGGTAAATGCTGTGTTATCTGTGATACAAGTGGGTGTGTCTACTGTTATCCGTGATACAAATGGGTATATCCAGTGTTATCTGTGATACAAGTGGGCATAGCTTATGTAATCTGTGATACAAGTGGGTATAACTAGTTTTATCTATGATATAAGTGAATATACCTAGTGTTATCTGTGATACAATTGGACATACCTAGTGTAATCTGTGATACAAGTGGGTATAACTAGTTTTATCTATGATATAAGTGAGTATACCTAGTGTTGTCTGTGATACAAGTGGGTGTGCCCAGTGTTATCTGTGATGAAAGTGGGTATAACTAGTTTTATTCATGATACAAGTGAGTTTTCCTAGTGTTATCTGTGATACAAGTGGGTATACCCAGTGTTATCTGTAATGCAAGTGGGTATACCTAGTGTTATCTGTGATGCAAGTGGGTATACCTAGTGTTATCTGTATACAAGTGGGTATACCCAGTGTTATCTGTAATGCAAGTGGGTATACCAAGTGTTATCTGTGATGCAAGTGGGTATACCTAGTGTTATCTGTATACAAGTGGGTATACCCAGTGTTATCTGTAATGCAAGTGGGTATACCTAGTGTTATATATGATGCAAGTGGGTATACCTAGTGTTATCTGTGATGCGTCCAACGTAGCGGGGGTTGGTTCTTGACGTAGACGTCGTTCCATTTCATCCAAAACATGTTCTATAGGCCAGGCCAGGCCAGGGTAGCGCATTCACATTTTGCTGCTGTGGATAGTCACTAACAGCGCGTGCGGTCGTGCGTTGTCCTGCTGCAGAATGACGTTACGTTGTTGTGAATGAATGGAATGACGTGCTGACGTACAATATCGTCACGGTAGCAACGCCGTTTAAATTGCCCTCCACTATCACCAAAGGGGTCCTTTCAGGTGTTGTATTTCCACCCCAGACCATAACGCTCCCTCCGCCGAATTGGTGGTGCTGAATAACGCAGGCGTCAATGTAACATTTTCCGGCACGACGGTAAACCCGAACACGACCGTCACTGCTGTCGAGATGAAATCTCGACTCGTCCGTAAACAGAACTTAAGTCCAATCTCTGTTTTTGAAACAACGATGCATCCTACACCTCGCTAACCTCGCAATTCGGTGACGCCAGTGCAGAACAGGACGGATAGCAGGAAATCAAGGACGGATGTTCTCCTCTCGCAAAATATGTTCCTTACGGTACGAGGACGTTTCCGTCAATGCCCAGGGATGCTTCTAGTGGTCAAAGAAGCAGATTACGCAAATGTTACGTCCATTTATACGTATCTTGCCGACATGACGTCACACACGGATTAACTTATATCGTCTCCATAAACCAATTACAGTGTTAATATGAACTCCAATCTGCCGTGCCTCATTGCTTTGCTTTGAGACATCCCACCTATCTGCACGTATCTCTCAATCAAAATTTTATTCCAAAACAATGTTTTTCTGTTTCAATACATTAAATTCTGTCAATGAATGCAAGAAATTCGAATTGATTACTAACCACGTGTCGCTCAGGCTCAAAATTCCAGTAAAGGCGTGGTGTGGTCATCAAGGCGAATCGAACGCGATATTTAACAAATTGAGTACCCAAACACTCGTTTAGTATATTAAACTATGCCTTTTTAAGAATAAAAAGCAATGAAGAATACCTTTCATTTTTCTCTCTAAACATATAGGTCAATTGTTATATTTTGTAGATGCCATTACCCTTGACATCTGCAAAGGGAACAATAGAATGGACTCGATCAATGATAAAACAATGATTATAAGAAGTCACTCCCTGTATCCCTGGGATTACAGCCATCTTACCTTTAACAACAGTAGTGAAGGACCTAAGAAATGCCAGAAAGCGTCTTCTGTGAGGGTTGATGATGTCCGTTCCGGGAATAAGGTGTTAGCAGTGACTGTAGAAGATGTGGACATTGATACGGATATGGACAATCTTTGGCTTCAGTACGGTAGTAGTTACAAAAAAGAGATTACAAAAAAAGAAACTTTTACAATAAATTTAGACAAGTTGGAGGATATTTCCTTAATATTTCGAACGAACGGAAGCATTCCATTTCATCTCAAGTTTGACATAACTGATCCATCATTGACGAAAGGAGGAAGAGGGTTCATTATCTGCCTCAGAGGTATATATATATATATATATATATATATATATATATATATATATATATATATATATATATATATATATAGTATATATATATATATATATATATATATATATATATATGAAATAATTAAATCATCACATTGTCTAGCTTTAAATGACTAGAAATATAAAGAGCATCACTTACCTTTCCGAAGTTGCGTGTTGCACTTTATTATACACATCTACAGACCTGCATTTTAACTCTTAAACATTAACCTAGGGCTCGTTTTACAAAAGTCTTCAGTCAGAAATTCTAAGTCTTAATCCTACTTGTCATGGGACTGACCAATCAGCGATGCGTTGCCATGATAGTTAGGACTAAAAGTTAGGACTTAGGACCTTTCATAAAACGGGCTGCTGGTTTTAAACATTTTTACAGTTTAACTTTTCTACAGCTGAAACAGGTTATAGCATAAAAACAGGCCTAATAGTTACACGTTGTCAATGCAATAAATTTAACGAGTCGAAATCCAAAAAGCAAATACATTTATATAAATTATAACAATATAATAACATTGTATAACTGGACATTTTCGCACCTGGTTAATTTTGTTCATTTACGATAGAAAACAACATATTCACCCTGACTTAAATTTTCCTTTGATCACTATGATCACATGAATATCATGAAATCAATCATTTCAGGGCTAAAATGGTTGCAAAAATTAAACGGGAAATAATGTTGTCAGCTATACAGTGTTTCAATGTAATATTACATATACACTTTTTAGATCATATAGTACCAATGTTTAAATTCCAAAATACCCCCAAAACAAAGATAGTAATCCTTTTGAGTGAACGGATTTGACAGTAGCTAAGGGTTAAGTATTTGGACTAGTATTTGGCTTTCATACCTTTATTTTCTGGTGGAACTGTTCATATTTAAAAAAAATGCAAGATCAACCAAAGACGGAAACAATCGCCTTCGGTTTTTATTTTGGCTCTTTTGCAAACACATTCTGATAGTCAGCATGTATTGTATACATTACGTAACATAACACTTTATTTTCATTGGTGACGGTATATAACCATTGGCATAGCTTCTATTGAGGCAACCGAGAAATAAGACCATTGTAACATCCTCATTTTGTGTGATATTTGTTTTCCTCCTGGCTCCCGTGCCCGAGTTATATTAAAACTCAAACTACACTCATAGTACCAACATACCTTTTTTTCTAAACAGTAAGGTCATCATTGTTTAAAATAAAAGTTCTTTACATATTTCATTTTTCAGTTTTACCACGTAATGCCATTGTCGGTAGAAAGTCTGTTTGTGACGAAGTGATAAAAAAGAAGGGAAGAGGGAGAATGAAAATCAAGAAAAAATGTTAGTAAATTCGCAAAAAAAGGTAATATTTCTGTTACTTATCCGAGTGGATAAAATGTATCGAAAGAAAAAGAAGAAGAGGAGTGACCACACCCTCCGGAAGTCCAAAGCAGAATCTCAATATTCAGGAAAAAACCTTGTCGCAATTACCATAGACTGCTATACAATTTACAATCTAATAAATAAACAAAATTTGTTAAAATAGCTAGCGAGTAAACAGTTATTCTGTTTTATAAGATGGGCTATGTTATAAGTATATATGGCCCATGGATCGTGGAAGATGCAATACTATTAAAGTATTGTGCTTTATAGATTATATATACTTCTATTTTTCTACACGCATCTTCAGATCTATCGTCATTTACATAGGATAATACCATTAACAGGTATCTCTAACACCGAGCTCTCACGTATGGACCCCCAAACATCGCTATCTAAACATACATTTTGTGTATGCGTAGATGGCCAAATGGATAGGGCGTCGTTCATGGGAACCATGTGATTATTACCGTAGGTCAAGAGTTCGAACCCCGAGAAATCCCCAGAGAGAGAGAGAGAGTATTTGCTATCAAGACCATTTCTATCAAGACCATTAACTGACTGACTCATATTTAGTAGATATTTATTAAGGAATTTTCAAGAGATTTAAGTTTTACAGTTTTAAATGTAAGGTGGTTTTTAGGCGTGGGTCCACTGTATGTACTTGATCAAAAGCACGTGTTTATAACAATAAAACTTAATTCATATATAAAATTAATTCAGTTATACATAAATTTTCAGCTTTAAAACGGCGCAAGAAACAAAGAAAGGACGGGAAAAAAAGGAAAAACAAATCAAGGAACAAAAAGAGAGGATGAACTGACACTGTCACTACAAAGCTATATGTAAACTAAATATGAATGGCACTAAAGTATATAAATAGATAATATGACCACTTTTTTTCTATAAATGTCTGATATTATACTTCGTCTTTTTTATCTATGTTGTGAACGTTCTCCTTCACTGAATTTCAAAGGTTTTCCGCGGCCGAGTGATTACAGCGTCACGCTTTAAATCATGAAGTCACTCACTTCTCTTCAGCTTAGGTTTGAGCCCCTCTGAAAGCCTAAACTGATTTTTGTTTACTTGCGGAAGGCTGGTGGTCTCTTCCCATGTATATTGTAAACGGGTTCTCTCTTCCACCATTAAAAACTGGCCGCCAATCATATAACCGAGAAATTGTGAGTGTGGCGTAAATCACTAATCAAAATCAGAAAATCACGGAACTTCACAAAATTCTTTTTTCTTTTTTTTCTTTTTTTTTGGGGGGGGGGTGGGAGTGGGTCATAAAATTTATTTGTTTTGTGAATTATCATTTATCTGTTTCGAAGAATCATCACCACCGAAAAACAGACTTTTAAAATGTTTAGCGTCTGAGACACCTTGTGAACTCCTTATGGAGAGTATACCAAAACAATCCATTTTTCGATTATTTATAGGCTAGTAAGAGATTCAAGACTTTCCTATGCCAGGAATATCCCTCGGCGGAGGCGGCTGGCTTTTCCAGTCCTTCGAATGAGAAGCTTAAAACCACGGACACAGTAGATGTCGGCACGTTAAAGAACCCTCACTGCCTAATGGCCGTAAGTGCTGAGCATAGGCCAAAATTTGAAGCCTTTCACCGACATTTGGTGACGTCTCAATATGAGTGAGAGATTCTTGAGTGGGACGCTAAACAACAATACCACAACAACAGGACTCGCACGTCGCAACTGAATATTATATTGAAAGATGATTTTAAACACATCGATTGCTTGCTTTACCTATTTTTGACACAGAATCTGTGATATCAGAGAGTGCATGGAACTCCGATTATGGGCATTACCTAACTTTTACACAAAACTGTGACGTTAAAAAGTGCAAGAAAATCATGAGACTCGTGCTGTATAGCGTTTAGGAAGCATTGTGAGTTTCCTGATATAAACGTATTGAAATTCATGAAGGAAAAATGAAAATTATATTACTTTGGTGAATTTTATTATTTGATGTTGTTTTTATGTTCATCTCATAAAGTAATTAACTTGTTTTGTTTGTTTGTTTGTTGTGTTACACCCCGTCCAGAATATCTCACTTACATTGAAATGTCACCAGCTTTATTTTGGCCAGTGCTATGGAATGACGCTAATGCAATGAGGCTCCTGTAGTGCCACGCCTGCCCTGACACGTGACCTTGGTTTTATGCCTCATCAGAAAGATCAATGACCGAGTGTTTGGCGAAGGAACAGTCATTACGGTTTTACCAAGTCTTTTGTATGACCCGGTACCGGGAATCTAACTCGGGGCCCTCCGCTTGCGAGTCGAACGCTCGACCACAAAACCATTGCAAGTTTACGTGAAAAATAGCCACTTTGCACGAGGAAATAAGTTGAAAAAGCACCTTTGACTGCACAGGATTTATACACTGAGCTGTAGTCACCATGACAAAAACTTTTGAAGCGTTATTTGGTGTCGGAAATATTTTAATCATAATATTAGGTACGCTTACTATTGAGGACATTCCCGATATGAATCTTGTCAAAACAAACTCGTGCAGAGCCCAGGCCATGTCTTGGAATACATAGTTTTATACTTGCATGTCCACCTTAACCTATACTTACCGACTTTTGTTGTTGTTTGTTTTTTTAATCATTTTATTTTATTCATTTATTTTTCATATTTGCTTAGGAATGAGATTTTCAACAGTCATATTTTCCCCGGAGCAGTAGTTGTATAATTCCGTATTTTATATGTAAGGAAACATGATATTCTTTTGTTTTTTAACACAGTGAACATAAGAGTAACGAAATATCCTGAGGAACTATGTTTACTTTATAAATTCAAATTTAAATTTACTTCTCATAAAATTGGGTGTATTGACCTAATGCATTTAGATTCCTCCGTAAGCTTAACATAAAGTTAGATATAGTTCCATCTAAGTGTAATAAGAATATTTTATTCCAAGGTTCGGAACTAGATATATTAGAGTTCTGAAAATATATACTGTATGTGTATTTAAATTAGCGCATTCATATTTTAGCGCTCTCAGATGGGACATAAACGTATTAGCGCAATTTTGAATTCGCGCAATTAAATGTATTAGTTTTGTCGTGTATAAAGAATGACAAGACGGAGAAATTTTAGCGCTGCCCTTGAATTAGCGCAATGACTTGAGTGCAAAAGGCGCTAATATTAGAATAACGCTAAAATAAATACACGTACAGTATAGCGAATTTGTATCTTTTGTTTGTTTATGTTTTGCATCTCTCTAAAGTGCTCCCTGAATTGACGACGTTCCTAGTTGCAGGTATTGTCTTATATATGAGCATATATAAGACTGAAAACAGGGTCCACAGGACAGTTTTGGAGGAAAATGTTATTTTTATGTTTTCAGAAACTTGAACATATATAGATTTTAAAAAACATGATGAGAATGAGCATAGGCCAGAACAGCTCTTTTTGCTTCCGGCTCGAAAAAACTACAAAATTAGAAATGATATGAAGGAATAACAATTCTTTGTTTTCTCTCATTTCATTGGTTATTTATAAGGACCTTTTTCTCAGCCAGTGGCTCACATAAAGACCGAAGCCTAGGACTTGTGTAATTACTATACCGTGTGTGTTATTAACAATTTCACGCTCATCATTACGTATCTTAAAGGGGCTTCCATTAGCTGTGTTTGTTGGCAGTTTTTTCACTTTTTATTACTTAGATTGATATACAATAACAAAAAGAGATATACACAGACATAGATAATTCTTAAATTCCTATATATCTTGTGAAAAGTGCTTGAGAAAGTCAGGTTTGGCAATTATTCACTATTTGTATATTCAAAATTACACGGACCTGACCATATTTTCTCACAATATATAAGATGTTTGTGTATAGCTCTTATTTGCTATTGTACATCAAGTACAAGTAGCTAAAGTAGAAAAAATAGATTTTTTTTTGGGGGGGGGGGAGGGTTTGATAGATTAATTCCTAGCTTGAAAAGAAATAAACCTAAACAATCACATCGACCATTAAAACCTTTTTTTTTCATTTCGGGTGTAACATTTTAATTACATCAGATCAAGCAAATGTAATAAAGATATATGTTATCTGAATTTATAATTTTATTAAAATCGTATTCACCGTTTATTACATTTACGGATTTATCAACAGCGGGAACATAATGTGAATCAACACTACAATATATATATATATATATTGTATGTGTGTACGTACGAGCGCGTGCGTTTTGAAAATGAACTTACCAAAACCTCGATGTACAAACACTAAATAAAACTTACCCTCAAATCTAAAATTTATTCATGCCGCAAATGTAATACAATAAATGATAAATAAAAAACATAAATACATGTAAATGGCAACAGGAAGACTTCCTGATAAATTTATAACAAAAGTTGTGTTATACCCTACCCTGATTGGATGAGAATGTTAAATGTGTATGTAAATAATTAATATATAATTTGTCAAAGTAACATGTTTATCGAAATGTAATATATGCTGTGTGTTATCTTGTTCAGTGCCCAATATAGCTCTAATATTTTTATTTTACATAGTAAACCGATAAATTGAAAACTTTAGAGATAATGATTGAGGATTGATACATTTATGTATTGATAAAAGATTATGGAATCGCACGTTCACATTTTGAAGGGAATTCCCTATATTACTTGGCAACGTTTACAAAATGGAGTTGTATGTACTTGACTTTTCTATGTACATTTACCTAATGACACGAGTTCTTCTATATACTATATAATGACACAAGTTTGCCTATGTACTTAATGGCACTTATTTGTCTATGTAATTGGTGCGACGAGTTTGTCTAAGTACCTAATGACACGAGTTCTTCTATGTACTTGATGACACGAGTGTGTCTAAGAACCTAATTACACGAGTTTGTCGATGTATTTAATCTATTATTGACACACGTTTGTCTATGTACTTAATGAAACGAGTTTGTAAATGTACTTATCTATGTACTAAATGACATGTTTCTCCGTGTACATGATAACATTACTTTAACAGATCTAGTTTAGAGCATAATTTCGATAGAATTAATTACACTATTTTTATATTTGCATCTCACTAATTCTGATTATCAATCTGTTATATTCTTGAAAAGACAAATATTAAGTACAAAAAGGTCGTAAATTACACTTCCGGTTTAAACTTTACCGAACCAGGAAATAGCTATAGAAGTTAATTTTGAATGCAAATGCAAATAAAAACAGGAATCATTCATATTATGGATTAATTTTTGACAAATGTCAATTTACTGTGTTGAACAAAGTCCACCGGACGTCTAGGTTTCGCAGTGGTTAAATCGTTTAGTTGTCAATAATCTTATCTAAAATCCATCGAAATGTCCTCCATGCCCGAACGTTAAAATAGATGTTTACTTTTAGTTCTTACTTTGCAGATTAAATCACTGGATATCTACTTTAATCTCCTTCCATAACAGAGTGCCACTGTTTACTTCATACCTAACCTTTTCTGTCGCTGCTTCCTGGACATTTTCCGTCTAGTATTCTTTCTTTTTCGAAATTTTCTTTTCAAACCTGCAAAATTAATTAAAACCTATATAGTATCATACTAATAGTAAAATGAACACAAAATGATTTTTTAAAAATGGTATCAATTACAAAAAAAAAGTTATAAACGGAAGTTATTTTTCTACATCCCGTCCAGACTCTTACACAGAGATATCGACCCTTGCACTCCTCAACAATCTCTGTCAATGTCTATAAAAGGTCTAAAAACACGTGGTCATGTAACTAACAGAATGTATATAAAAACAAATTACACAGAGTGAGGAAACGTTACGCAAAAATATCCATTTTTAAAAAGTATTTTCACCCCAAACAGTATTTTTTTATGTCAGCACTAAAAATAAATGCAAAAAAGACCGATACCTTATAAAAAAGCAAAATCTATAGTAAATTTATATATTTTGCCAGAAACTGGCAAAAATCCAGACGTTGACAGAGATTGATGAGGAGTGCAAAGTCCGACAACTCTGTGTAAGAGATTCAATCCCGCCAAGATTGTGTCATGTATATGGGTATGTCACCAAATTTAGTGAAATACCACAAATATTGACCTGTGTCATGAAATGACGCCAATGCATAGAGGATTCGTCTATCACGACTGCCGTGACACGAGGTGTCGAATTCTCATTCAAAAGACCAAGGACTTTCACTTCTCATGCCGAGCGTTTGGCGAATGAACAATCACTACCTATTACATTGAAGTCTTGTCTATTGCGCAGTACCGGTAGTTGAACACGGTTCCTTCACTTGTGAGTCAAACGCTCCATCACAAGACAACCGCAGGTGGTTAAAACCTAAAAAAAAGGTCTTGGTAAGTACAGGGTGTTTCATAATATCTGGAAACATTTAAACCGTTTATATATACTTAACTTAACAATGAAATCATAATGATAGTATATCAAAATGTTTCATATCTCTATATTAGTTTATCGATCACCAGTTTTCAACATAATCTTTTGTATATTATTAATCACACACTGTTGAAATATAAAAAATCTCAGATACCAAAGTATAAATCAATAGAATGTCCAAGACGTTTCCTTGATAATAACAAGCAGCGATAAGAACCGATATAAGATAACAGTTGCCAGTCTCGTCCGGTAAATCCGTTACCGAGTTAATTAACAGTAACTGTTTAGTATTCACAACATACCATTAATTGTCCATTTTGTCCGAAATTTTGGAACCTCACTTTTAAAAAAAGCACATATATCTATTCGCAGAACAAGCCTGATAAATAATGCATTATTTTAAAGTCACATTCCGGGAAAGTTATTGTAATATCTGAAAGTGTTTACCGAAATCAATTCCTAACAATTCCTTTAAAAATCGTCGTATTAATGGAGGTATTAACAATATTCAGTTGGAAAGCTGAAATTTCCGTCGGTTGGCAAGATATGCTAAAGAGTCTTTTGGGACATTTCATATGAGGACAACCTTACTACGCTTCAGATAATTGATTTGCTGAGAGATTGAAGAGTAGTAAGAGTTTCTTTATATGGAATGTCACATCCTTTTACCGCTTTACCGCGTCAGCCAATCAGCGAGCGTATACGATTTTGTAGGAATACATAATGGTCTCAGGACGACATATGCCCGGAAATGGGTAAAAGGAATTCACGTCTCAACTAGAGGCATTATGATATGACACGACTTGATGCCGACGGATTATTGAAAATCATAGATCAAATTAGCAACCTACCAAATTTCAAGCAGCATCGACGAGAAATACATCGTTAACAGATCGATATGTTGCGGTGAAAATGTCAGCGCATTGTAGATCTTTGTTGTGATCACTGGTTAATAGGGAAAAACAGCCCAAAACATTAAAATATCCACTTAAAAGGGGAAATAACTCCCATAAGGGTTAACCTGAAAATTTCGGTCCATTTAATTTTTTGTAGATCTCTGCATGCCGAACATTTTTGCTTCATTCACTTCTACTCTATCTATTATACTTTTCAGATAATGTCAAAAAACATCCAAAAACATGGAAAATTCACAAAAAGGGGAAATAACTCACATAAGGGTCGACCCGACAATTTTTACCAAAATGAAGTATTTGTAGATATTTGGAGATACATGTATTAAATCAAAAATATCTGCTGACTCATTCGTTCTATATTTAGCCATGGCAGCCATGTTTGGTCCTAGCCCCTTTTCATCCGCAAACTTTATCAAAGGATCAAACTTTACATGGTTATACTTCCTGTCAAGTTTGGTTCAAATTGGTCCAATTATTCTGGAGAAGTAGTCAAAAATGTTGAAAATTTTATTAAAAGAAACTTAAATATTCCATTTACTTAGGTGCCTGTGACGTTCACCTTTGACCCCATGACCTTAAAATTTTGTCAAAAAGATTCGCAGATAATTCCTAACAACTTTCGCATATATCTTTGCATACAAAAAGTCGATCAGTTTTGAGTTATTAAACAATTTCTAATACAAATATACCCTGTGTTACTGATGCGCCCTCTAGTGACTCGTTTATGGACAGATTTCATTTTTGTAGATATTGACTTAACAATCATCATGCATACAAATTTGAAAATCATCTGATAATTGGTTCATAAGAAAAAAGATTTTTAAAAATGTACAGAGTTTATGTCCTTTTTTCCCCTTTTAGTGTCCCTATTAGTCCTATCCCTTTTTTATTAGCAAACGTTATGCGGCTTTACATGGGGATGCTATATGCCAAGTTTGGTGAAAAGTGGCCCACTGGTTCTTGAGAAGAAGATGTTTAAATGCAAAAGTTAACAGACGGACAAAGACGGACGACGGACAAAGACGGACGACGGACGCCGGACGACGACGGATGCCGGACGACGACGGACGACGGACGTCAGACCTTTGGGCCAGGTGAGCTAAAAAGCCTCAACATGACAAACAATTGCCAATCCCTAACGGGGTGGGACCAGGTGTCTTTAAGGATTCGAAAACTTGGAATCAAACAGTGACATATATCTTAAATCAGTCATGATGACAACATGTGATGGGCACATGTTCCTTACATTTCTGAGCATACCACTTAGATACACAGCGGTAACAGGTTAAAGGGGCATTCGAAGTGTTTATCCAAAACCGTATTACGATTTCTTCTACTTTTACTAGTTGTACTTGATATACAATAACATTATATACCTGCTATACACAGACTTAAAAAATCTTATACAGTGAAACATGCTTTAGCGACCACCTGTGTATAAAGACCACCTTGTCATAAAGACCGCTATTGGCTGTCCCCAATAGTACCATTTGTGTACAAATCAACCTCTATATAAAGACCACCTCCCTATAAAGACTGGTTCTGTTTTTTTCCCTAAAAGGGTCTTTATATACAAGTTTCACTGTATTCCTATATATTTTGTGAAAATAAAGTCAGGTCTGTTGTGATATCCATATATAAAAAGTAAGGCTGATGTTTTCATTTGCAAGTGAAGAAGTGTCAAAGCAGGGTTTCTGAAGCAATTTTCACAAAATATACAGGAATTTAAGAATTTTAACGCCTGTTTATATTTCTTTTTTTGTTATTGTATATCAATCTAAGTAGTTAAAAGGAAAACAAAATTAGAACAAAAAACACACACCGCTAATGCCCCTTTAATCAAAGGTTAATTAATGACAATTTAATCAAATTATTTTTTTATTTTTATTTTCCTTTCATGTCTCTGAGATATACTTTATATTTACTCACCCTTTTTATTTCTAAACATTCGCTTCTTTCTCTTTGCATTCCCATTGATTCTATTAACACCATTTGTGCAACTGACTTTGTCTAAATCTGTGTCCAGAACACTGGTCTTTTTCACTGTTAAAATAGAATTTGATACAATATTATCTGTGTTTGCCACAGGTGAAGAATTTCATTAAATGCTTATTAAATATTTATGACATTATCTATGATTAAATTATTGACTACCAAACATCGAATATTCCTCCAAGACTTCCAAGCGCATGTCAAGTGCTACGTTGTTGTTCCATGGAATCAGGGGCCAAAAATATTATTTGGCGATTTTCGATGTATCACACCTAGCCAGAGAAAGGATATCAGCTTTAATTCTCATATCAAAGAATCTACATACGATGTATATGAGTCAGAGGAATCGTTAACATCAGCATAAACTTTCCCAATATCTTTATACACAGAGTTGTCGGTCCTTGCATTCCTCAACAATCTCTGTCAACGTCGCGATTTTTGCCAGTTTCTGACAAAATACATAAACTTACTGTAGATTTTGCTCTTTATAAGGTATCGGTCTTTTATGCATACATTTTAGTGCGTGCATAGAAAAAACACCACCTGAGGTGAAAATACTTTTTAAAAATGGTTATAACTATAGGAATTCTGTTTTTCCGAAAAGTTTCCTTACTCTGCGTAATTTGTTTTTATATACATTCTGTGGGTTACATGACAATGTCTTTTGCGACTTCTTTTTAGACATTGACAGAGATTGTTGTGGAATGTGCGGACCGAAAACTGTTTCAACTTTGAATCGTGTCGTATTCTTAATTCTTGTGATGGCTCGGCGGTCGACCATGGAGTAAAACTCGCTTGCCGAAAGTCCGAGTTCTCTAGGTCATTGCCATTGCTGGTGGATTGTTTGAGATTCCGAGGGTATACATAAACACAGTATGTGGTGTTTCGGTATTTTACAGTAAAGAAATATTTAGAAGGGATATCGCAGTTTAAAATCCTAACTTATGAAAAGCATAGATAGTCGTCTTTTTACGGAGGTTACTCTTCGGATTCGGGAATACATTTAGATTACTTTTTGGCCTTTTTGATCACATTCTGTTTCAGAATTTAATATTTATTTTAAACTCGGGCTCCATTGATGTAGTCAATGATGACAAAAACGTCGTCTTAAGCATTTGTTTTGGTACATTTTTTTACAAAATTTTAGCTTAGGTATTATGTTAATGTAATTCAATTCCCTAAAGAATACAAAATTCATCTTTATTGTGCACTGGCACTTTGAAGAACTCTCACTGCAATGACACAGGTAAACATTCAGACACATTTGTACACCTGGTGACTTTACCATTTAAATGGACTACACCAATCTACACTATCCTGAAGCAATGCCGGTCCAATATTTTTCTTTACCAACTAAAAGATACAATATATACTAATATACTGATCAATACTTACATTTAAAAACCAATATAAAACCTCTTCCAGCTTTTGAACGTCGTTTTGTTACAAATTTTATTTGCAGGTACCCTTCGTTGAACTGTATTTTACTTTTTGATGACGTCATGATATCCCTAATATTGTGTTTACACGATTTATTATGCACGTGCCATATTGTAAATTGATCTTTATCATTATCCAAGTCTAGATCTTCTAGCATCAGGAGTATACTTTTTCCATTCCCTATCTTGAAACGCAAAAAAAAACAAATGATATACGATACTCAGTGAATCATTCAGCAAGGCAAAATAATTAACAATTTTGTTATGGTAAAATTTTTCACTTGACAATGTTCAGATATAAACTGATCTGAATTATATCATAAATATGTTTTTACTTTTTTTTTTTTTTTGTATTCCATTACGAAAATTCCGAGTTGTTCCCCTTGACTATACCTCTTATATTGATGGATACAAAAGTAATAATAGCGCTGTTTACATAAAATGATACATCATTACCTCGTAATTTCAGGATTTCGTTATTGTGTTCGTGAATTTATCGCTCTAAATTAGCAAGAAAAGTATCTTTTGACGAAAGGCGTCAAATTCCAAAAAACTTCTCTTTTAGCAAAGAAACAGCGGGGATAATATTTGAAATTTGTTGGCTATGAAATTATCGCACCGTTGGTTGTCGAGGATATATATATATATATAAATTTACTTGTCGTCCCGAAAATTTGACTTTTATCTCGTCCGTGTCGTTAGTCAATTTAGTGCTTTATATATTATTTTCTTGACTTGTATCTATTGCTTAGATGCGACACCCTAGGATATATATTAATGTTGATTTATATATATATATATATATATATATATATATATATATATATAATATATATAATATATATATATACTATATATATTATATTATATATATATTATATAATATAATATAATTATATATATAAATATTATTATATATTTATATATATATATATATATATTATATATATATATATTATTATATATATTATATATATATATATTATATATATCTATATATATAATATATATATATATATAAATATATATACTATATATATTATCATATATATTATATATATATATATTATATATATATATATATATATTATTATATATATATGATATATATATTTATATATATATATATATATATATATATATATATATATATATATATATTACCATTATATTCTTTTTGCAAAACATTTTTCTTTCTCTGTAATTCCAGGGATAGTCTTCATGGCTCCGGATGAGTCCCCATGAGCTCTGTATAATTGTACCATGTCCACAGATGTCGTATAATTTATCTAAATACATAAAATTTGTGATACATTCTGTTACTTAGAAATTCCCGTACGTTTATGCAAAAGTGTGTTTAAATAACATACTCTAACATAAACAAGTTATTGGTTTAGAATTCCTAACAAAATTATCATTACACCTAAGATCTGACTTAATTTTGCTGGTTCATATAAGTGGGAAATGTACTCTTCTTTTTATTGTCGTCTGCTATAGAATTTGAATTGCGTTGTAATGACAACTATAGTAACATTTTAATTGTTCTCATGGTCTATTGAGCTAGGTTGTAGTCAAATTATTACACTGAATTCTCATAACACCAAGTCAACGTTCATTTGCATGTTCATTTTGTCTCCGATACCGAGACGTCACCAAATTTTGTTGAATGTCGCAATTTTTTATTTGTACTCTGGATCTTTGCAGGACTTTTACTGTGCCATGCCTGCCTCGGCACGGGATCATACCCCCCTACTGAAAAAAACGTAACTGCACTTCTGATGTGGAGCTGGGTGAACTGCTAAATGAGTAAAAACATTTCGCGATGAGTGTGGACGTTTTGTGATGAGTGTGGACCTTTTTTGATGAGTGGGGACGTTTTGTAATGAGCGGGACGTCTTGTGATGAGTGGGACGTTTTGTGATGAGTGGGGACGTTTCGTGATGAGTGGGGAGGTTTTGTGATGGGTGGAATGTTTTGTGTTGCTGGGGGACGTTTTGTGATGAGTGGGGACGTTTTGTGATGAGTTGGACGTATTGTGATGAGTGGGGATGTTTCGTGATGAGTGGGGACGTATTGTGATGAGTGGAATGTTTTGTGATGAGTGGGGACGATTTGTGATGAGTGGGGACGTTTCGTGGTGAGTGGGGACGTTTTGTGATGAGTGGGATGTTTTGTGATGAGTGGGGACGTTTTTGTGATGAGTGGGACGTTTTGTGATGAGTGGGGACGTTTCGTGGTGAGTGGGGACATTTCGTGATAACTTGGTAGGTGTCGTGATGAGTGGTGATGTTTCACGCCAATGGCCATTTCACATTTACAGAAAAAACCGTGTATTCCCTTAAATAATCGTAAACTAGCAATCACAGAATTGCAGATGATCGCAGACTTTAAACGTCTGTAATATGCAGATTATCTAAGATTTTTAGGTAATAGAATAACAGATCATCGCAGATTTTCAGGTAACAGAATTACAGATCATCGCAGACTTTCAGGTAATATAATAACAGACCATCGCAGATATTCAGGTAACAGAATTACAGATCATCGCTGATTTTCAAGTAACAGAATTACAGATCATCGCAGACTTTCAGGTAATATAATAACAGACCATTGCAGATATTCAGGTAACAGAATTACAGATCATCGCAGATTTTCAGGTAACAGAATTACAGATCTTCGCAGATATTCACGAAACAAAACTACAGATCATCGCAGATTTTCAGGTAACAGATTTACAGATCATCGCAGATATTCAGGTAACAGAATTACAGATCATCGCAGATTTTCAGGTAACAGAATTACAGATCATCGCAGATTTTCAAGTAACAGAATTACATATGATCGCAGATTTTCAAGACAGAATTACAGATGACCGCAGATTTTCAGGTTACAGAACTGCAATTTATCGAAGATTTTCAGGTAACGGACATGCAGATGATCGCAGATTTCCAGGAAGTAAAGTCTAATATTTTCGCGTAAATTTGTGTTTTGGTAACAACTTTTATGAGTTAAACACTTACATAAAAATATAATGAAAATCAAAACAATATAAATAATCAAACACCCATAATAAGCCATTTTCTGTATTGATTGATATAAAGAACCGAAGCGGATTGTAATCTATAGCACCTACGAACAATACTCTCCAATACTCACCCTCCTTAATACACTGGTATCCTTTTGTTATGATTGCAGAACCAACCATTCCGAGACAGTTCCGATTCTGTGTCACAGCTATTGGTTCCAAGCCAGACCAATTTATACTACACGACCTCTTGAAGTAGCATTTGTTCCTTTGTGCAAGAAGCTGCGGCGATAGTCCTCTACATTTAACATCAGATGAAGGACAGAAATCCAATACGACGGATTCTATTTCCGGGGCGTATATAACTGATCCATATGGACACGAGAAAGATATTGATTTCTCTGTTGGTGTAATACATTCTTGAATTGTTGCTGAAACTGAAAGTAGAACAAATAGTAGAGTTCTGTTTCCGAAAATATTACTGAATATTTTTTTTTCAATTTCAAGCAATTTCAGTAGCAACATGGTTGGGTGTAAATACCATCTCCTCAATGTTGTGAGTAAGCCACAACCACACCAGGACGTCTTTCTGACAGTATTATTACGTCACCCTGTCAATGTCACGATACGCAGACTTATGCAAAGTGCACAGAACATAATTCAGTGCATTTCTCATACACCGAAAAAAATCAGTTCAATGCTTAAATACATCTTTTTCCTGGAAAGTTTTGTTATTTGAGCCATTATCGACCTTTTACTACAGGAAACATATTCACCCTGCCCTGAATCACCATAGCCTCACGGATTGCATGTATATCAAAGATTATATTTAGCTTGAAAATTTCGCTTTCATTTTAAAGTCCCCCTCTCATCTAAGTATATTAATCAATTACTTTTCCAAGTATACAATATTAAACAAATGTATATCTCAAAAACGGATTTTTGTCTGAGTAGATTCATTCTTTGCATGAATTTTACTTCAAGACGCATTGACTGCCTGTTTCAGTAAAGAAAAACAAGTACGCTAATGACCATGATTCAAATCCTGGCCTCCTCAATGCGTGACTAATAGAATCTTACATGATTGTTTGTTGTGGACATGGAAATCTTAAAACCAGAGGGAAAGAACTTGATTATCCAGAACGAGGCTTTTAAGATTTCCCTGTCCATAACAATCAATCATGTTTGATTCTTTTTCTCCCACATTTCCAGTCTTTAAAACAGGGCAAAGGTCAATAAAACCACGTTCAAAGTTCAAGAATTAGATAGTGTGTCTATGACGTCACGGCGCGTGTGAGCCGTCTCTCCCGAGGGAAGGAAAGACAGGTTTATCTTTTTACGGTTAATCATTGTGTTTTACGGGCAAGTGTGAGAGAAAAATGTTTCCCCGGCGAGCCATTATGTATTAACATAGCAGCAGATCCCGACCCTTGATTAAGAACAATATTCAGAGATATTGACATGAAGTTGGTAAATGATATTGATTGATATTGATCTATATATATTGACTTATTTTGCAATAACAGCTCACAAGGCATATGTTTCATCTCAATACTGAATATAGTCCAGAAAATAATATGCATGTGCGATTTTGTTTGCAAACAAGACAAACTCGGACATCTGGAAAAACCCATAGGTGGAACCAGGTGTCACGGAAGTGTGATCATTTCGTGTTTACCGAAAAGATAATTGAATCGACCATAATTTATTTTCTTCCAAAAGTTGAATTCAAACGTTATTTTTACACCTTTATGACTACAACTAATCAATACTGTATACCTGGAAAAATAGTTTCGTTCCCGTGTAATTTTCCCCATTTTAGCCCATAGATGGCGAATTTTAAAATGAAGCACGGACATACATGCCATCTTTGATAAAAAGTTTCTTTCGGGCGAATTTCAGAAGGGGAGAATGAACAGTTACCTCTCTACATAAAATGATCGTTAGTCGAACAAGCTGCATGGTACACAACTGTGCTGTTAATTCCAATAACTATGAATACTTTGTTTGAATATACAGATTTTGTTATTTTCTTTTATTCATTCAAAAACAGAACCCCAGCAGAGTGCAATTAATATATATATGTGTGTGTGTGTGTGTGTGTGTGTGTGTGTGTGTGTGTGTGTGTGTGTGTGTGTGTGTGTGTGTGTGTGTGTGTGTGTGTGTGAATACCCTCTTTTCGACACAACAAAATCAGTTTTTATAGGGAGGTGGTATTTATATAGATGTTGATATGTACACAAATGGTACTATTGGGTCTTTATGACCAGGTGGTCTTTATACACAGGTGGTCGCTAAAGCAAGTTTCTTTTCTGTAGGTCCATGCTGCGATTATTTAGCTTGAAAATGTCGTTTTCATTTTAAATTCGTCTTCTCATCTAAAAACGAAAATAGCTAAAATTAAACGAGAGCAAAACTTTTCGAGTATACAGTAAATCTAAGAAATATCAACTTACTATTTGCTATGGATTCCAATGTATTTTCTATCTCATTCAAACTGGCTGGCAAGTAAGACCTGTAGCTGGATTTCTTGACTGATGTGATGTTCACTTTGAAGAAAGATTAACATCATGATGAACATAGATTAAATCAAAATGTTAAAGATAAAAATCAAACACGCTTATTGTGTTTAATCGCCATTATCATCCCTTCTTGTAAAATTCAAAACAAACTTGTATTTTGTTGGTATACTCATTGTATTGAGTCTTGCCAAGGACAAACATGCATTCATCGTTCACTCTGAATATACCGAGTACCGAATCGGGATTCTCTTACGTTTTCCTTAACTCAAATCGTTTTAATAGAGCTGGAAAGAAAGCTAGTACCAATGAATAATCGAAATTCCTAGACCATTAGAATACGACAAATTAGATATACAAATTGTCTCAAGATGAAGAACAATTCCAAATCACAAACGGGATTACACCAGGTGTCCGAAAAGAGTCGGCATCCCCTTCTAGCATGGCACATCCGTCGCAAATGCCACATGGAAACCTCAGGATTTCGGTGAAAAGTCCAAGTACAAAAAGTGAACATGTAAATGCTGAATTGATGTAGTGTACAGTAGTATGACATGAATTGACTGTTATAGTTTTTGTAATATTTTTTTTCTTTTGTCACCCTGCTGTATTCAAGATAACCTTTTACTTAACTTTCTTTCAAACGATAAAGAAACTTCCTGAGTCTTAGAAACTCTCTAGAGAACACCCGATTTGGGATTCCATATATTCCAACTGAAGACAAGCATATCCTTAATGAGACTTCGCTTTATTTGCATTAGCCAAAACACAGATTAAAATCGGTGGTACTTCACCCTTAGTTCGTTCCTTCACCGTTAAAGTTTAAAAATATGGTAATGCATTAAACAATAATACAATGGTAAGTCATCCATATATAAATAAATTACCTGTATATACCAGTAACAAATCACCACCGTTAACAAAACTACGATTTCTTTTCAGTCTGAAGCGAAAACGTCCATCAGTACTTCTGTAAGATTTAGCGGCACCTTCTTTTATTTTTCTCTTAATCCTCCTTTCTTTCAAACTCATCTCTATACGAATTTTGTCCAATTTCTTCATTTTATCTACTTTAACGTGGAGTGTTGAATTTTCCGGAAGTTTAAGCTGTCGTCTGCAATGCTGTCCAGTCCTTCTATTTGCTCGATAATTTCGAACACGAAGTAAGCCTTTAGATGATTGTATAATGGTATTCCCTCGTGAACAAAAATCAAAAACAACACCTGAAAGGCGAAAATGTTTTACAGTGGGTATTCTCAGACAGATTTAGCAACATATTTTGATTTATAATAGGCCGTTCAGTTTTGTCGGAATACTTTGCACTAAGATCACGTGACGTCAACAGAAATGTGCCCTAGGTAACCTCCGGTTTCGTATTATTTATTTCTTTCTTGTAAAGATAATGAGTGTCATGTCTTTCCTGTAGACAGCTCCTTATACTGTATGTAATCCATATTCCTGAACATCTATACAGTTAATGCCTTAACCGGAAATGATGCTGGTCCCATTTTTCTTTGACGCTGCATACTAACATGACAAACCGTGACGTATTGAGACAATTCCGAAAATGGTCTATCAGGGTCTTGTATTATATCACTTTTTCGGAAATATATCTATATTAAATTGGAGCTCAACTGATGAAGTTTAATTGACAGACACGACCGTCTTGAGCATTTGTTTTGGACTCTTTTGTAAAACTATAACTTTAGTATGGGTAGTTATATTTGTATCGTAATATTTTGATAAAATAATAAAACTTATTTTTAAATTCAATAAACTTTCTATATTGAAGAAACCGAATTTGGTAAATACTATTACTATTATTATTATTATTATTATTATTATTATTATTATTATTATTATTAATAATGTTTTTATTGTTGTGGGATCTCTTTAACGAGTGGTTAGACACTCGCGTTTCCAAACATGAAGTCTTTCACCTGCAGTTAGTGTGGGTAAACTGAATTTGTGAGGAATTTTGCCAGTTAAGTTGTGGAAGTATTTAGTCTCTTTCCAGATACATCGGCTGCCACGATGTAACTGAAAAATGTTGTGTGACGTGCAACAATATTCAGACAAAATAAAAAAAAAACGAAAATTATCATGCTTGTGTTGGTATAATCTTCATTTTGTTGTGGTATAATCTTCATTTCATATACATCAGTATACATCAACATCATATTTCAGAAATGAATATATGCTACAACATCGGAATATCCACTTAAAGACTGAAATGAAGTGATTTACTATATATATACATGATTATCAAACAGTTACAATACAGAGTTCATTACACTCCTGCAATACGTAACGTCGTATTGCGCTGTAGTTAGATACGGAAATTTCACCGGAACTACTTTTCTAAATGGGATTCATGTTATTCAAAATATTTGGTGGCGTCGTTAAAAGCGGAATGAATTTTAAATGTGTGTACACATTTAGATAAATAAGGGACATGTAATAAATACAAAACCACACAAATATTTCCATCAGTATCATTAGACTGCACTTGATCGTTGAAGCAGATGGATTCAACTCGACTTACGCTCTCGTTAAATCCATCCGCTACAACTATCGCGTGCAGTCTGATGATATTGTCGTTCATGCATTTCCAATTTTGATATGAATAAACGACAATATGGATAGAAACATATGTGTAGTTTTGTCTATGCATATGAAGATTAAGTTGTATTATGACAAAATTTTTACGACATCTCGCGTTACATATCATTTCCATCAATGCGCCAATTTCATTTATATACATGTATATCTTTATCTATTGTCATTTTTGGGGATGACATCGTGACATATACAACAGCTACATCATATACATTTACATAAACTCTTTAGGCAACCAGGAAGTTAAATATATTCCAGTTTATGATCTACACACCTATGTCAGGTACGTCAATTTAAATCACTTGAGTACATACAAAATGATTGACGGGCAAACACGGAAATGTTTGTTACATGTGATTATTTACCTGTCGGTTTTAATTCTGATAAAGTGTTTGATCCAGACGTGATACACTCAACAGCATACCTGTATATTTCCCTGTATCAAAAATATTTATTTTGTTGGGATTGTAGTGAATATAAGTTACATTTTAGACTTTAAAGCTTTTAATGAATTAAGTCTGCACTCTGTATAACGTCAATGTACGACATTACGATAAAAGTTTCACAGTTATCATTAATTTTTCGCGCTCATACTGTTCCGTACAGATAGTCTGCTACAGAATTTATATTATCGTTCATTGCGTTCTTTAGAAAGCACCCTTACCTAAGATGCACGTGGGTGAAATTTTTATTCTTGTCATATAAATCGAAGATGGGATAAAACCTAACATTGTTTTCGAAACAATTTAGCATCAAGCCTAAGCCAATTGTACTAAATATTATAAACACAACACCAAAATTATAGATTTGAAAGAAAACAAACGTTGAAGACAATCGTTTCTGTCAATAAAGACAACAGCTTAACAATAGACACTGATAACTCAAAATAGACATCTTGTGAAAATAAGGTCACGCCCAGTGTCGTATGTATAAATAAAGGGTTAGGTTATCATTTGCAATCAAATAATTGCCAAACTGGGTTTTTTAGCACTTTTCACAAAACATATTGGAATTTAAGAATGTTTATGTCTGGGTATATTTATTTTTGCTACTTACTGTACATCAATCCATGTACGATATTCCGTTCTGCTTTGAATCATGACTATTTATTTCTACCAACAAATGTTTCTATCCATCGAAAAAAATATTGTCATTTATTGTTTTGTTGTAAATGCTGAGATTCCAAATTTTTAAAAGATTCGCGAGGATTAAAAAGCAAAATATCGACCAAGAAAATCTGTAATTTATATAGGATTTTTTGGTAGTTTGTTTTGTTTTGGGTTGATTTTGTTATGTTGAAATCATCAATTAATTACCAAAAGATATAATATTACGCGAAAGTGAAATTTCGATCATATATTCAACATTCTGTGTAATATTACCGTCATTTATAAAAAGAGAAAAAAGCAATAAATACTATAGCCTTCTTAACCGTGTCCTTTATGAATTTCAATTTGTAAGTAATTAAAGATGATATTGTCCAGGACTCCTTTCTATTTCTCACAAATTAAAAATTAAATACTGTTGTTAATTGTGAAACCAGTATACAACAAACCTTTAGGAATGCATCGAGGGACACCAAAGGTAATATAGCTGGCCATTTTCCCAATACAGCCTCTTCTCCTACCGATCGTCTTTGTAATTGATCCTCTTGTCACGGTGTCCATGGAAATGCGACATGTTTGTTGCCATTGACACTTCTTTCTCTCTTGTTCAAGAGAGTAAAAAGTTCCATGACAGTCTCTCTCGGAGTATTTACATCCATTTTCTCCGTCCTTTGTCGCACCAGCAACCAGATAAATATCGTACAGGATATATCCAGCGGGACAACTAAAAGTAATTTCATCATGGCTTCCTGCACATTTCGTTATCAAGCCTTGGTTCTTCCCTGTCAAATAAATTGCAATAATGTTTTAATGATTCCATATGAACCGTGATTTGGTATTTATTTTATTTTATATGCTTCGTTATGCCATATTAAACGGATTTTGTTTTTGAATATACGTTGGCAACAGGTTTAAACGACAGAAATGGTTATTCATCTACAGGCCAGTTCACTTGCGGGCGACCGGCTGCCTCTTCTGGGATACAATGTAACCGGGTTCTCTACTTCCTCCACCAATAATAATGGCCGCCACCATATAACTGGAAAAAAAATGTTAAGTGTGGTGTAAAACACCATTCAAATTCAAATATATCAATCTACAATTTACCTAGAAAAAGAGACGTTCCGAAAATATATAGGCAAACTTTCCAACATGATAACAATCGACAGGAACTTTCTCTCACTAGAACTGACAAAACGTTGGGTCATGAAATGCGATGTTCTTATTCCCCTACCCTGGAAAGCAATATTTACCTCGACCGAAGTAAATATATATATTTAATTACATGACATTTTAAAATACTGACGTACAGTAAATATTCATTTCAATATGATTGAGAAAAGATTTGTTATAAACTTTAACAACGGGTTAAGCATAACGTGAGACACAAAATGCATTTTAATCAGACGGGGTTTGGTCGTAATGTTATATATATGATATTCACTTCTGGAAACCACGCGAGGTGAATATGATTTCAGACGTAATTAGAGATCTACGAAATGAACAATCAGAATGAACAGTTACAGCTATGTGATTAAACTCTTTTAGGGTTAAAGTCAGTGAAATTGAACATCACTTAATCGATTTGAACAGCATAAATAACTGAAAATCCTGTTTAGTGCTCTGCACTCATTTTAATTTGTAACATGATCAAGGAAAAACACTATTTAAGTCTAAATGGTTACTTGACCACAAATTTCCAAAAACTTTTCTTGAAACGTATTTTATCTACAGATGTCGTGTTTCCTGAAAATTTAATATAAATCTTTCAGACTGGATATGTTCATGGCAAAACGTTGTTCATGTGAAATGGGCGGAAGTTAAATCTTACTTTCTCATCCTAGCAAATCTGAATTATGTGTTAACACTGGTCATACAGTTATACTGAAGATTCATATAAACTTAACTTATTATTATAAATTAATTAGTAACCGACGCCCAGAATTTAGTACCCTTCATGAATTTGTGAGGCTTTGTCATTTATCCTGTCCCAGATTGTCAGAGTCGCAGATCAGAATGTCATTGTGAAAGATTGTCATTGTGCCAGATTTTCATTATACCATCTTGTCATTTTCCCAGATTGACATTACACCAGATTGCCATTATCCCAGATTTTCATTATCCCAGATTGCCATTATCCCAGATTGTCATTATCTCAGATTGCCATTACCCCAGAATTTCATTATACCAGATTGCCATTGTCCCAGATTGCCATTATCTCAGATTTTCTTTATCCAAGATTGTCATTATCTGAGATTGTCATTATCTCAGATTGCCATTATCCCAAATTGTCATTGTCCCAGATTTTCATTATCCCAGATTGTCATTATACCTGATTGCTATTATCCCAGATTTTCATTATCCAAGATTGTCATTATCCGAGATTGTCATTATCTCAGATTGCCCTTATCCCAGATTGCCATTACCCCAGATTTTTATTATCCTAGATTGCCATTGTCGCAGATTTTCATAGTTCGAAAACATAACATACGTATCAATAGCATTTTTTTTAACTTGAACAATTTGTCAAAGACTAAATAGCGTGTATATGAATAACTAGTACAATGGAGGAAGATATGACAGTCATTGACATCCTTTTGCCTCATATAGTAACTCATCAACCCCTGTGGTCACATTTTGACTCACCCAAATCAATAGATAGAATGGTCTACTGTCATAATTTAGGGGTGAACAAATTAAAATTGAATGTAAGGTTTTTGTAAAATTTGAATTCTAAATCACACACTCCTAAATTCTAAGAGTGGACTTTACCAATTTTTGAAATGGGTGAGTTCAAACGTGGTTTTAGGGGTCAATGAGTTAACCATGGGAGATATCGGTAATATTGAGTCTGTACAAATCATTATAACCCCCTACTGATCCTATGCTACTGCATTATATCGGCTATAAAGAAAACAATTTTGTGAGATGGCTTTATATCATTCATCAAATGTTAGACTTTTTTTCCCAAACAGAAGAAACAAATATTGTCATGGTAGATACTTAAGACGAAATCAACTAAAAGCCGGTCACTTGTTCGTGACCAGTATAATTACGTGTAATTTAGAATCATACTTAAATCATATTCAAATCAAAATTATCAACTGTTTATCCTTTAATCTGGTACTAATGTATGGAAAATATTGTCGGTTCCGAAATGGAAGTTCGCGCGGGAACTTTGCCAGGGTCCATTTTACATAGGGTTTCTATTCTACCAATAAAATTTTAACGTTACAATATGGCGGATTAATTTGGAAGTTGTAAAATGCCTATTAATGAAACAAATAAACAAATGTCCATGAAACAATTTCAGGTTTCAATCATCATTAATTTTCAAATTTGAATAAAAATTAATTTATAAAAAAATATATATTCACCTGTAATTGTGAAACCATGTTTAACATTCCATCTTTAAACAATCACTGCCATGAAATTTTGCGTAGTTAGTGTTTATTTATTTTTTTGAAATGAATCTAAGAATTTCATGTTCCCAAGTCTCTGGGTTTGATTTTAGATAGAGCCACGATTTTGTAAGTTTCGTAGTTTATAATAATTATTATAAGCTTATGCCTACCAGTAAATAGAGAATAAACTCCATCTAAAATAGCCAAGCAAATAAGCAAAGTCACGGTCGCCATGTTCAAATTCCAAAATCGATGTCCCAACTAAATGCCACTTTGACCTGTACGTTGTAATCATTCCTTCAATGAATATTGCTTCCGTATTTATAAAAATGAACACGAGACCAATCAAATAGAGTATATAAGTTCCTTGTTGACGTATATATACAAACATATATCAATGTGTTGAAAGCAGAAATGCTTTACTATTAAAGGTAGAGAACAAGATAGACATTATATCAAGCATTAAGTTAAAGTGCAATAAATAGAGAACTTTGTATCACATGCCATATCAACCCGAGACTCCAATATCAGCCCGATATACCATGTGATACAGATTTTGCCATGTTTTGTTGTTTTTATCATATTTTTTTTAAAAATTCCTACTGGTAAATAGACAAATATTAAATATCAACGATAAAAATATAGTTTCAATTTCTGTTATAATCACGATTTGCGTCCGTCTATGGAAATTCCTATAAGGCTATGTGGGCAGATCTCGGTAAAATTACGGAGCACACAAACTCTTTACACAACTTAAAATTAGCCTTTCTCAAGATTATTTGCTGAAATAATTTGTATTTTAGTGTAAATATGCAAGTTTTTATATATAAAAAACACCAATCTCATATGAACACACAGATCTGCGCAATGTTTCTTTTATATATTTAAATCATTAATAGTGATGTTGCTTGAGAAATATTGGCCAATGCTAAAATAAGAATCTTAAACTTACTACGATCACACGACCCCAGGGTCAATGGTATCATAATGAAATGTCTAACTTCAATGCCGTTTACTCCTTTATGACGTAATGCAAAAATACATAATTTAACTAAAAATGTAGTGTCCGAAATACACGTGACTTTTTGTAATATATGTAATGACTAACAGACACATTACTTTTTGCAAAACTTACAGTCACGTGACTTTTTGTATTACATGTACTGACTGGCAGGCACGTGTCATTTTGAAATACATGTAGAGTCTGGCAGGCACATGACTTTTTGTAATACATGTAGTGACTTGCAAGCACGTGACCGTTTGTAATAAATATACTGACTGACGGACACGTGTCGATTTGTAGTACATGTAGAGACTTACAGTCACGTGACTTTTTGTATTACATGTACTGACTGGCAGGCACGTGTCATTTTGTAACACATGTAGAGTGTGTCAGGCACATGACTTTTTGTAATACATGTAGTGACTTGCAAGCACGTGACCGTTTGTAATAAATATACTGACTGACGGACACGTGTCGATTTGTAGTACATGTAGAGACTTACAGTCACGTGACTTTTTGTATTACATGTACTGACTGGCAGGCACGTGTCATTTTGTAACACATGTAGAGTGTGTCAGGCACATGACTTTTTGTAATACATGTAGTGACTTGCAAGCACGTGACCGTTTGTAATAAATATACTGACTGACGGACACGTGTCGATTTGTAGTACATGTAGAGACTGACAGACACGTGACTTTTTCTACTCTTTGCAGTGACTGGCAGGCACGTGCCTATTACACGTACTGACTGATAGACACGTGACGTTTTGAAGTACATGTAGATACTGACAGACACGTGACCTTTTGTACTACATGCAGTGACTGGCAGGCACGTGACTTTTTGAAGTACATGTAGATACTGACAGACACGTGACCTTTTGTACTACATGCAGTGACTGGCAGGCACGTGACTTTTTGAAGTACATGTAGATACTGACAGACACGTGACCTTTTGTACTACATGCAGTGACTGGCAGGCACGTGACTTTTTGAAGTACATGTAGATACTGACAGACACGTGACCTTTTGTACTACATGCAGTGACTGGCAGGCACGTGACTTTTTTAAGTACATGTAGATACTGACAGACACGTGACCTTTTGTACTACATGCAGTGACTGGCAGGCACGTGACTATTTTTCATATATGTACTGACTAACGACGACTTTTTGTAGTAGGCTACGTGTAGAGACTGACGGTGACGTGACTTTTGTACTGCATTTTAAGGACAGATGCATGATTTCTGTAACATTTATAGTGACTGAAATATAGGTGAGTTTTATAATAATATAATGACTGGCAAATATGTTATTTAAGTTACAAATGTACTAACTTTTTGTACTACATATAGAGAATAACAGACATTATTTCTGTAACGTATATAGTCACTGACAAATACGTGATTTTTATAATACATACAGATCTAGTGGCTGGTTGATATGTAAGTTACAAATGTACTGACTGACGGACACGTGACTTTTTGTAGCACATGTAGAGAGAGTCGGACACGTGTGTTTTGATATGCATGTAGTGACTGACAGACACGTGATTTTTGTAATGCATGTAGTGACTGACAGAATCGTGACTTTTTGTAATGCATGTAGTGACTGACAGAATCGTGACTTTTTGTAATGCATGTAGTGACTGACAGAATCGTGACTTTTTGTAATGCATGTAGTGACTGACAGACACGTGATTTTTTGTAATGCATGTAGTGACTGACAGAATCGTGACATTTTGTAATGTATGTAGTGACAGACAGACACGTGGCTTTTTGTAATGCATGTAGTGACAGACAGACACGTGACTTTTTGTAATGCACGTAGTGACAGACAGACACGTGACTTTTTGTAACGCATGTAGTGACTGACAGAATCGTGACATTTTGTAATGCATGTAGTGACAGACAGACACGTGTTTTTTGTAATGCATGTAGTGACTGACAGAATCGTGACATTTTGTAATGCATGTAGTGACAGACAGACACGTGTTTTTTGTAATGCATGTAGTGACTGACAGAATCGTGACATTTTGTAATGCATGTAGTGACAGACAGACACGTGTTTTTTGTAATGCATGTAGTGACTGACAGAATCGTGACATTTTGTAATGCATGTAGTGACTGACAGACACGTGTTTTTTGTCATGCATGTAGTGACTGACAGACACGTGGCTTTTTGTAATGCATGTAGTGACTGACAGACACGTGTTTTTTGTAATGCATGTAGTGACTGACAGAATCGTGACATTTTGTAATGCATGTAGTGACTGACAGAATCGTGACATTTTGTAATGCATGTAGTGACTGACAGACACGTGACTTTTCGTAATGCATGTAGTGACAGACAGAATCGTGCGATTTTGTAATGCATGTAGTGACTGACAGACACGTGACTTTTTGTAAATCATGTAGTGACTGACAGACACGTGGCTTTTTGTAATGCATGTAGTGACTGACAGAATCGTGACATTTTGTAATGCATGTAGTGACTGACAGAATCGTGACATTTTGTAATGCATGTAGTGACTGACAGAATCGTGACTTTTTGTAAATCATGTAGTGACTGACAGACACGTGGCTTTTTGTAATGCATGTAGTGACTGACAGACACGTGACTTTTTGTAAATCATGTAGTGACTGACAGAATCGTGACATTTTGTAATGCATGTAGTGACTGACAGACGCGTGGCTCTTTGTAACACATCTAGTGACTAACAAATACGTGATATTGAAACAAATGATTGTAAGATATGTGACTTAAAACATAGGGACTGACATTGATTTTTATAACACATATTGTGTCAAACATATACGTGGCATTTTGTAACACATAAATTAACTGACATACACGTGATATTTTGTAAAATATAGATTAACCGACATACACGTGACATACTGACATACATGTGTCATTTTGTGACACATAATTAACCGACATACACATGACATTTTGCAACACATACTTTAATTGACAGACAAATAAACTGGTTTTTTTAACTCCTAGATCGAGCGAACTTACGTTTTTGTTTTCTTTGGTAGGTACATGTATGCTTGTCATTAGTTTAAATTTGCATTCACATATAACGGTTTTTAGTCGTGTAATTAATTTAAAAACTTTTCTATTGAGACTAGAAAAAATAGCAAAGTTTTTCACATTTTGTTTGACAACTTTATGGGTGTCCGATAAACTCCTGTCTAAAACCAGCTGTGGTATGCAGGGTTGAAATTGATTTAGTTATCGTGAAATTTTGATGATTTTGTTTACATATTGCTATCATTAAGTATCAGCAGTAAACAATTTATATTTTAAGTCTGATCAATTCATATACCGTATTTGACCCATTAAGCGCCCATCTCCCTATAAGCGTCCCCTCTCTTTTTTTTACATACGATCGAGAATCTTTTCTAGTTGGGTGACAAGGAGATGTGGGCCTGGAAAACCGTAGGTAACAGTTTATATGTAGCCCCCAGCAACAGAATTATGTTGATAGGTGTCCTCGGTAATAATTACAACAACTTTACCACTGTTCCTTATAAACAAAAATTATCTGTTTTACGTCAATTTCACTATTAATTGGTCCCATTAAGCGCCCACCCATTTTCCTGATTTTGTAGCGCCCTGGGCGCTTAATGGGTCGAATACGGTATACATTTTGTACCAGTTGTGATGATTGTCTGTTATTCACTTATTTTGTTTGAATCTGACTGTGGACTGAAGGCGGGTGTGACCAGTCAACAAGGGATGCTCATTCCTCCATAGCACATGATCCCACCTCTAGATTTCCAGAGGTCCGTATTTGTCTAATATTCACCAGATTTGTATATGTATCCTGGACATCTTGAAGACCTGTAGTTTAGTATCTGAGGTTTTTTTTCTATTTGTATTTATTTACGGCTGTCAATCTCCTGTGTAAATGCCAACAATAACTGATTTGATTTTTGTTTTACGCCATACTCAACAATCTTTCAGTCATATGATGGCGTCCATTTTTTATTGGTTGGGGAGAAACCCCGGTTACCCGGGTAAAGACCACCGACCTTCCGCAAGTAAACTGGCAAACTTTCCCACATAATTCGAAACGACCCTAGCGGGATTCGAACCAGAGGTGAGAGGCCTTGTAATTTAAAGCGCAATACTCTAACCACTCGGCCACAGAGCCCCCCACCCCCAATAATAACTGGAACACTGACTACACCGTACTACACTATGCACTTACATATAATGTGAATAGATAAAGAGTTCAGCTTCAAACTGAACTTTAAGAAAAATTATGTATACAATATATAGTCTACTCTATTTTCGAAAATGCATCTTTCTGTGAACTAAAGTTTTATTAATAGCTGCACGCGATGTAAACGTGACATATTCATCTTTCGCTGAAATCTAGAAGTCTTCCGGGGTCATTTTAAGAGCTGAACATAATCGGTACGCAGTAACATACTTCAGTGGGTTATATTTAGATATTCAGAAAATCAAAAAACGCAGTAAGTAATTATAACAAATTAAGAACTCAATTTGAATTGAGAAAACCCTACGAGAGAAGTCAACAACAAGAGGCCCAAGGGGCCTTAAGTCGCTCACCTGGCAAAATTGCAATGTCATTATTGAAGAAAACATAAAAAATGTATAAAAGATCAAATGGCTAATAAACATGAAAAACAGTAGGCTCATTGGGGGCCTTAATAATCACCTGAGTGAAATGTATTTTACTGACAATATACTGAAAAGCAACCAAAAAGCTTGAAAAATTCATTGAAATGGAGAATTAACTTGCATAAGGGTAAACTTGCCTTGCCGATATTTTTATAGATATTTCAAGATAATGTGCAACAACAGTAGAAAACATGCGAAATTCATTTAAAAGGGGAACTAACTTTCACAGGGATCACCCTCACAAGGTTAACCGGACAATATAATTCCTGTTACTTTTTCGTAGATCTTTGCATACTGAACATTTTTGCTACTTTCTCTTTCTCTCTATCCATTATACTTTTCAAGACAATAGGACAAAACTGTCAAACACATGAGAAATCCACTTAAAGGAGAAATAACTCCCATAAGGGGCGGCTTGACAATTTCGGCCCTATTGATTTTTTTTTTTTTTTTTTGTAGATCTTTGCATGCTGAACATTTTTGCTTCTTTCACTTCCTCTCTATCTATTATACTTTTTAAGAGAATGTCAAAAAAAATCCAAAAACATGAAAAATCCACTTTAAAGGGGAAATAACTGTCATAAGGGGAAACCTGACAATTTCGGCCCTTTGACTTTTTTGTAGATCTTTGCACGCTGAACATTTTTGCTTCTTTCACTTTTACTCTACCTATTATACTTTTCAAGATAATGTCAAAAAACATCCAAAAACATGAAAAATTCACAAAAAGGGGAAATAACTCATATAAGTGTCGACCCGACAATTTCCACCAAAATATAAATATTTGTAGATTTTTGCAAGCCGCTCATTTTAAGGTAATGGTTTTTTCTCTAGCTTTAATAATTTTGGAGATATATGTATTAAATCAAAAATATCTGCTGACTCATTCGTTCTATATTTAGCCATGGCAGCCATGTTTGGTCCTTGCCCCTTATCATCTGCAAACTTTATGTGGCTTTACATGAATATACTTCCTGTCAAGTTTGGTTCAAACTGGTCCAATGGTTCTGGAGAAGTAGTCAAAAATGTTGAAAATTTTACAAAAAAACATATATTTTCCATTTACTTAGGTGACTGTGACCTTCGCCTTTAACCCCATGACCTTGCAATTTTGTCAAAATGATCTTCAAATAATTCCAAACAACTTTCTCATATATCTTTGTATACAAAAAGTCGATCAGTTTTGAGTTATTAAACAATTTGTAATACAAATATACCCTGTGTTACTGAAGCGCCCCCTAGTGGTTCGTTTATCCACAGATTTCATTTTCTTTCGCAAACTTTGTAGATATTGACTTAACAATCATGCATACAAAACTTGAAACTCATCTGATCATTGGTTCATGAGAAGAAGATTTTTAAAGATCTACCAAGTTTTGGTCCTTTTAGGGCCCTTATTGGTCCTATCTCTTTACGTTCGCAAACTTTATGCGGCTTCACATGGGGATGCTATATGCCAAGTTTGGTTAAAATTGGCCTACTGGGTCTTGAGAAAAAGATGTTTAAATGCAAAAGTTAACAGACGGACGCCGGAGCTTTGGTTATAGCAATACCTCACTTGGTCCTTCGGGCCAGTTGAGCTAAAAATAAATTTTGTTATAAAAACAAGTACCAGTAAAATCCTTGTGATTTTTGTGAAAAATACAGAAATGTGAAAAGTTCGAGAATTGTAATATCAAATTCCGCTTATCCCAAAATACCAAATAAGAATATGATTCTAATCTTGACGAGAAAGGTATATACGTTTTAATGAAATCAGGATACATCGATGTTTGACACTTATATTAGTTTCATTATATTAATTTTTAAAATTTTATAATTCAAATGTATAGAATTATAGACCTTGTTTATCAAATAATGACGTAGCGTCCTCGTGTTTGTCTATTTTACGCGTCACAAACAATTTTACACTAACAAGGAGACGTCAAGAAAGTGGAGTGACTCAAATTTTAACCGATACCGTAGACTTGTATCAGTGCACTGACGGTTCCTTCACACGCGCCACGCCTACAGTATCACAGAACCCTGGTGTCCGTTGTACGAAAGGTCCCAGGTCTTAGGGCGAATTTGTTCTACAGAAACTGGTTTTAGTTTTGAACCAGTTTAGTAAACTTTCCATTTGTTACATAAACCGGTTTTAAACTGGTTCTGAACTAAAACTGGTTTTCACTTGTTTTATACTAAACCCAAACTAGTTTACCAAACCATTCAAACTGCCTCCTGGGATGGTGTAATAGGTTTAAGCAAGTTTGTTGCTGCAACATGATAATCAGGGTTTGCAAACTAGTTGTAAAGCATAAACCAAAACCGAAACTAGTTTATTTGCAACAAATTCGCCCTTAGACTTGGTCTTAGGACCACAATTACGACTAGCCACCATCTAATAAAGACTTAAAACCAGTGACTTACGACAAAATCAAATCAGGTTTTTATGACTACCTTGAGGCAGTGGTTAGACCTAATTTAAGTCATTTTTGTAGGTGATATAATTGATCTCTGTAAATGTAGCAGTTAAAAGAGTTCATATACTACCAAGATCTTATTAGAGAATATGCCAAAATGTCTTACGACTTGATTTAGGGTAGCGTTGGTAAAACGGCCCTAAGTTTTGTCGTAAGATCAAATGACTTTTAAGACTTACGATTTCTTGATAAAACGGGACCCAGGAATTCCGAAGTATGGGACGATTTCTTGGCAATTTTAAGACGGCGTACATCAATGCATTTTTTGCTACCCAAATGTTTAGAATAACAAGATATGTGTGCACGCGTGCAGTTGTTTTGCATATTTTCATCTGTACCATGCAGATGTATGCTAACTGCGAGTTTTATCAATGCAAATATTTAGTATTAATCTAAGCATCTTAGCTTTTGGTGGAGCAGGATCTATGTAAACTGTGTTACCAGAATCTTGTTTATTTTGGTATATTATAACAAGGATATAGAGAACAGCTGATCTGATATTGAATTTCTTTCTGGCAGTATAACAGTGTCTGGCATGTAAGCGGGCACTTACAAACTTACTTAACCAAATTTTTGATAATCTGTGTCAGTTAAAAAAAGGATGTAGAAATAGGTCAAGGCTAACAGGAACGAAAATTGTGAAGTAGTTTCATAAAAATGCGCAGACATACTTTAGAATATTTCTTCATAGACATATGGTTGTCAGAAGCAAGATTGCGAAATATTTTGAAATTAGAAACCAGAAATTCCTATCCAGAATACAGAGGCATGATAAACGCTATGTAAATCTTGTACAAGGTCAATCAATTATTCCTTTCACCCCTAAGTATTTTAAATGATATGCACGTTTCTATTGTTTTAGACCAGTCCATTATGATCTGCAGTGTGGAAAAGGTTAAAACAGTTAAATCTATGACGAGGATTGAGAAGTAAAAAATAGTTCCTGATGGTATGTTTAACTTCTCCTTAAGAATTCCAAAACACACAAAAATCCTGATCTTTAGGTGAAGTTCCGCACATTTTAACCTGTATCATGACCTTGAGAATCTTATCCTGACATTAAAACTTCGATACAAGTCCCATTCAAAAGACAACATAGGGGCCTCCATTCGTTTTATGTCAAGCATTTAGTAAAATTGAGAATTTGAAGAAGTAAAAAATGTGTTTTACTGTAAATTCAACAATTTTTCGGTCATATGGTGGCCACCAGTTTTTAATGGTGGATGAAGGAATCCGACTACAATATACCATGGAGGAGGCCACTGACCTTCCTCAAGTAAACTATCGAACTTTCTCACAAAAATCAGTTTAGCTTCCGGCGAGGCTCGAACCTGTGGTGACCAGAGACTGCGTGAGAGAGAACGCAAAGTACTAACCATTAGGCCAAATAAAAATTATCATATGAAGTATAAAGTCCAAGATGTTATCTGATGTTTCCGACTGTGGGGTGAATAGTTTAAACCTGGACATCCCCATGCATCGAATACTTTTTCACACGCCAGTGTCTTTATTGCAGATTTTTAAAATAATGCAATCAATACAAACATTTTATCAGAGACGTGTGTTATATATGTCTCTGATTTTATGAACACACACACACACACACACACACACACACACACACACATTATTTCTACTAGAGCGGATAAGAGAATTTTAAGGGCCTCCGGGGCCACCGTGTTTCAAAATATGAAGGCTCTCACGCCTGGTCAGTGCGTTCGAGTCTCGTTGGAACCAAAGCTGATTTTATGAGAAAGTTTCCAAGTTTACTTGTGGAAGGTCAGTGGTCTCTTCCTGTGAACACTGCAAGGCCATTCCAAGTTTTTTTTCTCTGTTTAACAAAATTAAACTTTCACTTCTTATTAGGTTATTTATTAGTATGTGCCAAAGATATAGTTTTAGAATGTTTAATTTTGTTTTTCTCTGCTTAACACGTTAGGAAACAAGTTAAATGTGCATAAAATTGCATTTGTTTTCATTAAATTACCTTGCTTTTTTCTGTCGCTTTGTGTGGGTTTTTTTCCTGATAGAAAGATGTTTTTTATTTTAGGGTGGACGCTGAACATAAAAAAAAAAACTTGGAATGGCCTAACCGAGTTCTCTCCCCCGCTATTAAAAACTGGCTGCCACCATAGAATGGAATAATTGTTGAGTATAGCTTATAGGTCCCTACCCCGTCAAACTTAATCGGAGTCAGCAGGATTTTGGCAGAACCTGCCGGAAAACAAAATTCGGGCCACATTCCGGAGGGAAATCAAATTGCCATCTATTCTTACAGCTTTGTAATGCCGTTCGAATACTTTACAAGTTCATTTCAAATGCAGTCAGAACGCTTCTAGAATAGTCACCGAATATGGTTGGAGCATTCAAGAATCCAAACAGAAAGCAGCTCGATCATTTAAAATTTACTTCGAAAGCAACAGAAATATCCCGACCGTATCAAGAATGACGCTGGCTTTTTTTCGATAGGGTATAAAATGGTGCTGAATCTAGAGTAGGCTATTTTCATCAGTACATGCCCAACTGTTATGGACTCAGCGACAGATGCTGAGGCATTTCACCAACAGGGCCCCAGGTGCCTGTTCTTCGTGTTCTTGGACAGCACCTCTGCCCCGTTGGTGACCGTTGTCAGCAGTTGATTTTTTTAAATAATATTTCTCCTCGGCCTGGCGTGATGTTATATTTATGCTACTGTTAATTAACAACTAAATGCCAGCAGCAGCTATAAAACACGGTTTTATACGATGGACTACCGTTTGTGTTCTCCTTCAAATGCGATCAAAATATTTCGAATTATGTCAGAATGTCGTAAGACTATTTATAATGTAGTCAGGATGCAGTCGGAATACACTTCAAATGTTGTTCGATATTTCTTCACTACGAATGCTCCTCGAAAGTTTTGAACAGGAGCAAAATATTCGGACTGGTCACAAGAATGGAATATTCGAAATGCAGACAGAATATTTATACATCCTGGAAAATACCACGAATTTTCATTTCGACTCGCTCTGCCCCTATTGTGACTAGGGTATTAAATGACCATCAAAACAACCGGAAAATGTTGAACTTACCTTCCTGTTTTTTTTTATTATTATTATTATTATTTCAGGAAGATATTACAAAAGGAAAAGCAGAAAGGATTTTATAATTCTACAAGGTTCTGTCCTGTTTACAAACCCTGAAAATGTTACAGGCCAAATTTGAATAGAAAACTTTCAAATTTTGCCTAGCCAAATGTTGCAGCTAGCGCTATTACTATTATACACATGTAGGCTACAGCGTAGTCGTTTTCATTTATAAGAGATTTAATTTCGCAAATGAATGACATACCACAAATTGAAATACCCCGTGAAAATAAAACATTTATACAGTGTAGGCCTATTGAACACACTATCAAGAAGTATTCGTCTTAATGTATAAAGCTTTAAGCTAACCTCTATTACATTACTTTCTCTGGAAACGGTGATGCATGAAGTACAACACACAGGAATATTATTCTGATCAGAAAAAATGCAAAGTTTACTCCCTGTAAAATTAAACAACTACAAAGTGCAGTGATGGTCTATTATTTAAAAGATAGAGATGTGCAAGGGAAAGATTATGCCCAAAGAAGTATGCTATTAACCTAGATTTTAACCCAAGCATATTGAGAATGACCTGCAGATCATTGATTTTAAATAGAAAAATAATTTATTAGATAAAATCAAAATGTTGGCAATAGATAAAAAACAGAACATCGCCCCAAACTTAACTATGTACCTGGAAAGTTTTGCCATTTTTAGACAGAAAAACTTATTCACCCCATCTTTATTTTGCTGTAAATACAGAGCCGTAACTAGGGTCCGAAAACAGATGAGGCAGGGGTTTAGAGTCGCCAACTGATGTCCCTTACTGAGTTAGGGGTGCAGAGAAGCATAGCCCACCAGTCAAATTGAACATTTCCATGACATTATTTATATAAAAATAAATTGGCAAATTCAGATGAGGCGAGGCATTTGCCTCATAGGTAATTACGGCCCTAAAATAGTTTCATGGAATGGTATGTAAATCATTTCCTTGATTATTTAGCTTGAAAAATTTGCTTTCATTTTAAATTTGCCCTCTCATCTAAGTAAATACAGTATTTCAGGTGCATACAAAATCGTCCAATAAATTGACTTATGCTCGAAGTCACAAAATTTACTCAGTACTAAAGCTGAATATTCTATTTCTTTTGGCTAATCCTGAACCCTGAATGGCCGAGCAGGCCAAGTTAACAATATTCTCCAACTTTTGATCAATACCGAAACCTGATTGGCTGAGCAGGACAAGTTAACAATATTCTCCTACTTTTGATCAATCCCAAAACCTGATTGGCTGAGCAGGCCAAGTTAACGATATTCTCATACGAAAGTAAAATCTTAAATTTTAGGGCGCTGGGCCCAGAATATTTCACCCAAGGCTTTTGCTCAGAGGAAACAATACTAATACATGGAACAAACATGAAGTTAAACAAAATTCAATACATAAACTGCACACAATAAAAGTCGAAGAGCTCTGCTGGAACCTATTATATGCTGATTTTTGTGAGAAAGTTTGCCAGTTTATTTTTAGAAGGCCGGTGGTCTCTTCCTGGGTACAATGTAACCGGGTTCTCTCCTCCACCACTAAAAGCTAGCTGCCACAATATGACTGAACAATTGTAGAGTGTGGCGTAAAACACTACAATATTAAAATTCAAAAATTTTTCAACAAACATTTTATATTTTCAACAAGTTTTTAAAAATGGCTACAGAATTTGTTTTCCTAATGAGAACAGTGAAAGTGAATAACATTAAGACAAAAACACATGAAATATTTGTTTGACATCACAGCTGATTTAAATCTGTGACTCTGTTTATTCCTCTCAGTTTCATTAAACATCTCAATATTAATATCATCAGAAATAGTGATAATAAATTTTATTTCTCTTTCTTATGACCTTTTCACAAAAACTACGAGATCAAAATTTTAGTGGTCAAAATACTAATTCTCTAGCAGATCTGATGTAATATTTATTTTTGAGTTGTATTAAATGATTGACACTGTGCTTAAATGGTTTCCAGTTTGCCCACTAAAATTGCTGGTAATGTAAGGTGGTCTAGTCATTTTTGTTTTTTAAAGTGGCATTAGCTGTATTTTTTTTCAAAATTTTATTTTTCTGTTTTTACTACCTACTTAAATTACCATGCAATGACAAAAAGGGGTATAAATACAGGCATGAAAATTCTTTAATTTCTATATATTTTGTGAAAACTGCTTGAGAAACCCGCGTCTGGCAATTTTTCAATTACAATTGATTAACTCAACCTTACTATTTGCATATGATTGCCACATTGGGCTTCACCTTATTTTCACAAAATACAGTAAAACCTGTATATAGGGGCCACCCAAGGGACCAGACAATACTGACCTTTATGTGCAGGTGGCCCTTATACACAGGTTCAATTGAGTTAAAGTATGCATTCAAGGGACTTTTCAAAACTGGCCTTTATAGACAGGTGATCCTTATATAGAGGTGACTGCTATAGCAGGTTTTACTGTATATAGGAATATAGAATTTTCATGCCTGTGTACAGCTTTTATTTGTTACTGTACATCAAGTACAAGTAGTAAAAGTAGAAAAATCTGAAAAAAATTTTTTGGTAAACACAGCAGATGCCCCTTTAAAACAAACAACAAAATTGATTTACCCAAAGCATTTCAGCCTTATAGGTCCCAAAGTTAGAAGTTTGAACACCAATCATTATTCTTAATTAGTGGGATGAGTCCAATATGCATTTCAGGGTCTATCAGCAATAGTTAGATATACATTTCATTAATAAATGTGATGTCTAATGCTGACTATACATAGTCTGTACTCTTAAATGGAAGAATCCAACTGAAATTATCATGGTCGTATATAAATCTTCCTGGCACATTGGGACTAGTCCATTTCAATTATAGGTGTACAAGATTAACACTAGTGTTTAGGTACACTTCTTCCTCAGAAAACCCTAATTATGTTGATTTTACATCAGATCACATATTTCATGCACAGCCACCAAGTAAAGAACCAAGTTGGTGATATCCTCACATGTAGCATTCAAAGATCGCAGCCATTTATTTACACAGTAAACAGCTTTCAAAGAGATAATTCCATCATTGCGTTGTTAATAAATAAAGTTTCCCGCGAAGAAAATCTGTAAAGACTAGATGAAGATTATGAACTAATTCTTTTATTGTGTTATTTCTGTTGGTTTCGGCATGACAATCTCTTCTCCCAGTGATTTCAAAAGTTCCAGTCTGTAATCATCAAAATCGCCTTCAATCTCGTTGAGTGACTGTTCCTCTACGACCCAGAGCTGACAGTCCGTCTCACGAATCAATCTCTCGTCGTGAGATACAATAACGACACCTAATGAATGTAAATTAGAAAACTGTAGTGATAATCTGTAGTTAAAAAAGATACATTTATCATGTTTTGTATCATTAATATCAGACCCACAATATTCAGGCTGTATTAAATATCACGAATATCAGACCCCCCAAAATTCAGGTTGTGTTTAATATCATTACTATCAGACCGAAAAAATTCTGGCTGTATTAAATATCACTAATATCAGACCCACAAAATTCTGGCTATATTAAATAACACATATATCAGACCCACAGAATCTGGTTGTATTAAATATCAATAATATCGACCCACAAAATTCAGGTTGTGTTTAATATAATTAATATCAGACCCACAAAATTCAGGCTGTGTTTCATTTCAACATTATTTGATATCTTGTTTCTACAGTTACATTTCCCAGTTAATTTTATGAAAGGAAAAAGCAACTAAGGGGTTTCCTTACCGTAAATTGGGATATTTTAGCCACTGTTTAATTTTGGCCAATTTGACCACCCTATTAAAATAGCCAAAATTAAAATGTCCAAAATATGTACACAATGTTTCTATCAGTACTTTTTAAAATTGTTTTTGTTTGTTTGTTTTTGTCTTGTTGTTTAACGTCCCACTCAAGAATATTTCACTCATATGGAGACATCACAAAATACCGGTGAAGGGCTTCAAATTTTGGCCTACGCTCAGCACTTACGGCCATGGAACAGTGAGGGTTCTTTAACGTGCCGACACCTACTGTAACACGGGACCTCCAGTTTTTACTGTCTCATCCGAAAGACAGGAAACCAACCTGCCACCAGCGGGGCTTGAACTCACGACCTCACGATCCAGAGTCGAGCGCACTACCGACTGAGCCAGGCCAATTAACAAACAAAGAGTTTATAAAATAACAGTGTGTGGACATTAAGCTTAATTAAGTACCATGTGACACATCGATTCTAATTATTCTACCGGCACCTTTGTAATATTTTGATATTTCAAACACCTGGATTATTCGACATGACAAGACCGAGATATGATGGTATAGTAAAATTCAAATTTTTTTTTTTACCTGGACGAGTTTAAATTTTAGGTGATAAAGCATAACATTACAAATACACTGGCTAGAGTAATTGTTCCTTTTTGTCACCATACATAAGAGAATATCCAGTGAGGAATCAAACATTTTCCCCGTGCAGCTTGTCATAACCGAAAAGTGACTAGAATCATCTGTATGATAATCAAAAGGTTACTCTGCCCCGCCATCTTATGTGAATCGGACAATATGCCAAATCTAAACATGATATAAACATATATGGTCAAGATTTAACTGACAAAAAAATAACCCTTCACTGTATGGCCAAAATATCCAAATTTACAGTATTGTATTTTTTTTTGTTTTTGGTTTTTGGTTTTTTTAAGGGGGAGGGGGTAACTACATGTAACAGAATTTGAAAAGTAGTCAAATTGCAATTCTTACCTCCCTTGAATTCATTGATTGCATCAGCTAAGGCATCAATTGACTCAATATCTAGATTGTTAGTGGGTTCGTCCTTAAAAGAGAGAATGAAACTCATATTAGCATTAAAACACCTGATCACACCTGCAGCGAGTTCATAGTCAAATTAAAGTTAAAATATAGGGGATCATTCGTCACAATACATTCAATTTCCAGACAAATGACATGTGTTAATATGTACGTTTCAAAACGACTTGCTCTGCTGGATAAGTGAATCTATTTCTTATGATTGTTGACCCCTGAAGTTAACAATAATCACCCATGATAACCATCTCACCAATTATCCTCCATTCTACTCACAGATAATCACATATAATAATTGTCTACTCACCAATAATCACTCATAAGTCTACTCACCTCTAATAGCCTTTAATAACCATCCCATAACCCGAAATTAATCAACAATAACACTAATCACCAATAATCAGCCATGATAACTATCTACTCACCAATAATCAGCCATAGTAACTATCTACTCACCAATAATCAGCCATGATAACTACCTACTCATCAATAATCAGCCATGATAACTATCTAATCACCAATAATCATCAATGATAACAATCTAATCACCAATAATCATCAATGATAACTATCTACTCACTAATAATCAGCCATAATAACAATCTACTCGCCAAAAATCTGCCATATCTATCTACTCATCAATAATCAGCCACGATAACTATACATTCTCCAATAATCAGCCATGATACTTATCTATACACCAATAATCTGCCATGATACTTATCTATACACCAATAATCTGCCATGATACTTATCTATACACCAATAATCTGCCATGATACTTATCTATACACCAATAATCTGCCATGATACTTATCTATACACCAATAATCTGCCATGATACTTATCTATACACCAATAATCTGCCATGATAACTATCTACTCATCAATAATAAGCCATGATAACTATCAATCCACCAATAATCACCCATGATAACTATCCATTCACCAATAATCATCCACAATAACTATCTACTCATCAATAATCACCAATAATAAGTATCAACTTACTATCTACTCACCAATTATCATCAATGATAACTATCTAATCATAAAAATTAGCCATTATATTCATCTTATCAGATGTAATCACCAATGGTAACTACATGTATCTTCTCATCCATGATAACTATCAATTCAGCAATTATCATCCACGATAACTCTCTACTCATCAATAATCACCACTGATAAGTATCAACTTACAAATAATCATTCATAACTATCTACTCACCAATAATCACTGATGTTAACTATCTACTCTCTAATAATCATCCATCGTCAATAATTACCCAAGATAACTATGTACTCACCACTAAACCAATGATAACTATGTACTCACCAAGATTAACACATCCGGTGCTCTACAGGAGAGATCTGCCAAGGCAACTCGAGATTTCTGACCCCCAGATAAATCTCTGATCTTAATTGTGTGGCCGTGACTTGCCAATCCAAACTTCCCTAACATCTTCCTTGAATCTTGGTACTGTAAGTTAAACAACCTCTGAAATATAAAAAAGAAATCCGATTACTTTTATTTCTGTGTTGATGGGACAATACACATCAATGTTGAAAATACTGAAAGGTATAATGGAGGAAGATCATAAGGCTGAAGGCTTTTAAAAAGACAAGATAAAGAATGAACTTTGTAACAAAACTTTGAAAAGTGAGGAATTCCTCCTTTTTGAAGAAAATTTGCAACTCTTATACAAAAGAATGAGTAACAAAAAACAAAAACAACAATGACAACAACAACATCATATCAACTAATTATACAACTTGCAACTTATAGTAATTTACCTGAAGGTATTCTACAGGTGATTCATCAAGGTTGAGTTGGTCGGCTGAGTGCTGATCATATTTGCCTATTCTCTGTGAAAAAAAAATAAAATAAAATAATCTCTTCAAATTTTGTAATAACATCCCCTAGTGTGCATCCCCCCAAAAAATATGAGTCCCAATTTTACATATTAATAGTTTTTAAAGATATTTAAGAACCAATTTATCAAGTATTACCATTTTGTCAAAGCACTTTAGCATACTCCTGAATACCTTACAGTACCATTTTGTCTGAGTACCCTAGAGTACCATTTTGTCAGAGTACCCTATAGAACCATTTTGTTAAAGTGCCCTATAGTACAATTTTGTCAGAGTACACTATAATACCATTTTGTCAGAGTACCCTATAGTACCATTTTGTCAGAGTACCCGATAGTACCATTTTGTCAGAGTACCCTATAGTACCATTTTGTCAGAGTACCCTATAGTACCATTTTGTCAGAGTACCCTATAGTACCATTTTGTCAGAGTACCCTATAGTACCATTTTGTCAGAGTACCCTATAGTACCATTTTGTCAGAGTACCCTATAGTACCATTTTGTCAGAGTAACCTATAGTATCATTTTGTCAGAGTACCCTATAGTACCATTTTGTCAGAGTACCCTATAGTACCATTTTGTCAGAGTACCCTATAGTACCATTTTGTCAGAGTACCCTATAGTGCCATGTTGTCAGAGTACCCTATAGTACCATTTTGTCGGAGTACACTACAGTACCATTTTGTCGGAGTAACCTAAATAACCATTTTGTCAGAGTACCCTATAGTACCATTTTGTCAGAGTACCCTATAGTACCATTTTGTCTGAATACAATTGCACTGCTCTTTCATACCATTCATATATAAGAATGTACATTATCTCATCTTTATTGTTTTGTAACATTTTAATTTGTTTATATGGGTATTTATCTTGTATAAGTTAAGATTTTTCTAAGTTTGATATAACATGCAAAACTTGTTACCAATCCTTTGTGTGGATAGAGAGTGACAAAGAGAGTGACAGAGTGTATGTTACAGTAAAGAGAGAGAGAGATGAAGAGAGAGAGAGAGAGAGAGAGATGAACAGAGAGAGAGAGAGAGAGAGATGAACAGAGACAGAGAGAGAGATGAACAGATGGAGAGAGAGATGAACAGAGACAGAAACAGATTGACAGAGATGAACAGAGACAGAGAGAGAGAGATGAAGAGAGAGAGAGAGAGACAGACAGACAGACAGACAGTACCCATAATTTTCATTTTTATGACTATTACTAGTTTCATTTAAGCACTTAAGCACTACTTACAAGTCTGTGATTCTTTCTCATTTCACCAATGTTCTGTAATTACAAAAACAAAAAAGTCACATACATGTGTATGACGCTAGTTCACTGTTCCCACATAGTTATCATCTATACCCTCAGACTATGTAATGTGTGGTTATCATTTACCTAGTCCTAAATCTTATACTCGTGTTTTGTGTGACCCGATAAAACCTGCATCATACATGTCACAGCTCCAACAATACCGTAAATAGGCTACAACAATACCAGATATATCACAAGACGTAAAGACGTGTGTTGTGATGTGAACCTATTCAGGGATTTTCCTAGGCTGATTTTGGGTCCAATTACAGGACCCATTCCCAATGCAAAAATGGCTTGTATTTTCCCAGAAATATGCAAAAATTCTTAATTTTGAAATTCAAAAAAAAAAAAAAAAGTATTTTCAAACAAATGTTTCAAATTAAATGTTTCTATTTTAGTAAAAATGTTGTATTCTTCCCAAAACTTCTGGACCCTGAACCCAGATTTTTGGCGGTAGGAAAATCCCTGCTATTTCCACTAATCAACATTGAGGTGACCCAAGCTGTGTCACACTTGGCTTCCAAATGTTTACAGCATCACGTTTTGAACCATGAAGTCTCTCTTTTCTGGTCACAGGTTCGGGCTCACTGGAACCTATGCTGATATAGTGAGAAATATTTCCAGTTTACTTGCGGAATGGCAGTGGTCTCTTCACGGATATATTGTAACCGGATTCTCTTCTCAACCACTGAAAACTGACCGCCACCACATAACTGAAAAATTGTTGAGTGTGGCGTAAAACACCATTGAGAAAAAAACTATGTCACAATATAAAAACCAGTTTTACAGCAACACTATGGTACGCTAACTACTATATCGTTTATAATTCACAACAATGTGCCCTTTCAAACAAATTAATTACATTCTGTTTATAATTTTTTCATTATAAAATGTTTCTATTTACTGAAAAAAAAATGCTTGTGGTGGTCAAGTGGTGGACCCAAGGGTGAGGTCCCAAGTTTGATATCCAGTTCCAGGCCATACCAGTCTTTTTAAGAGATGGTATCGACTGTTCATCACCAAAACACTCGGTGTATGAAGCGAAAGTCACAGGTCTTTAAGATGGGACTTAAAACAAGACGGACCACAAAAATTTGTCCCCCGCTTTCAATCTCATGGGCAAAAAGATATATAAAATATTTACATAAAAGATTACAAATTAAAGTAGCGACACATTGACCAAAACAACAAACTTCTACACAACACATGTTAAGACTTCACTGCCGATGTCAACAGTGTGTACTTACAGGCTCCAAGTCTCCGATCAGAAGCTTCAGGAAAGTACTTTTACCGACTCCATTAGGTCCGACTACAGCAACTACAACAAAAAATAATATTAATCATGTTTTACGAACACAATATGAACAGTAATTTTATTAACTCTTATGATACTGAATTGGTCCGATTTCTACATCTACAATTAAGCAAGCTAATGAGATATGTACGGCTTTCAGCAGTGCTTTCTAAGCAAGCATGGTGAGGATTTATTTGACCATGGCCTGTTGCTACCAAGTTCTTTAGATATTCAGGCTCAACATTTATTTCATTGTTTTGACCATATCATTGCTTGTAAAACTTCTTAAAGTGATTGACAATAAAAACACATATATTTTATTTTTAAATGTAAAATACCTTAGGTATGGTACTGATAATTTTACTATGACATTCTTTAAATAAATTAGTTATTTTATTGATAAATCAATGGTTCCTTTAATGTAAACTGAAAAAAAAATCACTCATCAGCTTTGCTGGTGCACACAGTAGTTCAAGTATCAAAACAGAGTTTCAATTTTTTTTCTTAATTTACATAATTAAGTTAACCTTTACTTTGAGAATTATCATCATCATTTTTAGATTAAGTTTCAGTTATGGAAATGGGGTTGGATTTCTGCCCATATCAAATTAGGAGGAAAAAAACATATCAAATTAGGAGGAAACAAAAATTATATTACAAAGTCAAATTTCTTACCTCTAGAACTCATATCGATACCGAAATCTAGGTCCTTGAAAAGTGGCTTTTTGGGATCAAAACCAAATGTCACACCTGGATTTAGAATAAACAGGTAAAATAGTGTCTTAGTAAATATATATATATATGTACATAATACCTGTAATATAATCAAACAAGAAACAAAAAGTAACATGCTAAATGTAACTGACCGTTAAATTCATCTGTACAATTAACTGTTGGCTCTCTTGTAAGACAAACATATCCTTTTTGAAAGTTAATTGACCAAAAAAAAAAATATTGCCCAAAATCAAAGTCCGTGTTATTGATCAATTTAAGAAAACATTAAATATGATGTATTTTCTTACTGGTTTTACATCAAGTTTTCAAATAATGTGGTAATAGTAGAATGAACTGTAATAATAAACTCAAGGAAACAATGTTAAATAATCAAGATCGCTAACACGATATGACTCAAGAGGTATTTCTAGTGCATACTTCAAACATTTACAAGACCACGCTGTTTTATCGCCTTCAATCAAAAAATGTAACAAACTAGACATTCAAAGACTTACCTACGAGTCCAAGGATAGGTGGGTTGAGTGGTGTTGGACTAGGAAAATGAAATTTAACTATATAGTCCTTAGGTCTCTGTAGAAGCTCCGTCGGTTTGTTATCATCCTCGGACATTTGACTAGCTTTCTTTTTATTCTTTTCTTGTTTTCGTGTCAATGCTTCTTTTTGTTTTGCTTCCTATCACAAAAGGAAAAAAATATTTGACGAATTATACATCGTTAAAGGGACATTATAATAAAATCCATATAACCTGGCGGGGCGGAGTCTTGTGAACCCTTTCTTGACCCGGACGAGTTTAAATTGGAGGTAATAAAGCATAACATTTAAACTGCACTGACTAGAGTAATCGTTCCTACTTGTCACCATACATAAGCGAGTATCCAGTGAGGAATAAAACGTTTTTTCCCGAGCAGCTTGTCATAACCGAAAAGTCAGCAGAATAATCTGTACGATAATCAAAAGGTTACTCCGCCCCGCCATAACTTATGTGAATCGGACGATAGCTGTTTTTATCCCAAAACATTATTTCGATTTTTTTCTACTTTTACTACTTGTACTTGATGTACAATAACATATGAGAGACATAGACAAACTTATATTCCTACATATTTTGTGAAAGTAAGGTAAGGCCCAGTGTGGTATTCAAATACAAATAGTATGGCTGAGTGTTTCAATTGCAAGTAAAAAAAAAAGTGCCAAACCTGGATTTCTGAAGCAATTTTCAAAAAATATATAGAAATTTAGGAATTTCTATGCCTGTGTATGTCTCTTTTTTTGTTATTGTATATCAATCTAAGTAGTAAAAAAGGGAAATTCTTTTTTGAAAAAAAAACAGCTAATATTCCTTTAAGTTTAAAGATTTTGGCAAAATCAAACCAGCATTCTGAATGTTCTGAGAGTACAGATTAATCAATACATATCTCCTAGGGGTGAAACCATAATTAACTTATCAACCCCGTAAGTCACAATGGGACATGCCCATTTCAAAGAACGGTTAAGTCCACTGTCAGAATTCAGGGGTGTATGATTTAGAATTCAAATTCTGTAATAATTTCACATGCAATATTAACTTGCTCATTCCCAAATTATGACATTAGACCATAATCTTTATTGATTTGGGCAAGTTAAGTGAATGGTGAGTAAATACAAAATTTTTAAACCAAAATCTTAACCGGACAGACTGACGAACAAAACCTACATCTATTGTTCCCGCAATTTTACCAGTGGGTGGGGTGGGGGACTAAAATTACAGAAACTGCATACTGTTGCATAAAAGGCAAAATGTTTGAATGAAACATACATGATCTTATCCTTCACTGACATTTAAAAAATTAAAACAGATCTGATTTGGGGTCAAAGTCAAAATGTCATTTGGTCTCAGTTACCACGAAGAGTACATTTTCAGAGGAATATCGTAAATTGGGATATTTTGGCAATTGTTTAATTTTGGCCAATTTGGCAACCCTATTAAAATGGCCAAAATTAAACTGTTCAAAATATGTAATGTTCAACGGCTGTAAAATCTAGATCTGTTTCTAATGTTAAATCGGAATTATTTGTTAATTTTCACAGCTAAATTTGAACAGTCGCTGGTCAAAGAGAGCAGGTGGTCACTATACAAGGTAAAGAAATGTATGGGAATTAAGCAAGGGCAATACTGAAAACAATCACTAAAGACAGATTAGACCAATGGCCAAAATTTAACTGGCCAAAAAGATAACCCTTCATTTTAAATGACCAAAGTGGCCAAATTTTAGCAATGCCAAAATATCCCAATTTACGGTACATGTGGAAAATACTCAAACTTTCATCACATTGTTCTTAATACTATAACCACTACCAGATGTTTTAATGATAACTATCTTCGTTATACTGTCTTTAATAACATTCCTACTTCACAATTTAAAATGTAAATACCCACACATTTCTTTTTATCACATTAACCCTGTACAAGTACTTTTAAGCAGGAAATATTTAAAAACTTCCACATATTTGCAATTGTATTTGATTTACCTGTCTCACCTGTTTCTGTAGGTGGAAGTATTAATGAACCTTACCTGACACACCTAGCTATGTAGGTGGAAGTTTTAACTATAAGAACAGGAAAAAAAAGTCACGATAAATACATCCTGTGTCTGCATTCTTCTGTCAATATACTTCCCCTCCCTAAATCACTTGTCATCTAAGAGTGGGATTTAATTAAGATCTGTGTCAGGTAAGTGACCCACTTATGGTAATATTTGTCCCATTAAAGGTTGTCAATACCTATGTATGTCCCTGTACAAGTTATGATTATCTATTCAACAGTAAGTACCCAAGCACTTTAACAGTGAACAGTGGGTGGGTCATTTCCTGATCAGAAGGAAATACAACAAGATTTAGAAAAAAAAAAAGATTCTGAATATATTTTCAAAGATTTCTATTTTTAGCAGCTTTTTTTTTAAAAAAAAAATAAGCAGATGGAGATGCTAGATTAAATGTTGAAAGAAGAGACAATCACTAATCTACCTAACAAGATTAATGATCATTATCCACACAATTGCAATTCAGAAATAAAATTTAAGAATATGTGGTTCATTTAGCAAGATGTATTCCAATGAAATAGATATAGTTTTCTGTATTTGGTTAAAGAAAATTTAGAACAACATTTAAGGGAGAATAATACAGCACATCTATTGATCCCCATATGTATAAGACAAACAAAACAAAAATGTGCGTAATCATGGATCTGGATTAAATGAAAAAATAAAAAGTCAAATTTGTTTTGTCCTCAAGGTACAACAATCACAGAAATTCGATAGCAAATACTTTTAGCATTACCCCCTGCATTCTGAAAGTGGCGTTTATTTTTCAAAGTGTTCTGAAATTTACCTGAACCACTACTGAACTTGTATAACTTCTATTGAGCAATATCTATTTCGAGGATTAATTGACAGGGAAATATACACACCCTTAATACCATCTTGGTGACTCATTTAAAATAAGTCATGCGAGCTTAAAAATGATAAAAAGCAGTTTTACTCAATTGATCACTCACCGCAGCTTTTGTGGATTTCCCTGTTGATTTCATCTCTTTTAGTCGTTTCTCCTGCTGCTCATACGCTTTCAGTTGTTCTTTTCGTTTCTGGACCAACATTTTCTTGAAAGAAGCTGTAAAACAAATTTAATCATCAGCAATTCAATAACTGTCATCTACAAATCAAAACCAACAAAATGGTCAGGACCAGGATTTCTGATCAATTTGGGTTTTAAAATCAACCTAGTACAGCTTCCACAAAAACAAATGAAGCATGAAAATTTCATCATTAAAACATCCGTAAATTCCGAGTTCGGCTAAACCTCACCTAAAGTCGAAAGTATTGACCAACGTTGACCATAATTGAGCTCATCCCAGGTCTCATTATTTCATTGACCCCTGTAGCTAGCTAGCTACTTTTGGACTTGTCCATTTCAAAGAATGGTAATGTGCTCTGTCATGATTCAGGAGTGTACAATTAAAAACCAAATTTCAAAATGATTTTTAAATTCAATATTATTTTTCAAGATAAATTATTGTAGCAAGGACATGTATGCCATCAATATGACCTTGATGATTTGGGGCAAGTTTAAGATCAGGTGAATATGTTTAATGCCTTTAAAAAAAAGGTGAAAATTTCAAGGTATATAGTCTGACTATTTCTAGAAAATTGTGTCACTACGCCTTTTTCTGTCAAAGTTGGGAAAATGCCATTGGTAACACAACTGGGAATTTTTATATGAATTTGTGTCAAATTTGGAAACATTATTTGCACACATGGAAATCTGGATGTAATGAAAGCTTTTTTTGAAATGCATTTACCCTTACATTAATTTATTTTTCATTACAGATGTGGCCTCAACACCAAATTGGCTATTTTATTTTTTCATCAAATTCGGAAAAGTCACATGTATTTTGTATTGGGAATGGGGCAAGATTTTGGCCCCATGGAAACTATAGAAAAAGGTCTGATCACTGTATAATGAGTTTCAGTTAAAGCGTTTCAGACCAGGTAAGCTAATAGTTTATAAAACATTTTTACTGGACACACTAAAGGTCTCAACTTAAGTTGTAGACATAAATCTAGACTTCTGTCTAAAGCAAGTTTCACTAAAGGTCATATTTTTCTTTCTACATATAAACTTACATCTGCGTCTACCTCTGCGCCAAACTACTACAAATGTCACACGTAACTTAGTGTAGCTTGACGAGTAAGCATGTATTTACAAACATTTATAAAACTGAATTTACGTACATGTAAATAAAATCATAACTCAATTTACATGTAAAAGTTACATCTACGTTTGTAGACATAGTTACGCCCTTTAGTGAAACTGGCGCCTGGATTTTATTAAGCAGCCAAGCTTATTCATTCTTTAATTTCAGAATTACCGTAATTTCCTCTGTAGTAGAATAGTTTTTGCTGATCGAGATGAATAATGTCCGTGCAAACGTTGTCAAGGAAACTTTGGTCATGGGACACGACCAGTAACGTTTTCTTCCATGTCTGTAAGTAACTGAAATACATAGAGGAACGATGATTAAAAACACGGAGGTCAAAGTTTAAATTTCTAATATCAAAAGAGATTCCACAGGAAGTGTTTCAGGTTGTCAGGTAGTACAAGGGATTTTTCTAATTTTTTTTTGGAATGAGATCTTGGACCTTTGAATTGGGAATATTAGCAACATTTTATTGAAATTGGGAAATCTAAAAATACATATGACTGTTTGAAAATACAAGAATCTCTTCAAATTCATTGTCATTTGACTTAAATTGGGAAAGTTTGACTGCAAATTGGGGGAAAATGCATTTTTTTCTGCATTGGGAATGGGGTCTTATTTCGGCTCCCTACAATAGGGTGGAAAATCCTGGAGTATTCAGTATTCTTTTCACCACAGTTTTCTGTTACATAGTGGTGGACAGTTTTTAATAATTGAGAAAATGTGGTTACAGTGGACCCAAGAAAAGTCCAACGACCTTCCACAAATAAAACGGCAAATTTTCTTACACAATCAGCTTAGTTTCCAGCGAGACTCAAACCCACACTAACTACAGGAGAGCAACATCATGGTTGAACCACTCAACAATGATGTGCCAAACAGACCACAAAATAACATGGGAGCGATGGTTCAGGTTACGTGGGGGTTACGACACAACCTCTTTTTCGTTCTCGATGAATTACATTTTTAAGTCTTTATTATTGCTATTGGAACCTACAGGTTAAAGTCATTCATTTCAGCATAACTTGTAAATGGGTTACAATGATTTCTGTTATTTTGTGGCCTGCCAAGTCAAGTAATGAAGTCAAAATTTTATCTTTACGTAAACTATCCGATGTTTTTGTTATCTACTAGTTTGAAGTTAGCATAAGTACATGGACATAAAACAAGTTAAATAACAATACAGGCTATATTGACTTATATGAACAACTTGAATGGTGGTTTTGTTTTTGGTCTCTGTGTAATTGCAGTGTTAAGGCATCAGTTTCTGACCAATGCAACCAGAGTTTGATAATCATGCGAGATGGTGGAGTGGCTGCCAGCTTGGACACGTGGTTTCTATCCTGTTTCTTCTCACAGAAAGCGATCCCTCACACCAGCATAATAGCCAACAAGATACATTAATGTATTCTGTATTATTTGTTTGCTTAGTGTCATAAAATAAAAAACATTTTATCTTTTATAAATATAAAGAACTCTGAGCATCTCAAGTGTTAACGCTCTTTTTCATCCTAGTACATCTTTACAGGAGTTGCAAATTTTAAATTTCAGATAATAGAATGATTCTATAAGCCGAAAACAAGCAGAATTCTATTAAATTCTGTGAGAACAAGCACCTATGCGACTCAGATTAAATACTTACTTATCCAGCCAAATGACGGCGTTGAGATCCAAATGGTTTGTAGGTTCATCAAGTAAAAGTAAAGTGGGTTCTATAAATAGTGCTCTGCAAATATATACGTTTAGATTTTCCATTATTATATCTGTTTTTCTTTTGAAAGAAATACGGAATTAAGCAAAAATAATAAAAATTTGCATAAAAAAATTTCAAAATGAATATAACTGCATATAACATTTTACTTTATTCTTATTTCTTTGCTTTATTTTGTAACCCTTTCACCAATGTTTACCCCCAAATATCTTAATGGTATACCATTTCCTATTAGACTAGACCAACCCAATACGATCTGTAGGGTTGAAATGAATTAAGTATGACCTAACTGAACCCTTAGCAGACTTATAATAACTTGTTACAAACACCAGTTTTCATAATAACCTCCCTACCTTGCTAGAGATACTCTCATTCGCCAACCTCCAGATAAATTTTTTGTCGGTCTTTCCATCATCTCCTTGGTGAATCCAAGACCGGCCAAGATTCTGCGAGCCTTTGGTTCTGCAGCATCGGCTCCTATAGCTAGTAGTTCTTCATACACCTGTGCATTGTATCATAACATTAGAATCTGGTTTGTATCAAGGTACTGTCTCGACATATCACTTACTGCCATATTGTACCGTAAATTGGGATACTTTGGCCATTGTTTTATTTTGGTCAATTTGGCCGCCCTATTAAAAAAGCCAAACTTAAACTGTCCAAAATATGTACATATTTGATGGGCGTAAAATCAGAACCAATTATTATGATTTTTTTAAACTAGCTATAAGTGATTTATTACTGGATGTAGCCATCACCAGCATTAAAACAAGAACTGCGGATCTTTGTAATAAAGATTGAATGTGTTCTAAAAAGCAAATGGTTCAGCTTAAAGATATCGGGGGAGATATCAAATTTTTAGTCCTGATTAGACCGCAATTTGAAGGTAGACCAAATTCCAAGAACATAAATAGCCAAAATTTAACGGATCAAATAATAACCCTTCATTTTATGACTTAAGTGACCAAATTTTAGTGATGCCAAGATATCCCATTTTACAGAATATCAAAATATCACAAAATATTAACTAACATTTCTTATCCCAAATGGCATATCTTCACACATTTCATGAATAATCAAAAATGATAAATTTCTAATGATATCATTGGTTTAAAAGAGAGAAGACATGTGATTTAATTCTCAATGACCTAAATCCTATTAAGCCATGCCAACTGACATATGTAAACATGTTCTAATATTGGATTTAGTTGTTGTTTAAATCTAATTATAAGAATCGATTCTATATTTTTTCTAGGTCATTGTGAAATGACCTGAATGACTACACGTAATCCATAAATTCAGTTCATTTTACAATGACGGGGATGAAATAAAAAATCGATACTTAAATGAGTTCATCAGACAGAATTCAGACTTGTCCATCAAAATTAAACCTAATATCAAAATTAACATTCTATAGCATCCAACGGTATTGACAAACATGACTAACATCTGAAATGGCCTTCATTTAACATACCACTATGACCATATAGTCACTGTCTCTCTCACGTATGATTTCTGATTCATTTCAGAATATTATTTCCCAACACAAACCTCTTTTAATCTTTCAGTATTTTTCGTTTCACCCCTTTCCTGTTCAATCATTAATTTTTTCTCTTCCTCTAACAAAGCCAGCCGCTTGGTGTCGGCTTTGAGAACGGAATCTACGGCTTTAGTTTCATCAGCGACGATTTCTGTTGAAAAAGAGAATCAGATTAGAAAACAGCTAAAACAAGAAATGCTTGAGAATTACTATGCACTCAAGAGCTAATCCATCCCTAAAGGGTTTTCTAGAACTTTGGAAAATTTTAGCAAACGTTGGTCATAATCTACTCAATCTATTTTTCAAGATTTTCAAATTATTTGACAGAATGTGTGAGCAAATGGATACACATTTGAAGAGACTGATAAAAGACAATATGCCCACCTTGTTGGCATAGAAATACAATAAGGGAACAAGTGAGATTATTTTTTTATATCACTGAATCTTAGAAGATAACAATATCCATTTATATTCTGAACCCATTGACTCATATTTTGAAAAGAAGCACACCTATTTATTCTGATCTCATTGACTCACCTTGTTCACAACACAGCCCATCTATTTATTCTAAACATATTGACTCACCGTGTTCACAACATATCTATTCATTCTCAACTCAATGACTCACCTTGTTCACAACACAGCCCATCTATTTATTCTAAACATATTGACTCACCGTGTTCACAACATATCTATTTATTCTCAACTCAATGACTCACCTTGTTCACAACACAGCACATCTATTTATTCTAAACATATTGACTCACCGTGTTCACAACAAATCTATTCATTCTCAACTCACTGACTCAACTTGTTCACAACATAGCACATATATTTATTCTGAACTCAGGGCTTTTTCTTACCTTTTTGGTAACATGGCCCATGGCATTGGAATTGGGAACTTTGCAGCACTTTGGCTAAAAATTTTGGATTTTTCTGCATGTGTCTCTAGTCCTTCAGAGTTTATTTTTTAATATTTATCATTGTTAAGCTGTCATATTTCAATATTAACTAAAAACAATGACTGAAATTTTCAACCTAAAATGAGAAATAATGAAAAGATGTTTTGTTATGTTCAAGAATGGGAATTCTGGGTAATAGATTGGGAAAAAAAAAAAGAAAGATATGATTTGCAATTGGGAATATAGCCAAATATTGGCTATAAATTAGGAGGAAAAAGCCCTGGAACCCATTCAATCACTTTGCTCTCAATACAGCACATCTATTAATTCTGAATACACTGACTCACCTTGTTTACAACACAGCACATCTATTCATTCTGAACACATTGACTCACCTTGTTTACAATACAGCACATCTATTCATTCTGAACACATTGACTCACCTTGTTTACAATACAGCACATTTATCTATTCTGAATACATTGACTCACCTTGTTTACAATACAGCACATTTATCTATTCTGAATACATTGACTCACCTTGTTTACAATACAGCACATTTATTTATTCTGAACACACTGACTCACCTTGTTTACAACACAGCACATCTATTCATTCTGAACACACTGACTCACCTTGTTCACAATACAGCACATTTATTTATTCTGAACACACTGACTCACCTTGTTTACAACACAGCACATCTATTCATTCTGAACACACTGACTCACCTTGTTCACAATACAGCACATCTATTCATTCTGAACACACTGACTCACCTTGTTCACAATACAGCACATCTATGTTGGGAGGAATGTTCAGTGCTTTATTTGCCATATGTTTTAACAGAGTTGTCTTTCCATGTCTGTAATGATAAATATTTTATGCAACAGAATGTAACACCAGTGTCATAACTTGTTTTGTATGACATGTCATGCTTACGATATGACAAGCAAAGTATGACAATAATCAACTAATAAGACCTAACTACTGTGTGTCCCAGTAAAAATTCAGAAAGTGTTTTTATGAAGTTTAAATCAATGCAACCATCAAATATCAATAAAATTACTATTTTATTTGAAGAAAGTCATAGTCGTAATGAATTCTGCATTCAAATATGAAGGAGACTCGCCAATATTTGAGATCCCAATTAAACCCTTTATGATTTTCTGATCCCGATTAGCGGTAAGGATAGCAGTCATTATTGTTGTTGATTTTTCATTGGAATGGTCTATTATTTTGATTGGGGTGTATACATCTCATCACTCGTAAGTCACCATAGACACTGGATTGAAGATACTGGCGAAACACCCCTGCATGTGAACTGACTCCTCCGTTGACTTGCGCATAAGAACGTTGTTTGTAAGCATCCAGTTTCATTTCCAAGAAAGATAATGAATAGAATTTAGCAATTTGTGATAATTTAAGATTTACCGTATGTTGAAATGCAATCAATGGGGGTAAGAATTTATGACTAGATATATCTAATGACTGCATGGATAATGTTCCCAAAGGACGACATTTTTAAGAAATATTTACAAATAACCACTTTCCAAAGTTGCTAGGACACACGGTAGCTTAGTATGACACACACAAGACGTTATCACACCATAACCAACTACTGATCCTAGCCAGCTACTGGTCTGCGACCAGGGCCTGGCACCATAAATTTTAAGAATGACTTAGCATATACTCATATCTGACAAATCCTGAAATTTGATTGGCTGAACAGGCCACACTTTAGTAAATTCTTAAGTTGTATGGTGCCAGACCCAGTACAGAAATTTCTGAAGGAAAAAAAAACAATTTGACCTTGACCAAACTGGTCATAATTATCTATTTCCCTAAAACTATTATAAAAAGTGAAAAGGGAAATGGACAGGGAAAACTGGCAAATACATTTACCGTATTCCACCCATTAAGCGCCCAGGGCGCTACTAAAATCAGGAAAAAGGGGTGGGCGCTTAATGGGACAAATTAACAGTCAAATTGACATAAAACGATTGATTTTTATATGGCACAGTGGTAAAGTTGTTGTAGTTATTACTGAGGACACCTATCAACATAATTCTGTTGCTGGGGAGGGGGGGGGGGGGGCACTACAGATAAACAGTTACTTATGATTTCTAGGTCCACATCTCCCTATCAACCAGCTAGGAAAATTCTCCATCCTATGTAAAAAAGGGGGAGGGGCACTTATAGGGACATGGGCGGTTAATGGGACGAATACAGTATCTTAAGAACATAGATAGACTGACCCATTTGGTCCAACTAAACCATATCTTCTTCCCGCAGTAATGTTCAAGCTGGCGTTCACAAATAAATCTTTTCCTTTTGCAGAGATTGAGAAATTTTCAATCTGGAAATAAAGATTATCACACACACATTTCAAATTGTTTTCTGATTATGAAATTGTTCTTCTCTTCATAAAAATTATATGGCATTAAATTTGAAATATCAAGAATTTTCAATAACCCATCATTTTTCTGAGAAACCACTTCCTCACAACACAAATCACAGACAAATCAATTATGACAGAAAATTTGAATAATGTCGATCTTGAAACTATTTTGTTAGAGAGATATATTTCTCCCATATTCACAGAATTATCCTTATAACTAGTGCAAAATGATCAGCCTGTCATCCACAGGGAGGTGGATGATAGGCTACAAGCGTTATGACATCACAATACAATTTAATACTTAGAACTTTTGTGGCTTCCAGAATGCAGTACATATTTATGTCAGACACGACTCAGATATGTGTAGATCTATACAGATATGTAGATCATGTGTAGATCTATACAGATATGTAGATCATGTGTAGATCTATATAGATATGTAGATCATGTGTAGATCTATACAGATATGTAGATCATGTGTAGATCTATATAGATATGTAGATCATGTGTAGATCTATATAGATATGTAGATCATGTGTAGATCTATATAGATATGTAGATCATGTGTAGATCTATATAGATATGTAGACCATGCGTAAGTCTACATAGACATATATTTTGGAAATGGAAAATAAAAAATAATCAACCCCTACCTTGAGGGTATGACAAAGAAATCTCAATCCTAGGGTAAGATTCTTGAATGACAAACCCGAGGCTTGCTTGATCATGGTAGACCTATAATTAGTAACAGTTTACCATGCTAAAATTTGTTTACTGTTACTCTGTAAACAATACTTGTTGGCCTTTTTACTGTGGCAAGATCAACATGCTGAATGATAACACTACAAAAACTTACCTGAACAGAAGCAGACAAAACATATACCCCCAACCCACCCCATCCCAGCTTCACTGGTAGGGAACAAATAGTCACACAACTAAAACAAGATTGAACATGCTGAGACTGACTCTAACCTTAATGTCTTGGCTATCTAGAATAGTTGTCTTACTGGACTTCTCCGCCTGAGATACAGCAAAGTTATCTGTACTGTTGGGATCAAGACTTTCTAACTGCTTTTGATATTCCATCTGAAACAAAAAGATACTTAGAGATAAAGTTTCTCTTTAATCCTCCGCACCAGGTTACTTCCATATACAAAGTACTATGGCTGTGTCATTAGGGTTACCAACGAGGTCTTAATGCTGCACCTATAGCGGCCACCTTTATATAAGGATTACCTGTTTATAAAGGCCAGTTTTTTCAAGTCCCTTGACTGCATATTTCAATTAAATTGAACCAGTGTAAGGGTCACCTGCACATAAAGGTCAATATTTTCTGGTCCATTGGGTAACCATTATTTACAGGTTTCACTGTAGTTTCTCTTTAATCCGCCACATAAAGTTACTTCCAGATACAAAGTACAGTAAAACCTGTATATAGGGGCCACCCAAGGGACCAGAGAATATTGACCTTTATGTGCAGGTGACCCTTATAAACAGGTTCAATTTAGTTGAAGTATGCAGTCAAGGGACTTTTCTAAAGTGGCCTTTATAGACAGGTGATCCTTATATAGAGGTGGCCGCTAGAGCAGGTTTTACAGTACTACAACTATGTGACAGTGTCATTAAGGTTACCAACAAGGCAATATTCTGTCCTTAAAGATCTAAATGTTGCACCTCAAGGTCTAACCGCAGATCCCTAAAGTCCTAATTTTGGTCAATTCGTCTTTATATGATACATCATTTGACTTAATTTAAAGCCCCATGACTGCAAATTTATGCTCAGTTAGGGTTTGGTTAATCTGATAATATACTATATATCATGCATATATAGTTGTTGTTGTATTGATTTATAATATATGATTAATATATATAGAGAGAGTTATAATTCATCCTAAGAGACTCCATATTTTTCATTTTGTCGGTCCTGAAAAGAATTTCTTCATCAGAGATGCAGGATTCATGCGTAATGGAAAATCCTCACTTTATATAACCATTACCTTCTTCTTAAGCTTCCTTAATTCTTTTTTACTTAATTTCACTCCTGGCTGTTCCTCTGCAGAAAGAAAAATCGTCCAATCAAACAGTTTGAAGTCATACATTTACACTACGTAATAAAATATCAACCATTTGACTTATCTTCCACATCAACCTAAAAGGCCTAGAACGAAAATTTTAAAACAGAGAAATAAGAACTATATGTTTTATGACTGTGCACATGTGTAGATTTACATATTAACAGGCCTTCAGTTTCAGGTGTGTGGCATAATTTAATCTCACCTGTCCACCACTAAATAAACAAAACATTTAACAAGATTAATATCACCGTTTATTGTTACAATAATTGACAGTGTAATTTTAGTTTGATCCAGGCATGCCGATCCGGAGCCAGCTAGCGGTTCATGTTTTGGCTATTTCCTCATGGTAAGTGCAGTGAAACTTGTAATTTTACCATTAAGAAATTTCATTATAACTCTATAATTTTGAGTTATGAACCCTTTATTTTTTTTCACTGAAGGGTCAAATGATCAAGGACCTCTGACCCCAGTTCCTAGTGGAAACCCTGGATTTAAGTACCTTTCTCCTGAGTCTTTTCTCCATTCATCTGTTCATTTTCTTCTTCCATATCCTCATTATAATAGTCTCTATCTGGGACTTGGGATGGTTCACTTTCTTCTTTTTGTTTCTGGAAAAAAAAAAATGATATTATTTCAATCACAGAGATAAATGATCTATAAATTTTAGCTGAATTTATTTTGTAGGCAAATGTTACCATTGTTCCATCAACATCTCTCTTTTATTGAAAATATATATAAGAGGGGCAATCAGACATTGATCAAAGTCAAGCCAGATATTGCACTATATATAAATTGTATTACATGTATATTGGTTTTATTTCTTTTAGATTTAATTCAATTGGTCATAATTTTTACCTATTTTGACAGGTAAAAAGTGACAAATATAATATTTTACTTTGTGCAGGAACCAGTTCTATAAGTCCGTTGTTGAATATGAATCGGCAAACTTACCTCTGTCGGTTTTGAGGACTCAAATTTGAGGTCCTCCACTGCACCATCTTCTTCCACATCCTCTGCAGCCATTAACTCTGCCAACTTTTTCATCTTTGAGGATTTTCCCTAAAACATCATCATTTCATTGTCTCATAAATTTCAAAGTTCTACATTTTGCAACACAAGTAAACATCTATATACATGTGCATTACAAATTTATTTGAAATGAGATAGATCTTTTTGTTGTTATTGTTGTTTAACGTCCCACTCAAGAATCTTTCACTCATATGGAGATGTTACCAAATGCAGATGAAGGACTTCAAATTTTGGCCTATGCTCACCACTTACAGCCATTGAGCAGTGAGGGTTCTTTAACATGCCAACACCTGTAACATGGGACCTCGGTTTTTCTTTTAATTCATGAGCAAAATGTAGACAGGATCTCCATTTCTATGATTTAACTCTTTCATCCCCGAGTATCTGAATGGCATATGCTCTTTTTATTGTTTGTGACCAGCCTATTGTGGCCTGTAGGGTTGAAAAGGTCACGAAAAATCCTATAGACACAAATGTCTGTTGTTGATTTCATTTAAATGCAGAAGAATAATGATATGAGTAACAATTTTGAAAAAGGTCATCATTTACAACAACAACAAAATTTTAAAAAATAACTACATGTAATATGCCAGTAGTTTCAAAGGTGGGTCAGTTGACAATCTGCAATTTCTTTTTTAATTTTTCAATTCAGTTTTTATATAGGACATAATATTTTATTTTTGATATGAAAACAAAGCTGCAAAATTAAAAGAAAGAAAAATAAGAGATTACTGATCGATTCGCTGTAATCAAAAAGGTCCATTTGTACATGTAGAAAGGTTTTCCTTACATGAACATAGTAGAAAGGTTTTCCTTACATGTACATATGTATAATGGAATTTTATGTCCTTTAGCCACTTCCTATCAGCTAAATCAGCCGAGGCTATTGGCATGACAGACAAACATGCAACCAATGACGCTTACCCACATGAAAGTTGTGCTGATAATTAGATAAGCAACACTACATGTATACCCAGTATACATTTTGCACATGCCTGCAATGAAATAGTCATATGGCAAATAGTTTTCTTTTTTCAAATTTGTAGCCAAGTTGTGAAGAGCCCCATATACATGTACAAATGAATACACAAAATTTTGAGGGGCATAATTATCTGACTAGGTAAGGTAACTGTTACATTGAAGTTTGTTTGACTGTACACATCTTTAATTGAATTTTGTAAAAAAAAAAAGGGGGATAACTCTAGCCTTAGAGCCTTCACTAGTCTAGTCTACAAATGTAGTCAGTTCTTATTCGTCATTGTATCTCTATTGATTGGTACAGGTACATTGCACTTTGCTTCTATGTTGTGGGGATAATGATTTCATTTCGCACAACTAAAGTCATTGCACAAACCAATAATTATTGACATGACTGTCATGCCAATAGTCATTACCCAGCCAATCAGCAAGCCATTTTAAGTGATTTTTTTTTGGCCGGGGAAGGGGGGTGAATCAGGATTTTACCCAAATTCCTTTGGAGATTTCTTTCTGGTGGGGCAACACAACAGATTCTCCAAAGGGATTTATTCAGATTTTACTCACTCAAAAATTCGCTTAAAATCGGGACATAAGTTCAGTCTAAGCCACTGCTATATCCCAGAATGACTCACATATTTTCTCTATGAATACTATTTATAAAAATAGGAGACCAAATATCCTGTATGATACATGTTTTGCTAAGATAAACAATTTATGAAAGAACCTGTATAAATTTCTTTGTTATGTTTCCTCCTTTTATGAAAGCTGAAAGGAATAATGTTATAGCAAACATTACCTCCACGTTACTTTTTTTATTTCAAAAATATTTGTCAAAGCCTAATAATTTTACAAAAACAATATCAAATCTATTAAAATAAAATCAATTAAATTTATACACCTGTTTTCTTTAGCATAACCATGTATATTTCTCTAATTCACATTAGAAATATATTAAAAACATCCCAGGAAAATTTTCATTTTAAAACACCGACTCACTGCACCATGCACCTTACTATATACACTGCCTTGACGTGGGAGGTCAAGTTCAGCCTCTGATTTTGATACTGGCAAGTCTGTTAAACTTGCAACCAGTGAAAAAATACTATGAAATGACTATTTACTTTCAATAGATAATTGTTGTACAATATATCATATCCGAAATGTCTTTGTATATTTTATTTGACTTTTAATAATGTTCTAGTGCATACATGTACAAATAATCACAAAATGATACACAAAATAGAACATGTAGCATGAGACATTGTTGGGACGTGGGGCACGGCCAACACAACGCGACAGAATTACTCATCCACGCTACCATGGTGCTATCTGAAATTTCTAGGGAGAGCACTGACATATACAGATAGATTCCAGAATATCTGCATACATTTTATTTATACTGCCATGAACCTCTGTGAAAACTTGTTGAAATTTCATAAATAACCTCTCTCTTCTCCTGTCGGTCTCAAAACATTTATGAAATATTTAATGTATCCCCATTTACAATTATTTTCATTCTAATTTGTACAGAAAATGACATACTGTACAATGACATCAGTACTTACATGAGAGAGAACAATATATCGTTCCCCAACTCAATGCCAGAAAAATTTCCAATAGAATAAAATAATTTCCCTACCTACCTACCCACAGGTAAAAGGGTAGAGTCGGTAAACAGCAAACAGACAATATTTTATGTCTGGCCTGGCATGAAGTGAAACAATGTGTGATAATTATTAAATTTGAATAACAATATTTACAAATTTCTAAACTACTATATCTTAATTGTTTATTTCACCACATATCATTTCTCCGTGATGTGCATTACCTTCTCTTTCTTTTTTTTCGTTTCCCCTGGGCCTGGACCCGGTCCGGTACCAGAGGCAGACTCGTCGTCAGCGGTTGACAAGTTCTTCATTTTATCTTCGATATCATCTTCCTCATCTTTCCAAAGCTCTTCGTCTTTCTTCCTCTGTTTACTTCTCTTCGGCATATTTGTTTTTACGAGTTTACAAAACAATAACAATAATGGATCCCAGGTTCAGGTTGTGAAATATGTTCAACTCCTAATGCGCTGCTGTCAATGACCGGAAGCATGTGTTCACCAAAGGAATGATCTAATTTTCGTCATTTCCGGTGAGGGAGATTCTAAAAAAAGAAAACGGCCATGAACCAATCTCTGATGTACTCAGAGTTGTCGGTCCTTGCATTGTTAAGGCGTGCATTGACTGACAACTCTGTGTAAGAGATTGGGCCGTGAACCTGATGTCGCGTGTAAGCTCAGCGCATGCAACAGCTTTTTGCACATACGTTTTGTTAAATTATATTTCATGTCATAATTTCATTAAAAGGGGTACCAGCAGCGGTCTGCAACTCTTATAGAGAATGTTCAAATATTCCATTCGGGTCATAATCAAATTTACCTTCTTTTTCATTTCGTGTCACACTTACCAATGGAAACAATGTAGACACATTTACTTTCTGCTGAATTTAGTATTGACGTCAACAATTATCAAGTTAACCTTAAAGGATGTTCCAATAAAGACGGAAGATCCAGGACTTCATTTGAATTAGTGGACCGTCAGTATTTTTGATTCTCTTAACAGAGAGGAAGGAGGCTCCACCTTTTCAAAGGAAAATTAAATATTTTACAAATATTCAAATTGCCAACTTCAGAAAGGTTTCGATATCTAAAAATAAAACATGTAGATCTATGTAAGCCTAAATTTATTGAAGTTCCATAGACAAAATTTTTTAATTTTGTTGTTTTGGTAGGTGTTTTTTATACTGATATTGTGATACATGTATTGTTGTTTCAGCATATGCTTGAACACTACATAAATGTATCGATAATTCAGTGTTTAGTGTTCGGTTTTGTGGAACATTGATGCTTTTTAATTCACCATCATAGCTACTTAATATTATGTAGCATCGATTTTCAAGAATAAATTTGAATTGTTACCTAAAGATGAATATATTGAAATTTGGCACCTGAACGGAAGATCGAATATGTCTGGAAAATTTAAAAATACCCATTGTACATGTAAATGTAGTTGGCATGGAAACCACCCAATATACGAAGGTCCACTAGTCTGAAGATTCACTAGTCCGAAGGTCCACCAGTCCGAATATCCATCAGTCCGACAGAAAAGACGGAGATGGAAGATTGGGGTTGATCCGGATCCCAACTTTAGCTTCCAATAGCTGATTTAGGAGTATATATATATATATATATATATATATATATATATATATATATATATATAAATATATATATATATATATATATATATATATATGTATGTATGTATGTATGTATGTATGTATAAAGCGCAAGTAACCGCCGAGATGAGGAGTTACAATCTACATGTGCTTGGCATCATTGAGAGCAGATGGACTAATTCTGGAAGAATCAATACAACTTCAGGTGAGATAGTACTGTAATCGGGACGAGCAAATGGACAGAATCATGAGGGTGCAGTCATTATACCCAGGAAAGGAGTTGAAAAGTCCTTAATAGAATGGAAGCCAGTCAGCGACAGATTGTTAACAGCAAGGCTCAGAGAGAAGCAAGACAACATGAAATTATCCCAGTGTTATGCTGGTCATGGGCGATATGAACGCCAAAGTTTAGGTGTTATCCAATCATTGCTCACCTGTTTTGCTTACATCAAACGCACAGATGTTATATCTTTCCCCACCTCTGATCGATTGATGTTATCAAATTCGACGTTTTTGAGCATGTCAAATCTGTTTCCTAAAGTGAAGTCTTTTTCCATTCTCATTCAGTGTTCCGCAACCATGTGTTTCCATGGCTTTGCTATGTAGTTAATTGTTGTCCCAACTTCACATGAACATGGACAATGATTGGCGCGAGAGGAGGCGCTAAAAAGAAAGTCAACGAGGTAAATTATGAGAGACTCGAAAGGAAATACGAACAAGAGTACAGTGAAATACAGCAGGAAGTGAAAAGACACTACGTACAGACAATAGAGCCCACTGGTGCATTAGCAACAAAAGCAGAAGGGTTAGCTAACAGAGGGGAGCAGGGAAACCTTTACAAATTAACATAGACAAAGTGTGGCAGAGATAGACCATCTACCAACATTCCAGTCAATGACAAAAGTGGAAAAATACTATCTCCAGAGAAAGAGTAAGAAGAACAATGAACAGAACTGTAAAGAATGGCAAAGATAGTTGTATGTGAATTTCTTTTATTTTGGGGAATCTTTTGACAGAATCCATAGAGGCAGTCTTTGGAACACATACTTGTAATAGACGTCATCAAAACTTTCTGTAGCAATTTCAGATACAGCGTTGGTAACCGTAACATCGATTTAGTTCATGAGTCCGTCAGTGCTGTGTAATGTCATCAACTCTCTTCATCATGGCCACAAACTGGATAATGAGACATACAATATCTGACATTCCAAGAAGCACCCGATCGTGCACATTTACAACGGTGAACCCTAGAAGACCTGGACTTTGCTGATAACATTGCCTTGCTTTCCTACTCCCACCAACACAATTCAAAACAAAAACAATAGTCTCTACGAATAGACTCTACAGGACATATAGGATAATGAATAAACCCTGGAAAAACGATGGTCATGACCCTTAATGTAAACAACCCACAACCGGTCATAGTAGAAAATCATATCCTCCCATGCACTAACACCTTTACGTATCTGGGTAGTACAGTAACTACATATAGTTACGCAGAGACGGAGTATCTCGAGGACAAGAGTAGCTTTTAAGAACCTGCAAGGTGTTTGGAGATATAGGTAAGATATCGAATTACGGAGAGTGACCTAAACAAGCTGATAACATGCCACACAAAGTCCCCTGAGAAGGATCCTAAGAATATTCTGGCCAAATACCATCTCAAATCAGAACCTTCTCAACAGATGCCAACATGGACACATGACCACAATCATCACCAAATTGAGGATCGAAATGGATTGGTCATGTACTCGGAAGGGATTCTGATACCATAATAAAGACAGCCCTCTGTTGAACACCAGATGGGAAGCGGAAAAAAGGTTACCCAAAGTCACTTGGCGACGAACAGTGGAGGTTGAAATTAAACAGCAATAGAAAAATTGGAACATACTTCAGAAGCTAGCCAGCGACGGACACGAAGGGAGCGACTTCGTTACTGTCCTGTACACCGAAGGAGTAGGTATACAAAATATTGAAATAATGACAATAAAATCCATGAGAGTAACAGAGTTGATTGGACAACCAACACACAACCCCCACACATACATACATACATATATATATATATATATAGAGAGAGAGAGAGAGAGAGAGAGAGAATTTTTAACGGGCGAAAACATGTTTTGGGAAAACGAGCTAATATGTTTTCACGAGAATATTTTTTCTTCTGGTGAAAAATAATATATAATAATATTTTGTTTTCTCGAGATATTTATTTCTGACCATATTGTAAAAAAATATGTGTCCTAAACATATCACAGTAGTATAGACATATATATTGCATGTGTATTGATCTTGGTCTCATTTTCACCGACTGATTTTCATATTATACTTAATATTGTATGTTGGAAATAGTCTTAAGTTTTGCTGAATGATTTATTTAACTTTGGTAAAAAAATAACCGAACATTTTTCTATGATAAAATATACCCCACCCGGCCATTTTACTATATACCTGGGCCTTTTCTAAATTTTTCCTACATGCATGGGTCATTTTTTTTTTGTCTGGGTGTGATTTCAACGTAAAATAAAGGCCCCTGGCGTGACATTATTTGTGGTTCAAAAGTTATTGTGAAGATTGTAGGTTTTGAAAAGTAAGTCAACCATATAGATCAGGAACGCATTTTTAGTTATCAGAAAACGAATGAATAAATATCAAACACAGCAAAGAGAAATTAAATTTATTAAGATACCGAAAGTCTCTATAGATGCCTTGTATTTACCTGAAATAAAGATTGACAGCAACGCCAACACATGAAACGATGTCATGATGACATTTGGAAAGTGCTACATAGCTCATAAGATAAATATCCAACACAAGCTAAGATAACAATTATAATGATAATGTTCAGATGACACGTCAAATGTCTAATTCATTGGATAATATTACCGATCTAGTTTTACTTATCTAAGTTATTTTCAGGCGCAAACAACTTCATTAGAAATTGACCATGGACTCGCGGTGGATATGACCGGTCTACAGGAGATGCTTACTCCTCCATAGCACCCGATCCCACCTCTGGATTTCCAGAGGTCCGTATTTGTTTAATGTTCACCAGAGTTGTATGTTGCCTCCAAAACATCATGAAGATTATTATTTTGGTATCGTTGAATTTTATATTCATATCATATAACTTTAAAAACTCTCTTGTAAGTAATACAAAAAGAGGGAAAAGAAGAGTAAAGTAAAAGAACACCACAGAAACCAAAGTATTAATCGTCAGGAGGTCCTGAAAACAGTGCACATATCTGGCCAACATTGGATAAACACGGACCGCTGAAAATCCAAAGGTGGGATCAGGTGTCATAAAAGAGTAACCATCTCCTGTCGACAAGTCTCACACACACACGCATACACACAGCGAGTCCACAAACGTGTTTTGTCGTATTACTAAACTGCATTTATACATAAGAAATATAAAATGACATAACCCTTGGACAAATGGTTCATATTATAAATATGATAATGAATGTGCATATTTACACAGTAATAAGTGTTATTTATATTTGGTAAACTAAAATGAAGAAATATCAATGGATATTACAATACAACAAATTAGATATAACAACCGTCTCAACACGAAGAACAATTGCGAATCCAATACGGGATGGAGCAATGTTTCCGGAAGGAGTCGGCGTCCCTGTTAGCATGCTACATCCATAGGAATTGTTCAATGGAAACCTCTCGAGTTCATTAAAAGGTCAAGTTCGATGAAAATGTCATCAGTTAGTTATAGATTTGATTGGCAAAAGAGGTCATTGTATTATGGTCGTGCTCCTGAGTACTATCTAAAATTCTTGAGAGGGTGACTTCAGGCGTTCAACAACGTATCCCTGTGTGAGTAGTTTAATGGCGAGTCGTTTGGCTCTCAGAATAAAACATTCATAAGAGGAGCATGCCCTGGCATAATGTATAAGTTGAGAAACGAAAGCGCCATAGGCAGGAGAAGATTGGATATTACTATTCAGGAACGGGATATCGTCTTGAGTGTCGTTGTAATTGGAATCAGAGTGTTCCTTCAGAAAATATGGTAAACGATATGTAAAAAACACCCTAAAACTATACCGACTAAGACGTTTTATGATTTCCTATATAACACCCGTGCAGAAAAATGTCGAATCATAAGTTTTTAAAGTTATTCATATTATTTTACGTCGATATATTCATGTTGAACCCATTAAATGATTACCAAAAACGTAAGTTCATATGCGAAAATAAGATTTTGCCCATTGACACGTAAACCTTTGAAAGAACGTGTCGTTCGATTCATATAGTCGACCAACTTCGATGCCGATATATTTCAAACAGTCGGTAAAAAGAAAATAAGCCGACAGTTCGATCATTGGTCAGCAGGTAACTTTGACCCCCTGATTAATTCTACGTTCGTTTCCCACAAACTAGAACGGACGTTCTAAATTTGATAAAAGTTATTATCTTCCGTTCTGATACTATTAAATTAAGACGTTGATAATATTTTCTTTATATACACGCACATTTAGAACCGTGAGCAGGTGCGTTACACGCGAAGGATGAGCAAAAAGGAGGGGAGCTTGGCTACTGCCACTGACGGCCACAGCAGCTTTGATTTTGACGGTGTGTTCCGTGATGTCAATAACAAAGAAACGCGACAGAAATTATATGCTGCCCAAAAACTCATTACAGATGGTAATTGGGAAACGGCAAAGGCAAACTTACGGGAAACCATAGAAAATGTAAAAGACTTGCATGATAAACGGAACTTGAATCTGGTTCTCAAGGAAGTGGAACTTTACGAAAAACGCCACATCGACTGCAACGTAACGCCATCTGAATCAATCCGCTGGAATGAAGTATCCAATAGAAATATAGAAATGCATTTTGAAAAATTTGACGAACTTCCACAAAGTGTATTTGTGCTAAAACCATGGAAACAAGAAAATGGTGTGCGACGTGTGATCGTGGGAAGGAGGATTTTGTCGCACCAATGGATCGATAGTAAAATTCGAGAACTTCACTGCAGTCACATCCGGGCAAGTATGTTATTGGGTTTAATGGTTGACCACAGAATTCAAGATGACGGTGTGGCGGTGTACTTTAGAGGACTAACAGGATCGGAAAAGAAATATTTAATGCACGACATAGTACATAACTGCATCAAAGATATGGAAATAGTTTATCCGTATCCGGTTTTGCATACGCCTTTTAAGGAAGAAATTTACTGCCCCGACGAAGGATGGGAAATCGATGAAACACTTGCCCTGCAACTGGGAGAAGGCGAGGTTTTCTTGCGAGAATACTCGGTAAAATATCTGAAATCCCTTGGAAAAGATGATTTATATCTGTACGACCCCGCCTGTTCGACGGGTCAATTTCTTTGGACGATGAAGCAGGCTTTACCAAAATGTTTTACATCCGGGCAAGATATAAGCCAACACATGGTTAATTTTGCCACCAAGCGAGTAGACGAAATCCATTGTGGAAATGCAATAGAACCGAAGATTCCAGAAGACACGTCTGATGTCGTGTTTGTTAGATTCATAAATTCCGAAGTTCTGAAAACTGCCGATGCTCGGACAATGATCCAACCACTGCTAAAGACTTTGAAAAAAGGCGGGAAAATAATCATATTCGGACATACACCTGTTTTGATATCAGCTGCCGACCTGATGATGTACAAAGGATTGGAGGTAGACCGTTGCATTGGAGGAGATCCGAAATGGGACGGAATATTTCAATATTATGTCTGTCATAAAATTTGACTCGGATTGTGACATTGTTAAAAGAATGTTTTCTTTTTTTTTCAATATGTACAAGCAGGTTACTACCTTTAGAAAGACGGGGAATAATCATTTTCGGACATACACCTGTTTTGATATCGTCTGCTGAACAGATGATGTACGGAGGATTGGAGGAGATCCTAAATGGGACGAAATATTTCAATATTATGTTTATCATTAAATTTGTATGGGATTTTGTCATTGTTATGTAAGGTATTCTTTTTAACACGTAGAAGTCCTACTGTATTAGTTTAACATTGGTCATTTCATATCAATATGGGTGGGTGATTCTCTAAGAAAAGATAAAAGCTAGTGTCCATGACAGCTTCAGATATCTTTTCCCAAAATTAATTCCTCACTGAAGAGCTGCGTGCTTCTAGTTGGAACTGGTAAAGTTAAGACCGTGAAGATATTGATTTCTGGATATAAAACGCACCTGTCATTAACGTGTATTCATAATCCTCGAAATACAGAACGGTATATTATGACTACATTAAAATACAGATACATATATAATCTTTCGTTAAACAATATTTAGTAGAGTGAATACATAAGATGGTTTGAGTTTTTGGGTTCATCTATTAATGTCGCTCCATGTGGTGAATTCATCAGCTTTAGAAGAACTGCTTTGAATTTGATTTCATTAATAGAATTTTACATGGACAATTACTTGAACAATTAACATATTTAAAGGCACTCAAGATTATTTGTACATCACGTGTTATTGTCATAGGGTTTGATAAGTTAAATACATGAGGGCTTATCAGTCCATCTTCTCTTGTCAACTACACCTGGCGATGGGCACTATTCTTAAACGATTAAATCACTTTTCCAAGGAATATACACTTTTCCTCAGTGGCAGATGACGTTTTCTTGCCAACAAACATGTCCACGACGTCTAATGCTGTAAGACCAGCACTCAGACAATATAAACATTATTGAAATAGTAAAAATGAAACCGGTTTAAAGCAAGAGTTTGATACGTGTTGTACTAAATCTATTATGAATATTTATAAATATAATACATTTGTACCAAAAAAAACAATGCCCAAGACGATCAATTTTGTCAGTAAGACTTCATCAATTGAGCTCCAATTTTAAATAGATTTCTAAAGAGAAAGTGGTATCAGGCAAGGCCAAATAATAAATCTAAACATATAATCTAGCTTTATGAACCTTTCTCTTGTAAAACGTTCTTATAGTGTTGTCTGGAGAGGTAAAGTTCCTACGACCTCAACTCAAAGACTGTAACTCATTACGTGTTGGATTAATATGCCGTCCTCATGGACAATCTCTTACACAGTTGTCCGTCCTCGCACTCATAAATAAACTCTATCATCATCTCGATTTTTGACAGATTTTTGCAAACTATAAACATACTTTAGATTTTGCTTTTTACAACCGATTTGCTTTCTTGCATAATTTTTAGTGCTGAGTGCTGACATAGAATAGAATACTATCTGAGAAAATACTTTTTAAAATGGATATAATTATAGGGACTAGACTATATTTTTGTGAAAAGTATCTTTACTCCAGAGAAATTTGGTTTTTATATTCATTCTGTGGGTTACATGACCACGTTTGTTTGTTTATTGTTGTTTAACGTCCCACTCAAGAATCTTTCACTCATATGGAGACGTCACCAACTGCCAGTGAAGGGGTTCACATTTTGGCCTATGCTCGGCACTTAGGGCCATTGAGCAGTGAGGGTTCTTTAACGTGCCGACACCTACTGTGACACGGGACCTCGGTTTTTACTGTCTCAGTTTGAAGGACAGGAAACCAACCTGGCGCCTGATGGACTCGAACTCATGACCAAGAGTCCAGCACTCTATCAACTGAGCCAGGCCAGCTCTACATGACCACGTGTTTTGGGACTTCTTTTTTAGACGTTGACAGAGACTGACCGAGAGTACAAAGGCCAACAACTCTGTATAAGAGATTGTCTCATGGCGTGTATAAGAGATTATCTCGTGGCGTGATATTTATACAACAACTCTGTATAAGAGATTATCTCGTGGCGTGATATTTATACAACAACTCTGTATAAGAGATTATCTCATGGCGTGATATTTATACAACAACTCTGTATAAGAGATTGTCTGATGGCGTGATATTTATACAACAACTCTGTATAAGAGATTATCTCGTGGCGTGATATTTATACAACAACTCTGTATAAGAGATTGTCTCGTGGCGTGATATTTATACAACAACTCTGTATAAGAGATTGTCTCGTGGCGTGATATTTATACAACAACTCTGTATAAGAGATTATCTCGTGGCGTGATATTTATACAACAACTCTGTATAAGAGATTGTCTGATGGCGTGATATTTATACAACAACTCTGTATAAGAGATTATCTCATGGCGTGATATTTATACAACAACTCTGTATAAGAGATTGTCTGATGGCGTGATATTTTATACAACTGAACACAGAAAACCCCATGATATATTTCAGAACACCCTAATGGCATCTTAGTATTGAAATTCAACAAGAACATAAGAAATTTAAAACATTATGCTTTGACATCAAATCTCAGTATAAAAATATTCCAGATACATCAAGTTTCAAGCTTGATAACACACAATATATTTATACATGTACAGTAGAACTTCGACGAGTAGAACTTCAATGAGTCGAATTTCTCGATGTTTCGAACTAATCACAGAGTCCTGAATAATTTGTTGTTTGACGTTACTTTAAAACATTTCATAATTCGAATTTATACCAGTCAGATTTCTCAAATAATTTTTGGACCCATTTCTATAAAAACAATGAAAATTCTACATATAATTCGAAGTAAAAATTTACATGTGTACGAAGTGATAATTCTTCTCCTTCTCATAAACACTCAGTGTTTTAATTTCATATAAATTAAGTCAAATTAAGCACATATTATTAATCACAATGACAGTTTATGTCTTAAATTGCTTTAAAGCAGTCATATATACCTTATAGAACCTGTGAAACTAAAAACGTATGGTTCTCAGTTACCATACATGAGTCGAAGTCCTGATGTTTCCAACTTTTCTAGGTGGTCCCTTGAACTTCAACTCATCGTAGTTCTACTGTATATAATTTTGTTTTGTTCAACATAACTCATTCACCCCTAAAGACATATATGGACTGGTCTAAATCACTGATTTACAGAAGACTCCATTGTTTTCCAGGGGTTGATGATAACAACTTTTTACTTTTATGCAGAAATATGAAGAAATAAGTGAAGAATTGCACCATAACTTTTGAATGACCAAAATGAAAGTGAAAGGAAGTTTATTCATTTTGTCACCCAGAAAGTCGTTGTTGACAACTACATGATCACTCAGAGGCTTGAAATTCCTATCCAAATTCTAACAGGAATAGCCAAATTGCGTTCACATTTTTCCTCATACGATGTACTTCAATTGACATATCACCAAATGTCCAACACATGGCTCTGTGCATTTTTTACATCATTCAATTGTGATGTCAAAATCACACAAATGTTTGATGGACCTTTTAACTGCGACGTCATAATGGAAAAGTCTGCCTAAAGGTGCCATGTCGGTCCTTTCATGAAAGGTCAATTATGACAAAACCAGCAACAAATTGGCACTGAAAAATTTAACTGCAAAATTGAAGCATCCTAATGCTATTGATTGATAAACTAAGTTACTGTTGCTCTGTTTATATGGCTACAGCGAACACAAATGTGAATTAAAGAATTCTCAAAGTAATTGAAGCACAAAAACTAGATCACTGTGACCTATTTTCCCACCCACCCCAGTAACAAAGACCATATTGCAACTCCACATGCCACCTCTGGTTATTTTAGGTCAAAGAATCTGGCTGTAACAAACGCAAACAAAAAGGTCAACCAAAATGTTGGCATCAGATTGATTAATGGATGACGGCAATTGCCAATCTATAAGGCACAACTATGTTGAAATCTGACCAAAATATATAGAAATAGAAAACAAAAACTTCTGAACATTTCATTTATTGATACATAAAGTTAATGACTTTGCTGAATCATAACTGTCAATGAGTAAAACATGTGTCCTACATTGTCGTCTTCACTTCTGCCAAATATGTTGAATTATTATCGCCTCTTGCGATATCCACAAAATGGAAATGTCTGTTGAACGAGTAAAAGTGATAGCATGCATCAGTCGTCCTCATCGGCTAACGAGCCAAAAACCTCACTAGGGACGGTCTGTTGCTGCACCTCCACTTCTGAAAAAAAGATTAGAAATGTTAAAAATATCTTTACATGAAATTATTTGACAAATAAATCTTATAATCACATTGTACTCTTAACATACACATTGTGCAATAGAACGGATATCTTAAATGAAAATTTTACACCTGTAGCCGGCCGGAGAAAATGTGTGGCTGCTCTTACAAACCGAGCTATCTGGGCCGACAACCTCTGCACCACTACACTCCTCCCCTTCACAAGACCTTTGAGTTCTGATGCCAGAATTCCACAAGACACATTACAAAGTGAGTTATTTAGTTGGGCACCAAAGTGAGTTATTTAGTTGGGCACCAAATGTAGCACGCAGGGAAGAATGTGTGGCTAGACCAGGAATCAAATCCAGAACCTTCTGAGCACTAGCTTGATGCTCTTACCAACTGAGCTATGTGGGCCGACACCCTCTGTACCACTACACACCTATATAGATATATAGACTCATACATTACCCTCTGTACCACTACACACCTATGTAGATAATTAGACTCATACATTACCCTCTGTACCACTACACACCTATATAGATATATAGACTCTGTACCACTACACACCTATATAGATATATAGACTCATACATTACCCTCTGTACCACTACACACCTATATAGATATATAGACTCATACATTACCCTCTGTACCACTACACACCTATGTAGATATATAGACTCATACATTACCCTCTGTACCACTACACACCTATATAGATATATAGACTCACACATTACCCTCTGTACCACTACACACCTATATAGATATATAGACTCATACATTACCCTCTATACCACTACACACCAATATAGACTCATACATTACCCTCTGTACCACTGCACACCTATATAGATATATAGACTCGTATATTACCCTCTGTACCACTGCACACCTATATAGATATATAGACTCATACATTACCCTCTGTACCACTACACACCTATATAGATATATAGACTCACACATTACCCTCTGTACCACTACACACCTATGTAGATATATAGACTCATACATTACCCTCTGTACCACTACACACCTATGTAGATAATTAGACTCATACATCACCCTCTGTACCACTACACACCTATATAGATATATAGACTCTGTACCACTACACACCTATATAGAGATACTATAGACTCATACATTACCCTCTGTACCACGATACACACCTATATAGATATATAGACTCATACATTACCCTCTATACCACTACACACCAATATAGACTCATACATTACCCTCTGTACCACTGCACACCTATATAGATATATAGACTCGTATATTACCCTCTGTACCACTGCACACCTATATAGATATTACCCTCTGTACCACTACACACCTATGTAGATATATAGACTCATACATTACCCTCTGTACCACTACACACCTATATAGATATATAGACTCACACATTACCCTCTGTACCACTACACACCTATATAGATATATAGACTCATACATTACCCTCTATACCACTACACACCAATATAGACCTCATACATTACCCTCTGTACCACTGCACACCTATATAGATATATAGACTCATATATTACCCTCTGTACCACTGCACACCTATATAGATATTACCCTCTGTACCACTACACACCTATGTATATATATAGACTCATACATTACCCTCTGTACCACTGCACACCTATATAGATATATAGACTCGTATATTACCCTCTGTACCACTGCACACCTATATAGATATATAGACTCGTATATTACCCTCTGTACCACTACACACCTTTATAGATATATAGACTCTGTACCACTACACGCCTATGTAGATATATAAACTCATACATTACCTTCTGCTTCAGCATCATCATCACTTGAGAAATCATCCCCGATATCAATTTCATCTGGATTGGTTGTCTTAGCGAGTTCTCCCAATTCCTCATCTGTGTTGTTGCTCCTGAATTGTAAAATTGAGTATGGTTACAATAAGTACATACATGGTATGTAATTCATTGAAACTGAAGTTAACTATATTTGGTAGAACTGCAGGAGGTAATAAGAATGGATGACAGTAAACACAGGAGTTAAATGTAATGGCAAATGATAAGAGGATAGGCTGTCACTTGAAGATAAAATTACTTTTTGATCTATGATCTAATTACAAAACTTGCTTACCAGTTGTAGTTATCAATGGAAATTAAAATGCCAGATGCTAAAGAAATATGTCTCTCCTCAAGCATAATCAAATACTTATAGGAAAGTTATTATTTTAATGTTTTGACACCAGACTCAACAATTTTTCAAATTTTTCATAAAGTCTGCTAGGCCTCAGATAGCTGTTGCCAGCAACTTCCCTGTTGCCTCAGGACAATGACATGACTGTTCCTTGAACATGCATGAAATAATTGCTATAATATCAAATGACGCAATCAATGTGAACAGATGTTTTTAAATTGTGATTTTCTCAGTGCTTTTTTTTCAAGTGCAAAATAATGTCTAACTTATTCTTAAACTTTCATTACATCAATATAAAAATTAATAAAAAAAAAAAAAACCTCTCAAAATTTCTTACCTAACAAAGAGGATTCCTTTATCTGGCTTGGGCTGGTCACGTATTGATTCCTCGGCCAATTGTCTCGCCTTTTCTTCCAATTTTCTCATGTCGTCCTTTTCACCAGTATCTACAGACAGATTCATCATTCAAATTGTTAAAATTAAATTATAATTTGAGGTAATGTATTCGACCCATTAACCGTCTGTGTCCCTTTAGGTGCCCCTTTACATACGATCAAGAATCTTTTGTAGCTGGTTGACAAGGAGATGTGGACCTGAAAAACTGTATTAAGTAACAGTTTATCTGTAGTCCCCAGCAACAGAAGAATGTTGATAGGTGTCCTTAGTAATAACTACAACAACTTCCCATTTAAGGGAACACCCCCTTTTCCTGATTTTCGTAATGCCCTGGGTGCTTAATGGGTCAAATACAGTATAAGAATTTAAAAATAATATGACTTATTTTTGTTCACTTATTTAGTTTTCATGTGTTTGTTTGTATGTTTTATTGATGTTTTACGCCAAACTCAACAATTTTTCATTTATATGGTGGCAGCCAGCTTTAAATGGTGCAGGACAGAACCTGGTTACAAGGTACAAGGGAAGAGACCCCCAGCATTCCACAAGTAAACTGGCAATCTTTCTCACAGTGTTGGCCGAGGTTCCAGTGAGACACGAACCCGAGCTGTCAAGTGGTGAGAGACTTCATGGTGTAAAACATGACGTTCTCACCACTCGGCCACGATGGCCCATAGTTTTTATATGAAATTAATGAAGACTTACTGGTGACGTCTATATCTTTGTTTATAGACATATTCAATATGTTATTACTGCCCTCCAAGTTAACTCAATGACCCCTAACAAACATTGGACTCTTCTTTAAATAAATGAATTAGAAAAGTCCAAATGTGCCTTTCGGGGTGAATGGATTAAATACAAAACAAGCAACAAGCAAACAGATAAATTCTCCAAGAGAAATATATAGTTCAAGTTAAATGCACAAAGTTTAAAATGTTTCTAAATCAATTTCCCCTACTCATGCAAAAATTATTTACCTTGATTGTCTCCCTTAGCACTTGCAGCCGCTAGCATCTGAGATGACATGAAGTTGACCTGAAAAAGCATTAAAATGGGAATTTAAAAACAGAGCCGAAACTTTTCTGAAAATAATTTTAATAATACATTAGTTTACTTCATTCATTTAACAAAATACAGAAATATTTTGCTGTTAGCAACAACAGAGCCCGTGTACCTGACATTATCTGTGTGTCTTAAACTCATTAAGCCCTGAAGACATATTTGGACTGGTCTAAGTCATTAATTTACAGAAGAGTCCATTGTTTTTCAGGGGTTGATGAGTTAAACAACTGTAAGATCAGATGTAAGATACAGAAATGTAATAGTCAAATCCATGTAACCTGGCGGGGTGGAGTCTTGCGAACCCTTTGTTGACCTAGACGAGTTTAATTTTAGGTAATGAAGCATAATGACATTAACTTTGTTGACCTAGACGAGTTTAATTTTAGGTAATGAAGCATAATGACATTAACTTTGTTGACCTAGACGAGTTTAAATTTTAGGTAATGAAGCATAATGACATTAACTTTGTTGACCTAGACGAGTTTAAATTTTAGGTAATGAAGCATAATGACATTAACTTTGTTGACCTAGACGAGTTTAAATTTTAGGTAATGAAGCATAATGACATTAACTTTGTTGACCTAGACGAGTTTAATTTTAGGTAATGAAGCATAATGACATTAACACTTTGTTGACCTTAGACGAGTTTAAATTTTAGGTAATGAAGCATAATGACATTAACTTTGTTGACCTAGACGAGTTTAAATTTTAGGTAATGAAGCATAATGACATTAACTTTGTTGACCTAGACAAGTTTAAATTTTAGGTAATGAAGCATAATGACATTTACATTACAAATGCAGAAGAGTAAATGTTCCTTCTTGTCACCATACCTAAAAGTATCTAATGTATATTGAAACATTCTTCCCCTCAAGCTTGTTTTAGCCGAGAAGTGGGTAGATTCATTCACTGTTGTTGTAGTGTTGTTTTACGTCCCACTCAAGAATCTTTCACTCATACGGAAACGTCACCAAATGCCGGTGAAAGGCTTCAAATTTTGGCCTATGCTTGGCACTTACGGTCATTGAGCAGTGAGGGTTCTTTAACAAACGGACACTTACTGTGACATGCGACCTCTGTTTTTACTGTCTCATCCAAAGGATAGGTGTCTGACCTTCCGCCAGCTGGACTCTGACTCAAAACTTCACGATTAAGAGTCCAGTGCACTACCGACTGAGCCAGGCCGGCTCGGTGTCATTCGTATGATAATAAAAAGTTGACTTCATCCTGCCCAGTACTTTCTTTTGTTAAATGTGTATTATATTATCTATTTAGAAACTGTTGGTTTAAGTACTTTATTTTGTTACCTGCGCAACATACTACCTGTCTATCTAAGGCATCTTGTTCAAAGTAAGGTGAACTTTATATGAAAATGTAAATTTACATAATTTTTACAAATGTTTGGTTTATATGACATCTGTACGTAATTTACCTGTGTATTGTACATAGCTTGTACACTACGTTTGATGCGTAACATCTCTCTGACTGTGTCTTCATTTCCGTGTTTGATTTCAAATTCCTTCCAGACTTGCCAGAAATTTGGTGCCACCTATTAAATACAATATCATTAGAAAAATTTGAATGAGAGAGAGAGAGAGAGAGAGAGAGAGAGAGAGAGAGAGAGAGAGAGAGAGAGAGAGAGAGAGAGAGAGAGAGAGAGACTCTTCACATCATTCATATAAACAAGAAAATTTGAGATTGACCTCAAAAGAGAACAAGCAAACACATGCAAATTTAAAAACAGTAAACATTAAAGGGGCATTAGCTGTGTTCTTTTTAAAAAAATTATTTCTTTTTTTTTACTTCTTAGAATGATGTATGATAACAGAAAAGAGATATACACAGGCATTAAAATTCTTAGATTCCTACATATTTTGAGAAATTTGCTTGAGAAACCCAGTTAGGCAATTATTGTTTTGCAAATGATTAATTCGACCTTACTAATTTGTATATGCATATGATACTAGACCTGACCTTATTTTCACAACACATATAGGAATATAAGAATTTTTGTGCCTGTGTTAATCTCTTTGTTACTATATTATACATAAATCTATGCAGTAAAAAACAAAATATATATTTTTTGTTTGAAAACACAGCTACCAACCCCTTTAAGACACTCCATATAGAAATATATGTCGTGCTAGAAATACAAAAAAAAAATGTTTTACACACCCTTGGATCACATATTTGTGAGGCATGAGCATAGATTGCTCGAGCTCGGTCAATTTCACCCAACTTTCTTTCCAGATCAGCGAACCTGATACACATTTCTCTGTGGAAAAAATGAAAGAAAGAAATATAACTAAATGCAGAAAAACAGCAATATAGAAAGGCAACTAAACTCACATTATAATATGGATCACTTGTCTAATTTTTTCCACATTATTAACCCTTTCACCCCTAAGTTTCAGAGTGGTATATTCTTTCCTATAGTTTAAGACTGGTCTATTGCCATCTGTAGGGATGAAAGGGCTAATACAACATATTTTCTTGATTAATACACTTTGCTCATGAGTAACATTCAAATCTAAATACTGTCAAACTTGCATTAAAGGCCACCTTTGTATAAAGGGCACCTGCCTATGAAGGCCATTCAAACATAACTTTTGTTAAATTTCATCAACTGTTGTAAATTTTATCATTTTTCATCAAGGTTCACTACGGCCAATTTAAGCATCCTTATGCACTTATATATATTCAACTACCACCATTAAAATTTCAGTTTCAATGCTTTTCATTTGTTTGCAAAATCACAGATAACAACTGCCTGGTTTTTGTTGATAATCAACTGTTAATTATACATGTTATATTTTCACATTCTTGATTTCATAAATCAACTTTGGTGAAAATCATGGTCACCTTGAATTTCATTATGTTGTGTTCCAAGGAAGACATAAAAAATTACATCTCGGCCACCTCTGAATTACATCATGTGATGACTCACTGAAGGCGTAAGAAATTACATCTTTACCACTGCTGAATTACATCATTCGGTGATCTATAAAGGTGTAAGAAAATTACATCTCAGCCACCTTTGAATTACATCATGTGGTGATTCACGGAAGATGCAAGAAATTACATCTCAGCCACCTTTGAATTACATCATGTGGTGATTCACAGAAGACACAAGAAATTACATCTCAGCTACCTTTGAATTACACCATGTGGTGATTCACGGAAGATGCATGAATTAATAAGTAAAACCATGATGTAATACATACAGAATTGTACAAATAAAGAAAACAAAAACCATGGCCCTGACAAAAACCTTCCATCTTTGATAACAGTGACCTTGATCTCAGTTATGACCTTGACCTCAGCAATATGACCCTGAGTCTAGGCCACTTGATATAACTTACCGAGCTTGGTGATCAGGCAGAACTTCTAAGGCTTTCTCATATATGGGTCTGGTATAGGTGACACCATAGATTTCGGCTGCTCTTTTGATGTACACATTAAACATCTGTAAAATATTCAAAATATCTCATTAAACTAAACAAGTATCTACATGCACGGGTTCATAGACCATTTATTGTACAGGGTCCTGTGCCCTTTAAATTGGGTTATTTTACGTCCCAATGAGCCGAATCACAAAAAATGTAACTATGGTTGTTTTACTCATAACAATAAAGGCACGAAGATTTTTTCATCCAGCTCCTTTTATTTAACCGACTACATGGTTTTCATTTGAAGACATGGATGTTTTGATAGAGTGATACTTATAGTACATTGAATATACTTGGGAAATATTGCTCAAAATTAAGGAAAAAAAGTCGAAAGAAATTTTGCATTGGGAATGGGGCCAAGAAATCTGAGAACGTCTTCCTGAATCATATAAATTTTTTGTGGCTTTATTGTATGTAAGTGAAAAAGTTAATTATGTCTGAATTCAAAATGGAAGCTAAGGCAAAGCTATTTTATTCTGTCGAGGACCATATTCTTATTTAGTTAATGTCTTCCATTGTCACTATTGACAGAACTGTGAATCAGATCAACTGCCATTGCCATCTATTTTTTTTTTTTACTGACCGTCCATAGAACCATGGAAGGCAGTCACGAGACCCCTTATATCCAATGAAATGATGACATTTTAGTCCAAAGCAAAACAATAAGTGCATGTCAGGCTTTAACAAATACATTTACAGGATGGACTGACAGACATATAGTCAGAGACAGAATAATCCCCCAAGTTTCATGGATAGGGGACTAATACCGTGTGTTTGTTTAATTTCATGGGAGGTAAATTTTTTGTTTTTCTGCCAAGAACATCTTCACGCATATATCACATTTCACGCAAAACCTTTTCCAAAACAAAGAAAACTATCTTCTGACTGTTTCACAAGTACATTGTACATTGAGTTTTGAAGTAAAGCTTATAAACATTTTGTGATTTGTGTATATACGATGTCTGTTATATATGGATAAATTTTGACTGGTTACATACTTTCTTACTGATACTTCATAAGTTAAAGCTTATTCACGGGTATTTAATTTTGCAGCATTTTCTTTGACTGCGAATCGAGCCAAATTAAATCCCCCCACGAATAAAAGCAACTTTGCAGTACTAGAGAGTATCTGATGAAATTCTGTAAAAGATCACTTTTGAATATCAACATTGCTGATTTTACCTCGTACTGTTCTTCACTAAGCACTGCCTTAGTAGCTCTGTCATACACAGCCATAGCATGTCTCGCAAGACCATGTTCCTCTTCTAACTTCGCATACAGCAAGTAAATTGCTGATTTTTATAAAAAAAAAATTAAGATTTGTATATATAAGTATCCTTTACATGGATATACACATATAAATTTACTTTAAAATCAACATTTCTCTTATAACATACCTTCAATTTCTAGGAAGACTTTCAACTCTTGAATGAATTCTTCATTTCATTTGGGAAGATCAAATAACAGATACAAAATTATATTTTGATACAGATTTTTGCTCAATATTTCAGAATATTTTTCATTCAGGTATGCTAACTCCTCCATGGCACCTGATCCCACTTCTGGATTTCCAGAAGTCTGTGTTTCTCCAATATTCACCAGATTTGTATGTGTATCCTAGTCATTCTGTAGATATGTACTTTGGTATCTGAGATTTTATATTCTCACATATTCAGGGAGTTATCCTTATAACTAATGCAAAATGGTCAGTCTGTCATCCACGGGGGGGGGGTTGGATGACAAGCTACACACGTTATGACGTCACAATACAATTTATGATGTAGAACTTCTGTGGCTTTCAGAATTCAGTACATACTTATGTCAGACATGACTCAGATATGTTTAGATCTATATAGACATGTAGATCATGTGTAAATCTAGATAGACATAATTGAATGGAAGAAAAAAATCAACCCCTACCTTGAGGGTATGACAAAGGAATCTGGATCCTCAAGATAAGATTCTTGAATGACAAACCCTCAGCAAGCCTGGGGTTTGTCATTCAAGAATCTTATCCTCAGATTGAGATTGTCATACCCTCAAGATAGGGGTAGATTCTATTATTCTGCTATATTCAAATTGTCCTTTACAATACAACCCTGACACACATCCTGGAGCAGACCTCAATTCACATGTCTTTTATCTATTTCAGAATCTTGGAGGTTGCATATCCAACATAAACTTTGTCAAAGTCTGATCTATATTGCCTTTGCCATAATCTTACAAAATCAATATCGTCACCATTATGCATGCCATAGCCACCAATCTGAGTAAACATTTATTCTCATGTTTAATTTCATTCCTTCAACTATTTATTTATTTAATGTTTTTCTTTTTGTAAAACATCTGAACAGTTATAATGACAAAAACTTGTCAAATCTTGCATCCAAAACGTTAAGTCAAATTATAATTTTCCATTAAAAGAAAAATAATGATTATAAATAAATATACATAGCTAATGCTCAAAATTTATGAATAACTAAGTGATTATCAACAAACATGGCCATTTTATTAGACTAGTAATACAATTAAAAAGGAAAAATTACAATTGTGTGATTTCATTCTTACCCTTGGCAAATTTCTCTGGACAATTTTCTAAGCACTGTTCAAACAAATCTCTTGATCTTTCCAATTTCTCTCCACCCTGTTATAAAACAAAGTCAAACATTGATCAGAAAATGAAATCACTGTATTATTATCATATGTTACATAAATTTCCTTCCTTTTTGGTCACCGTGATACTTGTTCAGATTAATGTGAGCTTGCGTGATTATACCAAACTCATACATAGTCAAACTTACATAAAAGGCCATCTCTGAATAAAGGGCACCTGCCTATAAAGGTCATTCAAACATAACCATTGTTAACTTTTTATATTGTAATTAATAATCTCTTTATAAAGGCCACCTGTCTATAATGGCTACTTCTGCCAGTTCCCTTGAGTGACCTTTATAGACAAATATGACTACTCATTTGATACCAACACAAAAATTCATATATACACACCACAAAATATTATATCAAATTTAATTTAGTCAGTCAACAGCAGCATAGCTTGGTCAAAATGATCTGAATGTTTTTCCAAACACTTGTTGTGTTGATCATTCAACAAATGAACGCTTGTCAGAGTGCATTTATTGTCAATATGGATGCTGTTTGGGTGACAGATAAATAGAATGGTGCCCGCTAAGGAGCCATGAATATTTATCTGTCACCCGAATGGCATCCATACTGACAACAGACGCACCCTGACAAGCGTTCATTTGTTATATTTATCATAGTTTTCAAACTGAAAAAAAAATATTGGAATCGAATATTCCACCTAATACGTGATCAGTCTCATTATAATGGAACAGCGAAGTTAAAGTATACAATTGTTTAATGAAATATATCTTGGTGTGACTTCATGTTATGAATGAAGCTACATCATTGTGCAACATCATATGAAGAACTTCATTCATAGCCGATATGAACGCCATCTAGTTTAACACCGAGTCTATGGGAGACTGCTGCAGGAAATGTAAATATAACAATATAAATGGAAGCTTTGAAAGATTACAAAGCTCACCTGACCTCACACCACCATACATTACTCCCCCCATCCCACCCCCTTCATAATTATTCTGACCTCAACTAATCTGCTTAACCACAGCATTAAAAATACACAGGTCAAAGCGGGGTCAATCATTTTTGCAAAAACTACAGGACAAACCCAGAATCTGAAGCCTTACATGTATACAGAATCATAAGGTGTATGTGTCTGCCAGTTTCATCCATGCATGACCAGTAGAAGTAGGTAATCTGGACCTTGACCAATATTCTTAACAAATCTTTTCAACTGGCCACCAACATGGCAGCATGAGCTACCCATAACTTTATACAGGTGAGCTAAAGATCAAAAGGCCCATGATGTGACTCTTTACATGGGTTTTAAATAGAGTATATAAGGAATTATCAATCATATTTGATAGAAATCCTAGGAAAAGGAACTGCTTATTATAGGAGTGCAATTTTATGCATGACATCCTCCTACATAAGATGGGTATCTGCATCAAATATGGTGAACCTAGGTAAGGAAATGACAGCGATTTTACATATGTAGACCACACCAGAATCAGGCTAGGGACCAATAATATTTAGATGGCAAAATTTAAAATCAGCCAATCACATATTGTCAAAGCAATCATCTTATTCCTGAAGAAAATGTCTTCACAGAAAAGACGACTGTAGGTGGAGATTAAATGCAAATAACCAATCGCATGCCGTCTAAGCCATTAGATGTCATTTTGACATTTTTATATATGATTGAAATAGGGCTCACGCCGCACCCCCTATCTTAACTGTGTTTGCTAAAAATAATTATTTTGACTTTTTTTACCTTGACTATTTGTACCTGATTTACAATAACAAATAAAAGCTATACACAGACATAAGAAATCTTATATTCCTATATATTTTGTGAAAATAAGGTCAGGTCCAGTGTGTTATTCATATACAAATAGTAAGCTTGAGTTAATCATGCTATTTAATTGCAATAAAAAAAGTGACTAACCTGGGGTTCGCAAGCAATTTTCACAAAATATATAGGAATTTAAAATTTTTTTTACCTGTGTATATTTCTCTTTTGTTATTGTTTATCAATCTAAGTAGTCAAAAAAAAAAGAAACAAAATTTTGGAGAAAACAAAACCCACAGCTAATGCCCCTTTAATCATACAGAAATGCTAAAATAACATCCAACCTATACATGGTGAGCATTTTAATGACCATTTTTCTACGAAATCCAATCCTGTTATCATACTTACATATCTTTCTATAAACTTCGTAAGATAAACATTCCATATATCATAGACATTTGGCCACTTAAACAATGCAATTCCTTTTTCATAGGCCTGCAAAAAAAATGAGAAATATATGATGATTTTGCAAAACTGGTCTGCTCAGATGCTATATATCTTAGAAAGAATTTAAAATTGACAGGGCTATCATTAGTAAGTGATGCAAAGATGTTTTGTAATTTTTTCTGGAAAAAGTTTCATAAAAATATGGAGCATATGAATCTTTTTGATTCTTAAAAGATGCGAAAGTTAAATGCCATCTACCCCAGAACAAGAGAGCTCCAAGGAGCTATAAGTTTCACCTGCACTAACACAGCAGTTTAGGTGTTCTGTTCCAGTAACAATTTTTAGTGACTGTGACCTACTTTCCAGAAAGTGGGTCAGACTGAACCTATAACCCCAAAAGACACATCTAGGATACATGGAGGTCAGACTAGCTCCAGTTTCCAAAACAGCACATCTAGGAGACAGGGGGATCATTTATGTGAAGTACAGTTCCAATCTACCCAGTTGTATAGGAGTTCTTCTCTGGAAACTGTTTTTAGTGACCATGACCTATTTTCCAGAAAGTAGGTTAGACCGACCCTAGAACCCTCAAAGGCACATCTAGGGTACATGGAGATCATTTGTGCCAAGTATGGTTCCAATCCATCCAGCAGTTTAGAAGTCCTGCTTTGGAAACAATTTTTCAGTGACCATGACCTAGTTTCCAGAAAGTAGGTCACACTGACCTTAGTACCCCAAAAGGCACATCTAAGGTACATGAGGATCATTTGTGTGAGGTATGGTTCCAATCCACCCAGTAGTTTAGGAGTTCTGCTCTGCAAAATGTGGACGATGACGCCGGTGCTGCCAATGCCAGGCGGAATCAGTGATCCCTATGTCTCACTTCTGCTTTGCAGGCAAGACAAAAAATGGACTCTAATTCTCACCAATAAAATAATTCAGTCCAATTAACTCAGTCAAATAAAATGTTAATTGTAGATCAGTGCTATGCATTTTTCATGTTTATTTGCACAATTTCAAATCCCAAGCATGAAATTAAACATACTGGATCTAAACTGATTCTGAATTTTTCTAGCAGACTTATTTTATTTAGTACTAAAGATAAAATATCAAATGTGGTGTCAAGAGTTTATTGAGCAAAATACAAAAGAAAAAAAATATTCAATATGAATTTAACACTTTGTAAAATGAAAACCATAATTTGCCGACAACATTGGAAAATAAGTACTTGACAGAACCCATTGCATTAGGGAATGGGTGGCATTGAAACCAAATGCTCTGAAAACTTTGGGATTTTCCATCTTATCACACAGGGCCAAAACAAGGCCCCATTCTATATGCAGAAAAAAAAATGCATTACTCCCAATTTGCAGACAAACTTTCGCAACTGAGACAAATGACAATGAATTTGAATTTGTATTTCTAAATCCCAATTTCAATAAAATGTTGCAGGCAGACAGAGAAAAGAGACAGACAGACATACATATATAGATAATTTGACATATGAGAGACAGGAAGTGAAAGAAAATAATGGTAGTTTCAAACAACTTGTGTAATTTACTTTAAATGCCTCTTCAAAGTACTTATTCTCCTCCAGAAACAGACCATAGTTCATGATGATTTGAGGTGTCGCTATCCGCAGGTCAATGATTCTATCATAAACAGATTTACAAGTCTGAAATGGGAAATTACAAACATGCACTATATAGATAAACAACAAATATGTATACTGTATAGTTGTATAATGTCATGGGGAGAAAGTTAAGGAACTTATTCACAGGTATAAAACTTCGAGCACTACCGTTTCCAAACAGACGTGTGAGTTGAAATAAAGCTGATAACATTTTGTGATCTGTGTATACGATGTCTAGTCATAGATGAAGGAATTTTGATTGGTACAAACTTTTATAGTTTATATCGGTAACATATTGTCTTTCTGATACATTGTACTTCCTAAGTATGAGGTATTATATTCACAGGTATTTAAATTTGTGGTATTTTCTTTAATGGCGAATTAGTGAAAGTAAATCCCTCATGAATAAAAGTGACTAAAAAGTTTATATAAATAATGTATATAAATTTTAAGTTACTCCTGATCCATTTATTAAAATCAAAGTACTGAAAGTACTGAACTAGTTTGTTATTTTGACAAAATAAAAATTGGATTCAAACTACAGTACTTCCACTTTAATAAAAATTCTGAAACATTTTTGTACACAATCTCTTACAGAGATTATAAAAATAGGACCCGGTTTAAAACGGATAAAACAGATTATTAGACTATTAATAGGAACAATGAGTAATTTTATAATTTAAATGGATTTTAGGAATGAAAAAGTAGATTTCAGCATTACAAGTGAAAGACAATGTCTGAAAAAATACTGACTACGATTTTTCAAATACTGTTTACTGAAATGAAATTTTCACTTTGAGCTTAATGTCAAATCTGATTGGCTGAGAGAGAATTCGCTCTGAAATTATATGAAATTGAGTCCAAAGTGTTAAGAGCTGTTGTTTCTGTCAGTGACAAAAATTGAACTAACCTTAAATGTACCGAAACTTTCCTCGAGATCTGCATACAACGACCAAACCTTCAGTGACTTATGAACTCGACTCTGCACCAACTCTGTCTACAAATACAAATGTAGAGAGTAATGACAAGATTGCTTTAGATATACGGTAAAACCTGCGTTTAGCGATTAGTTGCCAGACTAATCAAATTGTCCGTTATAGAGAGGTGTCCACTGAATGAAGGATGACCATTCACTGCTTAAACATTCATACGTATAATCAATGCAATCGTTCTTGTAATCAACTGCAATGCAAGGAAATAAATATCAATCAAAAACACAAAATAAAAGATTGTAGGAGTGTTTGTCAAACAGAAGTCAGGACATACAGATTAGTGAGAAATTGCCTGAGACAATGGAAGTCGATCATTGGAAGACTGTTTGCTAATTCAAGGTTAAAAATACAGAAATTATGCATATTGGGGCCGTTGTCCTGGCAAGGGAAGCGTCTGTTTACTTTTGAAACTGACGTTGCTAGTAATCTTATATAACAACGTAAATCGGGACCTAGACAAACTGTCCCTTATAGGAGGGTAAATTAAGCATTTTAAGGTGTTTTTTATGGTAGGTTTTACTCTACATGTACTTGCTTATTGTTTTTTTTTCTTTTAATTGGAGATGTCACCGGCTTTAGGTGAAGTGTCACAAATTTTGACCTGTGCTACGGACTGATGCCAAGGCATAAGTGTTCTTTAATGAGCCACTGGCTTTTTGGCAATTGAGGTATCCATTGTATAAAAAGGTCAGTTTGATGTCTGGCAAGGTACTATGAAGTTTTTATATTTTACGATAGATAGGTAAGTTATATGTACAGATATAAAGTTTTAAGGGACTTAATATCAAAGGGGGGACAAGTTTTGGATTAACTGTAAAAGAATTATTCAAAACACTTATCTCCAAATTAAATATCAATGACATATAAAAACATACTTCTTGTAACAAATAAGTTTCTTCTAAAAAAAGAAAAAAAAACCCTCATTTTTACAATATTTCGATGAAATTTACTTTTTTCCTGGAATTTACTGAAATCCGGACACAAATACGTAAGTTATACAAAGTTAACATACTCATTTATTCAATGGCTATTTACCTTTAGTATCACCCAAAGGACTCACGACTCTCACTTAATATAATCAATGGACTAAATTACAGAATAAGTTTTGCGTGTTTTTACCTTAAACTCATGAAAACTTAATTGAACTTGAAAAACTGAGTAAATTTCGTGACTTTGGGCCCAAATGCTGTTGTCAATGATTATTTCCATTTTTACCTTTTACTGCTGGTTTTTGTTAGTTCCTGATATGTTTTTTATTAGGAAGTTTTGTTGAAAATTAAGGGCTAAAAGCCCTAATACCCTTCATCTAGAGCCTGTAACTGATATAAAATGTGAATGCTTCTCTCAGGTACAATATATAGCAATAACTGTGTGCACTGATGACCAATACAAAATCATACCTCATCATGATACGACACTTTTCTTGGTGGTGGCGTCGTAACTCTCTGCATCAACTTCAAAGCCTCTTCAAAGTTTCTGAAAAAAAGGACAAAAGAAAAGTCAGAAAATCCTGGCAAATATTCCTACCATGTTCCTCCCTAAAATAGACTAGACACCTGTGGACTCTTATGATCTACTGGTTTCCAAGCTGATACACCTATATCATAAACTCCTGAGAAACAATGAACTCTCTATAAATCAATGATTCGGGCAAGTCCAAATGTGTCTTTAGGGGTGAATGAAAGAATTTTACCACTTGTATGAATACATCTGACAGATATATCACATACTGAGTTAATTGTGGGCCAGTAGAAGTTTGATGGGCTAGTAGAATTTCTATGCTACTTAATTGCCCTGTGGGCCACATGGGGAAAATGCTAAATTCAAGCCCTGCATGTGTAATATGGAAAAAAGTTTGGCCCGAGCTAGGGACTTATACAAGTATGGAGAGCTCTTTTTAACACTTTCAACCCTACAGACCGCAATAGACTGGTCTTTAACAATACTAACAGAGCATTCCACTCAGATATTCAGGGGCGAAAGAGTTAATCTCCAACGACTTCTGTTTTCGAATAGGAACAGTCACAAGCTGTTTTGAACTATCATAGACCCTTTCACGATAACTGCGTTCCTACTAATTTCAACTGCACACAAACACTTCTGAGTGGTATCAAGAAAGTTTTGTGCTCAAAAGATTTCATGCCCCTGACAAAGAGTACCCAAATAAAGACTAACTGTTCCCTAATTTCATTGAGTATGATTTGTGTTGGGTACGAAACTTTTTGTTACCACTCGGAAGTGTTAAGGGCACAAGTGAAATTAGTAGGAATGCAGTTATCCTGAAAGTGTCTATTCTGAGATTACTGATGAATCAATACATGTCCCCTACCTGTGAAACATTATAAACAAGCATTCTGAGAGTACTGATGGATCAATACATGTCCCCTACCTGTGAAATCATTATTCTTTTATGCCAATTTTATTCTGAAATGCCTTTATATCATGCACATTTCTACTTTACTGGATTTGATTTAGAATGTTGTTTTATGCCACCCTCAACAATATTTCAGTTACATGGTGGCAGCCATTTTTTTATATGCAGCAGGAGAGTACCTGGAAAGAGACTACCTGCCTTGCGCAAGTAAATTGGCAAACTTTCTCACAAACATCAGCTTAGGTTTCAGCAGGGCTTGAACCTGCGCTGATCAGAAGTGAGAGAAATCATAGATCAAATTGCGATGCTCTAACCGCTCTGCCATGGAGGCCTTGTTCTGTACTGGACCACTTACTTATGGTTTGTGGGGATGGAAGGGGGTATCTTTACTGGTCTTATTGGACTTTTATGTTTAAGACACTCAGTCGCCCTCCAAATACATGAGCAAAACTGTATGTTGACATTGTTAAAATGATGGCATCATTTTGTGAGAAATTTGTCTAGAAAGGCATGTTGTTTTCTTACTCATTTCTAATTTCCATCTCTGACCATTCACACCACACTGTTGCCAAGTCATCCACATGCTTGTAATCTACTTTTGCTGCCTTTTCAAAGATAACTCTTGCCTGAAATATAAAAGTACATGAAGCTATTTCATGATGGTGTCATATCCTTATGATTGGACAACACAGAATCATTGTAGACCTGTAGAATCCTAACACAACCTTCTGTGGAATACTGTGTAGTTGTTTAATTTTGCGGGGGAGAAAATTTCGTATTTTTCTGAAAGGTACATATTCATGGGCATAAAATTTCGCACAAGACTGTTTCTAATAGTGAAGTGTATTAAGAGTTGAAGTAAAACTGATAATATTTTGTGATCCGTGTATGATATCTGGTTATAAATGAATGACTTTTGATTGGTAAACACTTTTATAATTTTTATCGGTAGCATATCCTCTTTAAAATACTTCATCAGTATAAAGAATTTTATTCATGGGTATTCAATTTCACGGCATTTCCTTTTACTGGATATAGGGAAATTAAATCCCCTGCAAATAAAAGCAAATATACAGTACTCTGTGTTGTTTCTTGTTAGATAATTAACAAAGTCAATATACAAAAAACTAAAATTTAAGGGATTTTGAAGGACCTGTTTTCATTTCCATGGGTTTCTCAAGTACAAAACCAGTTTCCATCACCAGTATGTGGTCGTTATCAACACATCTACCCCCTGAACAATAATGGACTCTACTTAAATTCAATAACATAGATTAACCCAAATGTGTCTTTAGGGGTGAATGGGTTGAGAATGGAAGATTTCAAGATCTTAAAATTAATACCACACAATATCAGGTGATTCAGATTCAGGAATACTTGAAACATTTGGCCTGTCCTCAGAGTTTCAAGACACAAAAATATTGTGTGTATATTAGAAATTTGTTATGTATTTTTAAAAGAATCATTCAGCTAGATAAATTAATACAAATGAAAATGAGCCAGGAACACTTACGTCTTCAATCTGCTTGGCATTTTCATAAAATTTGGCAAACTCTGCCCACAATGTATGAGGTTTACCCGTAGCTAGCTTAGCATCAACAGTCTGTACTGCTTCTGTGTATGTGTTAATGATCTGAAAAAATATGAGGGGGAGGTAACGCTACTGAGAAGGCTTAAGAAAATCAAAATACAAGTTTAAAGTCTAAACTTGATTTATTTTACAACAATTTACCCGGACACCTAAATACAAGTAATCATTTATTTTGTTGTAAATTTATCATTCTGAGTTTATTACAAGTTATTTCCTCATCTTCAGTTTTAATCTTTTAAAAATTTCAATTTCTGTTATACAAAAATAAGCTACAAATAATAAACACAAAATAATGATTTTTGCTTGAAGGAACAACAGAAATAAGAAAATCTTACTTCTCTAGGTTTCCCTTCAAAAAGTTTAACTCGTTTGTGCCACTCGTGTACATTATGTGGATTCTGACGCAACAGGACACTGCAAAAAAAAAAAATAATGAACGTCATTACTAATCTTTTCCTCCTCGTCCACGTGTTAAGTGATATCAAACACACATGGCTTGATAAATTATGATTGGCAGCACCAGGTGTACAACAGATGAAGTGGCTCTTGGCAGTTCAAACTTTTTTGTTTTCCAAGTTAGAAGAAATCTTATTTCTTTTACAGAAGTTTACAACCAACTGAAAAATCTTCACTTTTATAACCACATTTTGAAAGTAACATTTACAGCGATCAGTATACACTGTGACCTCACTAAAAGACCCACCTCACTTAGCAGACAAGCTCACAATTAAAGCCATAAATATTCAGGCCACTGAAAGATTTTCTGAATAAATATTTTAAAAATATAAAGTCCAGACCCACACTTTAAAGACCTCTCTAATCAGACCACTACGAGTCGGTCAGTTAGGTGGTCTTTATAATAGGGTTCTGCTGTAAACTGTACAGTTGAACCCACTTATATTTCACCCCTCTTACATTGCAATCCCGCATTATTTGAAATGATTTTGATTCCTTGTGATAAATTTTTTTATTACTTTTTTAACCTGGTTATTTCTGAAATCCCTGTTTATTTGTAAGAAAAATCCATTCCCTTTCCATTTCAATATACCCGGGTTTGACTGTAATTATTCATAATTTCATGCTACCTGTTCAATAACAATGGTCGCCTATCCATCAGATACTCTAGTCTAGCTAGCCTCAATTCCAGTTCCAAGTCATCTGAAAAAATAAAGAAAGAATGAGAGAGATGGCATCTGTTATCTGCTAACAACTGTCTCCAAACTATTGTGTCGTCTTACAAAATGTCCGTACCTTTCTCAATGCTTTAATATACACTTAATATCTTTATCCTTTTACTATCTCATCCAGTTTTCATGGTGGAGGTTGATGTACAGTCGATTCCACTTAATTGCATACCTGATAATTACATTCCTGTTCACTGCATAGAAACAAAACACAAAACCATTTCCTATCTCTTATATGTGTTAAATATTTCTTTTATTTTTCAAAGGTTAACCCTCTTTGACTGCTTCATTATTAGAGTCAATATAGGCCCTTACTGCTGCATTATTTTTCATAGTTAAAAGAAATTAAGATACACTTTTTGATTTCAGATAATTCAAAAAGTGTACAAGATCCAGAGATAAAACATACATCAAAATGTTTGTCAGTGTTTATACTTTATGTAAAGATCTTGTCATACCTTGAGTATTGTGTCATTGTCACCTGTACAGGTGAAAACCCTGTATGACAACATTTACAATGATGAGTCAGAGAAACAACTTTAGTTGTGCCTATTAATGGTGGCACAACAATAATTGTGTATAGCAGTCTAAGGGTAAAGTAATAATTCCTGTTAACTGCATAAAATATTTCCCAAATTTGGCAAAATTGTCATGATTACAGAAAAATAATCATATGTGTAAATATTGTTTCCACAGAAATGAGAACATACCAAACTGAGTTTTATAAAAAAAATTGATTTTATGACATCAGAATACCCCTAATGCTTATTAAACAGAATCCATTACTAGTGTACCTAGAATATTGATAATAGTATTATATATAGAAATGAAAGGACAACACGAACAAGAATCATCATTGTTTACTATCATACACTATTCCTGTTAATTGCATATTCCTGTTATTTGCACAATTTACTTTGACATTTTGAATATGCAATTAAGAGGAATCTACCGTTTCTTGTTTGCATAAATTAAACATGGAAATATTGTGTGATAGTATAAGTATTTATCTGTGTTTTAGTTTGGATGATTTTTTTTTTGAAACCCTTTCAACCCTTCAGACCATAATAGACTGGTCTTAAACAATAGAAAGGAGCATATTACTCAGATATCCAGGGGTGAGAGGGTTAAAATTTGTTAAAACGTAATGTATTATCTCATGCTTATCAACTTGGGGTTACACAACTTTTTACAGAAAAAATCGTGAGTTTCCAAGTTCTCTTTCAAATGAATTTAAAGGGTATATTACTGTAGGATTCCAAATCTATTTTACTGTACTAAATCTATTCTGCTGTATACCAAATCTGTTCTAAGATATACCAAATCTGTTCTAAGATATACCAAATCTGTTCTAAGATATACCAAATCTGTTCTAAGATATACCAGTTTATTGTCTATATCTATTCTAAAGTATACCATACCTACTTTACTCTACATATTTTTTTCCATTTTGATACTGTTTTAGCTCACTCTCAACAATTTTTCAGTTATATGGTGGTGGCCGGTTTTTAACGGTTGAGGAGAGAACCCAGTTTCAATGTACTCGAGAAGAGACCGATGACCTTCCACAGGTAAACTGGCAAACTTCCTCACAAAAATCAGATTAGGTTATAGTGGTGCTGGAACCAGTGCAGACCAGAAATGAGAAACTTTGTGGTTCAAAGTGTGATGCTCTTACAACTTGGCTACATAGGCCCTCTACTGTTTACAAATTTTATTCTAATGTATAAGCCTATAAAGTATTCCACTTTGGAATCAACGTAAGAATGAAGTATCATTAATTTCTTCAGATGGAATTTTCAGCTATTTTTAATCTATTTTCCCCCAACTTTACTGAAAATGTATCTATCTTTGTGCATCAATTTTCCCCCAATTAAAAAAGCAATGGCAGTTCTAAAAATGGACAATCAAAATCACTAGGTAATCTTTATTTTATTTTATTTTTTTTTATATGAAATATTACCTTCATCTGTCACCCCTGTCTCTTCCATTGTTTCCATTTTAGCACTGATCAAGTTTTTCTCAAACTGGGCATAGGCATCAAAGACTTGTGTAAAATCACGAACTGTGATGACGGTCTGTATGGCTTCCTCGTATATATCTCTTGCCTATATAAGAAACAAACAAATCATGCATATATTTTTACCTTCACTTTTGAATCTGTTATTCTTTGTGACCAGGTGGTCTTTATACACAGGTGGTTGCTACAGGTTTTACTGTACTTACTTTGTGCTAAAACTAGCAATGACACTTGCTTTTGACATCTTTTTTTAATGTTGTATACACAGCAAAGAGAGGTTACAGTACATGTGTCTATCAGGTTGATCTTGACCTGTTCATGTTGTATATTGGGTAATACTACAATTCACATCAGGTATCTATCAGCTAGGCCATGACCTTTCCTATGTTGTACACACAGCAATGGCAGGTTACAGAACATGTATTTATCAAGTTGACCTTGACCTGTTTATGTTGAGCACATGGCAACAATTCAAAATCATGTCAATCATGTCAATATTTGCTTGACCTTAAACTACTTAAATATGTTGCATCCATGGTAACAGTATACAGTCAAACTTGCCATAGCGACCCCCCTCATATAACGACTTCCTGTCCATAACGACCGTATTTGGACTGCCCCTTGAGAATTACTATATATTTACCCCGTATATAGCGACCACCTGCCTTACGCGACCGGCGACCGCTATATTTTGTCCGCCGGTAGTTTTCCTACTTGCGTTTATAGTGACTGCTTACACACTTACTACTCATGGAAGAGGAGATAATTCGTAGATAATTCTGTGGGACAATTCGAGACCTAATCAACAACATGGCGCAATACACGATGTTCCTTGACAGTCACAACACACCGGAGGTGTCAATTACACTGCCCCGGGTAGTAAATTAGGCACTCAGATGTGCTTTATGACAGGGTGTTTTTACAACTAGGAACTAACAATCATTGCTGACTGACTGATGCTTTGTTTTCGATCATCAATTAATGACCTAAGTTTCCGGTGATGATTACTTAATCGGCGAAAGACTAAGACTAAAAAGAAAAAAATTCAGAAATGACACACTTTGTGACAAGGTGTTTTCACAAACAGGAGCATTTAAATATCATTGCTGAACGCAATGATGAATTGTTTACTCGTATTCTAAAATGCAATGGGGTAATTGTCTTACATCTTATCTTATCGAACATCACTTTATTAGCAAGTCAACATCTCAATCGAAAGAGTAAAATCACTGGCGCTCGTAGCATTGGATTATGTCAAATAAAATGAAAATTAAATAAAATTCATCTATCTACATGATCTACAACTTTCTGTATATTCTTACACTTCTGTTTGACTTAACAACACAGACCAACGACTTTGAGCACATTTTAGATATTTGTCTCAGTTTTAATAATGTGCCGTATCCTCGATGTACATCTTATATAATTCAATTACATCATAAATTAATTTTACTTAAAACATTGAATTATTTCTTATTCTCATTTTTTACATGTTTATACATGTATTAGTTACAGTGATTTTCCTATGCCTATTTTTGATCCGATTACAGAACCATTCCCAATGCAAATCAGGCTTGTATTTTCCCCAAAATATGCAAAAATTCCCAATTTGGACACAACAAAAAAAATGAATATTTTCCATCATTTTCCAGACCCTGGAGTTAGGAAAAATCATTTTAGTAAATAAATACATATACATTTAATTACTAAATGAAACATCTAACCAGGGAAGAAATATGTAGTTGGAAATAATGAAAGTCATCTCCGATACCTTGGATTTCATAATATCACATGTGACCCTGTATATAAAGACCCTGTATATAAAGACCACCTGCCTATAAAGACCGTTTTTGTAATCCCCCCTGAGCGGTTTTTATATACAAGTTCGACTGTATACCACAGCGTATATCTATCAGTTGACCTTGACATGTTTATGCCGTACACATGGTAATGATTCAAATCATATAATGCTTTAAACTACTTATATGTTGTATCCAAGGTAACGGTACATATCACAGTGTAGATCTATCAGTTGACCTTGACCCTTTTTCTATGTTGTAAACCGACTAATGATTCTTATCACAGTATGTGTTCATTATTAACTCATTCAATCCTAAAGACACATTTTGACTGGTCTAAGTCAATGATTTAAAGAAGAGTTCATTGTTTTTCGGGGGTTGATGAGTTAAAACAAAGTTCACAGTCAAATAACAAAACAAATGATAATGACAATAACGACAAATTATATCAGAAGACAAAATGTTCAACTATACCCTTTCAAAATGTCCGCCACGGATGTAGTAATCTGCCATAGAGTTCCAGAGAACACCAATCTGATCTGTATACTGTTTGAGGCCCTGTCTGATGATTGGTTCAATTTTCAATGATGTAACTTTGTCAGGATTTTTGGCTACCAGTTCACACAGTTCATTCCATAACTGCAAAGAGTCATTAATGTTTTAAAAGGGACTTCCTTCAGAAATTTCAGTAAAAAAGTAAGTTGTACAAGTGGCAATTACGTACAAGTTTGTATCATTCCAATAATTTTCATGACTAAGCAAGATGGATCGTTAAATTTATATTCTGTCTATAAAATATACAAATTTAATCAAACGTTATCAAGATATTACATGCAAGATAATGAAATATCACAGAACCACTATTAAGACATTATAATTAAGAAACTATAATTACAAACCATACTAGTTAAAATTCTTTAAAATACCAAGAAATGGAAGCGGCAAAACTTTGAACTTTGAACAGGTAAGGCAGAACTTTACCTGAGTTGTGTGTGATTACAACTCATTAGCCAAAAGTGTGAAATAGTACATGTCGGATCACTGGGGTCTCCAAGGTTGAATGGTTAGAGCATTGCACTTTGAACCATGAAGTCTCTTACTTCTGGTCAGGACAGCCCTGCTGGAACCTACGCTGATTTTTGTGAGAAAGTTTGCCAGTTTACCTGTGGAAGGCCTGTGGCATCTTCCAGCTTCTTCCATAAGTATCAAGGCCATGAAAAAAAAAAGAATTTCAAGTCATTCATGCAACTAATTTTACAATTAGAAAAAGATGTCATTTAATTCTTCTGAAAATATTAACCTGATGTTTTGATTTCCCTTCCTTTGACACGAATCCGTCATCATTTATGATGTCTACTAAAACGGTAGCGGCTTCGTCTAACCAGTCGATTGTTCGCAGGTAATCAATATACCCCTCCGTGTTTTCTTTCTGAAGCTGAGATCAAAATATGTATGTGTAACAATTTGAAAATGAACAAAAACATCAAACAATAATAAATATCTTATTTCAAATTGCTGTAGTAATCTTTTTTCTTCAATTTTTGACAATCTGAAAATTTGTTCTCATTATTGCTATTTCTAACTTTAATATAATTTCTTGACTACAATGTTTTTACTTGTAGTATCAAGGTGGGTTTTTATAGGATAACAAGGGTATCAACCTTCATAAAAACCAATACCAATAGCACTTGTTATCTAATTTGACCAAGGTATTACCCATATACACCTTCCAATTCAATTTGGTTGAAATCCACTGGGAAATGTAGAATTAAGGGCACTAACAATAATGATGGACAGACAGACAGATGGACAGACAGAGTGAAAACTAGAGGGTCCTACATCATCCAATGCTGGCCCCTAAAAAAAACCCATCTTAATCTGGGTTCTTTAAATATATACACAGTGGAACCTCTCTGTAAAGACCACCTAACTGACTGACTCAAAGTAATCTGAAAACTGAGGTGACCTCTTAAGTGAGGTTCTGTATTTATTATTAGATATTTATCGAGAGACTGAAAACTTGTGGTCTGAAATGTGAGGTGGTCTCCTAAGTGAGGTGGTCTTTAGGTGAGGTTTTACTATATATCAATTTGCATGTATATCACCAGAGAAGAAGCTTTTCTAGAGCTTTTCAAACAATTAAGAATGAAAGCTTATTCATTTAATGGCATTTTACACCACGCTGAAAACTTTTTAGTTAGTGTTATACAGTGATTGTTATCGTAGGTTTCAGTGGGGCTTGAACTCACACTAACTAGATGTGAGAGACTTCCTGCTTTAAATTAATGGCACTCAAGCATGGAAACCCCAAGTATGAAAGAAAGTAAAAAGAGAGAAACGAAGAAAGTCCAACCTTTAAATGCCTTCTGTATATGCGAACAGCAGTTTCCGGGAGATTGTACATCCTCGCAAACTTTAAGTACATGGGCCAGATCCTGTGATGTTGTGTTACAGGAAGGGCTCTCAGGGCTCTGTCAAATGTCCGCCTTGTCTTTGTTATCTTGCACTGATCCACCAGAAACTGGCAATAATCCAGCCAGATCCGTGGCATCTGAAAACAGAAGATGCAACGGGCTTAACAATCACCTAGGCAACAAGACAATGAATCTTCCCATCCCTTAGAATATTTTTGTAAGGTGCTCAACAATCACGCTTGTCCTATTGTCTAGAATCTGGTCGTTGTCCAGACAGACAAGTCAAAGTTACTTGGAATTTGTCCAATGGGACAAGCTAAAGATTAAACTTTTCTACTGTATGCTCTGGAAATAAATTTTATCAATCTGTATTTTCCAGGACTCTTTTTCCAGAGGTATCCTGGAAAGATAAGATTAACAAATGCAAGACATGACCAAACTGTGTTGTTGATAAACGGTATGTGAGAGAGACAGTTGTGATGTGTCTGTGGACGGCCACATTTCAACTCTTGTCTAAACACTGTTGAAAGTTAAAGGGGCATTAGCTGTGTTTTTTCCAAAAATATTTCTTTCTATCTTTACTACTCAGATCAATGCACAATGACAAAAAAGAGATATATACAGGCATAAGAATTCTTAAATTCCTATATATTTTGTGCAAATTGCTTGAGAAACCCAGTTTGGCAATTATTCGTTTGCAAATGATTAATTTGACCTCACTAATTGTATATTCATACGACACTGGACCTGATTTTATTTTTAAGAAATATATAGGAATATTAGAATATTTAAGCATGTGTATATCTGCAATATGTCAGTGTACATCAATCTAAGTATTGATAAATGAAACAATATTTTGGAAAGCACAGCTAACACCCCTTTCACATGTTACCCGGAAATTGTTGCCCCTGGTTACTTTCAACCTTTTACATCAGAAAATATATTTACCCCATCTTAAACTCACCCTAAATCAACATAGTCTCATAGATGGCATGAATGTCCATGCTTTAATTATTTCGCTTGAAAATTTCATTTCCTTTTAAATGCAAACTCTCATCTAAGAGCAAAATGGCAAAAATTAATGAGCGAAAATTTTTGGGACTATGTATATGACTAATAGTGTTGAGCAATATTAATTCTAACCTACATGATCCAGGGACTTTTCTACCTTCTAAATTCCGGGAACAGGGTTTGAAAAATTGGGGAAAAATTCAACATTTTAACAGAAAACAGAAAAGCTTAATTTGAGACATTTGTTCGAAACTACTTTATTCTTTATTTTGAAATTCAAAATTAGGAAATTTGGTATATATTTGGGAAAATACAAGCCATTATTGCATTGGGATGGGTCCTGTAACTGGACGCAAAAAATGGCTTGGAAAATTCCTGTAATCAGATGATTTTTGGACTACCAACCTTATGCATGAAGACGAGGGCCCTTTCATGGGCATTATTAACATCCTCCAAGGCAGGGTCAGTGATGCACCTTCCTCTTACTTGCCGTCTACGTAACTTCAAGTAATTATACCACAATTTATAACTGAAAATAAAAGATGATGGTTTGTATAACAATGAAAAGGTATTAGCTGTACATGTATAGCCACATATTGCAAAGCAATAAATCTAGATAATTCTACATTTGAATTTTAAGGTCAAAAGTCAAGGTCATATTAATGTCATCATAATTTATCATCATATGAAGTTACAACGCTCAAACATTCTATATGGTTTTCTCACTAAAAAGCTAAACATGACACCTAAACCAAATTGATGACATGTGTAGACGGACAAACGAATGGATGGATAGACATTGTTAAACAATAGGCTAGTATTTGATAGGCAGTCTGGCCAAAAAAAAAAAAAAAAAAAGTTTATTTCACCAATGCAGATTCCATTTGTCAGTTTGAAGACAAATAAGAGTTGTCGTAAGTTGTTATATTGTTACTTAACGTCAATTCGAAATCAATAGATTTATTTGTTTGTTTATTGTTGTTTAACGTTCCACTCAAGAATCTATCACTCATATGGAGACGTCACCAAATGCTGATGAAGGGCTTCAAATTTTGGCCTTTGCTCGGCACTTACGGCCACTGAGCAGTGTGGGTTCTTTAAGGTGCTGAAACCTACTGTGACACGAGACCTTGATTTTTACTGTCTCATCCAAAGGACAGGAAAAGCCAGCTGCCTCCACTGAGGCTTGAACTTGCAAATAGAGCACTCTACCGCTGAGCCACAATGGCTCTCAGAGTTGTCAGAAGACAACATAGCTAGCTGGTGGCACCATTGTATGAGAGATACTGAAAATCTGACTAAGAAGTAGGTCAAAGAGCATTATATAGGTCACAAGGTTACGATGTCATCTGAAAAAAACTATAGTGGCACTTCTTATACTTAAAAAATTACAGCCAAAATTAAGTTTTTGTCCAAGATGCCACTGATACCATCTGGGGTATGACCCAGAAATTTTGTCCCAAGGAGCTAAAAACTACCAAAATTCAAGTAATTTTTACATTATTCCTCTTACCTCGTGCACTTAAGGTAATTTTGAGCTAATTTTCTTATGGTGGAGGATAAAACCAATCAACAGTCATGATTGACATGAATACAAAATTTGAAAGTCATCTGATCATTGATTCCTAAGAAGAAGATTGTTAAAGAGGGCAATATGGATCCGTCCTAGCCCATTCCATTCGCAAACTTTACATGTATGCAGTTTCCCATGGGAATACTTCCTGTCAAATTTAGATTTTGGTAAGAATTGGCCCACTGTGTAAAAAATAACACACAATGGAGAACAGAAGATGCACAACGATAGATTATCAAAATAGTTCACCTTGATTTGTTTTATGTGAACGACAGATAAACCTAAAACTCCTCGGCCCATTTTATTTTAACACCCCTGACAATAAAAGACTCTACTGAAAATCAATGACACAGACCAGTCCAAATGTGTTTTCAGGGGTGTATGAGTTAAGCAATTATGCCCACTTAATTTTTTTCCATTTAAATCTAAAATTTTGTACTATCTAGATATATCAAAATTAAAAATAAGATAAAATCAAATTTTTTGCTTATCAATAGACCAATTTCTAAAACAACTGGTTGGAGAACATAAAAAAAAAATTCTTTTAATGAGGGCCAAATTGAAAATGAATAAACACACACCTGCCAGGTAACTCCTTCAGAGCTCGTTCATATATGAGATTGACTTTGTTGCTAGGGGCATCTTTCTTGTACTCAATATACCTCAACCACGACTTCACAGAGTACGGATTCCTCAAAATTTCCTCTTCATACTGCAAATCCTCCTCCTCCTGTTTCATAAAGAAATATGTTACAATATTTTTAATGTATTCATTGTATATTGAAATTTCATGGATATGTAAAATGTGTAACTGAATTTAGATTTTAAGTCCAATTACAGTATCAGTACTGAAAGTCAAGGATTTCCTACCTCCTAAGTTCTGGGTCCTGGGTCTGAAAAAATTTCAACATTTTAACAGAAACAGAATAGCTTAATTTGCCATTTTTGTTGGAAAATATTTTACTCTTTATTTTGAAATTCCAAACTGAGATGTTTTATTAATTTTAGGGGAAAATACATGCCATTTTTTTTATTGGGATGGGTCCCATACCTGGACCCAAAATGGTCCAAGAAAAATCCCTTAAAGTACATTATTTTCAAAGATCCAGGGAAATTCTTGTGGTCTAGGCAGTAAATTGGATATTTTGCAATGTTATCAACTTATGACAGATACTAGTTAGTAAACAAGATTGATTTTAACTTTTAATAGTGATTAATGCTAATGTTTTAATGGGGTTTCATTTTGTAGGGGAAAATTACATATACATGTATGACATACAACAAGAGATATCAGTTTTCAGCTTTCTGCAGCAATATGATAATGCCTGCCAGACAGAGACTTATTTAAAATTTTGAATAGTGTTTTATGCCACACTCAACAATTTTTTCAGTTATATTTGGTGGTGGCCAGTTTTTAATGGTGGAGGAGAGTACCCAATTACAATGTACCTGGGCAGAGGCCATTGGCTTTTCCCTAGTACATTGTAAAGTAAACTGTCAAACTTTCTCACAAAAATCAGCTTAGGTTCCATTGGGGCTAGAACCTGCATCGAGGCAAGAGACATACACATTTACATGTAGAATAGTATACAATATCTGTCTAATCACTAGACAGGACTGAAACTTGAAGGACCATAAAAATTGAAAGTCACATGAAAGGGAATGAATTATTGATTTAATTTTAATCAGAATTATTAACTAACACTTTTTTCCCCACTCCCATTTTTGAATCATTTTGTTTGGTTTTTTTTGTCTACATTGTACATTTACATGTACATCAGACCTGCCAAGAATTTTTCACTTAAATGGAGATGACATCAGCTTTAGGTGAAGTTTCACAAATATTTAGTTAAGTATCATTTCTTCCACGACACGGGACCTGGGTTTTAAGTATCAGCTGAAAGACTCGTGACTTTCACTTTATATGTTGATGTTTGGGATTAGTCACTACCATTTTATAAATCCAACCAGGTACCGTTTGTTTCCTAGTCTAATGCTCTACCTTCTTTTTCTTCTTGTAACTAGTACTCCCAACTGTATCAGGAGAACAACCAGTTGTTGTCTGGTGTCAAACTAGTCTGTAACTGTTGTCTGGAGTCAAACCAGTCTCTAACTGTTGTATGGTATTTAATAAGCAAGCAGAACAAGCTCTTTATGGTAAGGAGGTAGAAAGTGAGATGTACATATGTATGATCCAAAAAGTTTCATCAAATTTTAAACATCAATTTCTAATTAAATCATCAACCTGACATTTCACTCGTCACTCTTCACAAAAACACATTCAAATCAAATGTGTAGGAGGCTCTTTTGCCAGATGTGCCTATGTTCTAAATATCTAACGTCAATATTCAACTGTGACATCATAATGTGGGGCAGATGTTGCTCCTGTGAGAGAAAATACTCTCAAGGAATGATCTTCTCCACAATTGTAAAACAAGGAGATGTGCTTGCTTTCAAGGCATTTTCTTAATTCATATTATAAATCTAAATTTCTAATTTTGAAGGTCCAATACTCATATTTCTGTATCCCCTTTAGGCCATTACAATTTACATGCCATCTTGACAAATACGCCAAAAAATATTAGGGGGAAATCAAAATAGAAAAAAAACTTCTTTGCTGTGTGGTGTGTAACGTAAGTCTTACCCCCTAATCCCTTTGGATATTCTGTCGTGTTATAATCCCTTTGGAGATTCTGGTGGAGGCAACAGAATCCCCTAAGGGGTTGCCCCCTATTTACAGCTGCAACGAAGAAGGTATTTTACTATTTTGATTGCTCTGTCATCTTTGTTGCAGCTGTAACTACATCCCCCCTCTTCCACTCAAAACTTAACCAGCGATTATGTGATTAAGTGAAGATATAAAATTTAAACATAAGAATTATCTTACAAAAAATATGTCTTTGGAATGATTATTTTGTTCTTGGTGAGCCTCCGGCATTTCTGTATATAATGTGATAAACAAACGTTGAAGTTATGTTTCAATGCTGACTGGGGGCCGCCATGTTGGTTTGGTTCGATTTTGGAATATTCCACTTTAGGGTGAAAAATTGTATTACATTTTTTAAATTATATTTTACTAAGGAAAGAATTATCATATAAACACATAAAGTTATATATAAAAGTATTATATCGGTCTTGAAAAGACATTTGCGTTGCTGTTGCTAAATCAAAAGATCAAATAGGTTAATTTTACTGAAATTTGACCCCTATTTTCAAATTTGGATGAATCCGTCTAAAAACGGAAAAAGTAGGAAATCTCGGGATTCCCGGAAGTCTCGAAAATTCTCACTGTTCAAGCGGCTTAAAAAGAGATTAAATTGACATATATGTTTTCCCTCCAATGGACGAATAATCGTTGATTAGAAAGACAACAACATTTGACAGTGGTAAGAATATACATGAAAGATCAGACGAAAATGTTGAATCGATCTTCATCATCGAATTATTTATAATTATTTACAAAAGCTTATCATGTCTGAGCCTTGCCCCAGACCCAGTTCACTGTTTTGTCACATTGACAGGGGCCCGAGGGGGATACTAAAGTCAGTAAGCCCCTAAAGACAGTGAAGTATTTGTCCTGAAGGTTTAGAGATACGATGGCCCATTGCATACTCGGTATATGTTTAAGTCGGTCTGTATTTTGTGTTTGATGTTTACTTTACAGCATGGAATATTTATTAGATATAATTAGTGATAGACGTTTTCAATCACTTTCACAATAAACAATAGATTACTTGAAATACCAGCGTGCCCATTCATTTTTATTTGGGTGTATTTGTATCCTCTGACCTGTCATTTTGGGGGTAAAGAACAAATTTCAAGGGTATACTGTAACCGAGTTACAGCTGCAACGATGAAGGTATTTTACTATTTTGATGAGACAGAAAAATCAAAATAGTAAAATACCTTCTTCATTGCAGCTGTAACTAACTGTAACCTTACAAAGATTAAAAGAGTGAGGGGGCTACGAAAATGTAATTTCAATTTTATGCCTAATAATGTTTTAATTCCTATATCATTAGCCTCTGTCTGTTAAAAAACGTACCATATTTTTTAGGCTAATAAGTCTTTGTGGTGGATAGGTCAAATGTGTGATTTTTGGCAAAAATTTCATATTTAAGTAGTAGATAGGATATTGATGATGTCAGCAGAGATAAAAACAGGGATTGGTCATGATCATTTATGAAGATATACACAATGTTTGCGCTGTTGTTCACCACATTCGTATTTGGCAAATCTTTTGAAAAATTTGCGAATGAAATTCTCTTCTGGTGAAAATCATTGGTGTATGAAAATTTGGAGCTGAAATGTTCTTTATAATTTTATTTTTTGCAAATGATAATTCCCTACAAATATGCATTTCTGATTTGCCTGTGTATAATTAATCATTGAGTTTATTTCACATCTGTATGTTGTTTTGACAGTACCCATTCTAAGGCTAGAGCCTCTGGCACCAATATGTGTATACAATAGGTAAACTGCTACTCGTCACGCCTAATTAAACATACCTCCAGATCATCGTGTCTTTTGTGTTACCCTAATCAACATCCATGATGATAATTAGTTCCTATAGTCTGAGCCATGTTTGGTTATGAATTTCAAAATGAATTTGTAAAGCAACCAATCGTCAAAATAAAATATTTTAACTGATATAATTTAAAAAGAAAAACGTTTAATATCCTATATCTTTTCTACATAGTTTTTTCTTTGTTTGGTCGCTTCAATTTTTCAATACGCTCTTCCTACTGGAATCTCTGTGTTATCCATGCGATGTCAAATAATTGGGTCATGTGAGTAATCATTAATATTATTATCACGCCTCTCTTTATAAAAGGGTTATATGAAGGGGAATAACTCCCAATATAGTATTGTCATAAGGAATCGGTGATTGTGTATTAACAGATCTGCGAGCCAGGCTAAATCAGTATGACCAGTAAATGTTCCCTTTCTTTTAATTCTCAAACTTCAAAAGATGGTCGCCATTATAACATATGTAAAAATCCCACATAATTTGAGTGTGAATGTCTAGTACAAAACGGATTAATTTTTATTTGTCATGGACATGGATAAATCATTCAGTATGCATAGGATACCGCTACGTTAAATTTGAGTGGTAGGTATTAACCATTTTTTTTTTTAATCAGCCAAAACCAGCGGACAAAAAATATTTGGCCCAGACTATAATTATCCTTTAATTAGATGTAAAACTCGGAAGACTTCACCATGTGTTGATATGACAAACGAAGGACTAACGATATTGGGCCGCTTGTGTGCTTGTGTCATGTTCGATTACTCGTCTCATTATCATAAAATAATGTTTACCACCCAATTTACACTGACAAAATACGAAATAAAAATGATAATTCATAACTTAACCGAAAAGAAAGAGGTAATGAGTATGACACCGTTTGACCTGTACATGTGCATGCAACTCACAACCTCTTAAATCAATGATGAATAAAAAATTATCAACAATAATTTGGTCTTGAAAATATTTAATGCAATGGACAAAAGCTAATAGTCATGTACTTTTCAAAACTGGCCTTTATAGACAGGCAATCCTTATATGGAGGTGGCCGCTATAGCTGGTTTTACTGTACTAGTTATATTTTAAACATTAAGACTAAAAATTTGAAACAGGAACACAGAGTTCATGTAATTATAAACTTACAAGTCACTGACGGAGATTGTGACAGTACCTTGTATCTCAGAATTTTAGTACTATCACAGTTTAATAAGTGATTTATGCAAAGGAACTACATGGATGAAATTAAAATAAAAATGGCCTAAAAACATACCCAGGAGAATAATTTTTAAAAAGTCAATTTTACTTGTTGGTAGAGATTAATGGGAAGCTGGTGTTTGTTCATAAACTTATGACACTGTACATGTAACAGGGGCTAATAGACCCTTTTTGGGAAAAGGTCTTGTACCCTTTCAATTGGGAATTTTACGTCACAATGGGCTAAATTTGGTAAAAAAATTGTATTTATTATGGTAATTTTACTGATAAAATTAAAAGTATAAAACTTGTGATTCATTTATCTTCTTATTAAACTGACAACATGGATTTCATCTGAAGACATGAAGCTATTAATTCAGTCGTTTTTGTTTTTTTTTGTCTATTTATCAAAAGTTAATGTAGGTACATGGTAAACATAATTGGGAAATTTTTGCTCAAAATTGGGGAAAATATAGCTGATTTTGCATTGGGAATGGGTCCTTTTACCGGACCCACATGTTGATATTAATCCCTGTGTACTGCTGTACTGTACTACATGTACAATGTATATGTGAAATGTACATATTCACCTGTACAGATGTCAATCATGAGTGTATGTTGAACTAAGCATGAGAAAATAGGTAGACAGGGTTCGAAATTAGCAGTACACGGTCCAAGACTAGTAGTATTTGAAGCCGACTAGTCAAGGTTGTGCTTCAGCTGGTCTGGTTGACTATAAAAAAATCTGTATTAAAATATTGCAGAATATAATTTAAATGTACATTGAACACCAGGATTACCTAATCAGCCCCTCAAATTTCTTCTCAGCTCAAACTAATTTTGATAGTTTTGATACAGATTTGGTAAATACGTGCCAATTTGATAATTTGTGGTACCACTTTGGGACGACATGTGAATTTTGTCACAGGACTAGTAAAATTTGTTTCCATCTAGTCCAACAGACTAGTGAGACAGAGTTGCTAAATTCATCCCCTGTAAGGAAAGAAATTGAAAACTAAAGATGGAAATTAACATGTACAGGGTACTCACTGGAGTACAGAGTGTGTGTTTGTCACAATATGGATGCAATATGATTCCTCAATGTGTGGCAGAACAAGTCAATAAAAATATTTATACATGTACATTGTATACATGTATATCTATAAAATGATTAATCTTACTACAGACTGTTATACGATGTAATTTTACATTGATATGACATGTACATGTACTTATAATAAAATGTATAAGTACAGTAGAACTTCGATGAGTGGAAGTTCAAGGGACCACCTTGAAAAGTTCGATACATCAGGACTTTGACTCATGGATGGTAACTGAGAATCATGCGTTTTTAGTTTCACGGGTTCTATAAGGTGTATATGACTGATCGAAACACTATTTAAGACATGTACGTATACGGTCATTATGATTAATAGTTAGTGTTAAATTAAACTAAATTTTCTTGAAATTAAAACACTTGAGTGTTTATGAGAAGGAGAAACATTATTATGGGGCGATTTCGTACACATGCAAATTTTGACTTCGAATTATATGTAGGAATTTTCGTTCTTTTTATAGAAATGGGCCCAAAAATTTAATCGAAACGTCGAGAAATTCAAATCATAAAAATTTAAATTATAAAATGTTGATAAGTAGTGTTAAATAACAAAATTATTCGGGACTTTGTGAATAGTTCGAAACATCAAGAAAGTCGACTCATTGAAGTTTGACTCCTCGAAGTTCTACTGTATTTAAATGATACACAAATAAAGCAGACATTAATGTACATGTACATAACCTTTTGATTATTACCACACGGATGATTCTACTCACTTTTCAGTTATGTCAAACTGCTCAGGGAAATCGTTTTATTCCTCACTGGATTCTCTCATATGTATGGTGACAAATAGGAATGGTTACTGTAGTCAGTGTAATTTTAATGTTATGCTTTGTTACCTAAATTAAAATTTAAACTCGTCCAGGTCAAGCAAGGGTTCATAAGACTCTACCCCATAATATATGGATTTTACTATACATGTGTAAAATCCCCTTTTACATTTGTACACAAGGGGAATAACAAATTTAGCTTTTGACTCTGAATGTTTTAAACAGTTCAATATGTACATGTATGTTGTGAGTCACGGGGGACATGCTATTTTTAGAACCTTGGGGAAAACCCTGGTCTGATATCTTAGTTACATTACAGTGGTCTAGTGGTAGATCATTCACCTGGCAGGCGGAAGGTGGTAGACCATTCACCTGGCAGGTGGAAGGTGGTAGATCATTCACCTGGCAGGCGGAAGGTTAATATACTATTGAAATGTGATAAAATGGCTTCACAATATATTTTGGTAAAAATATAGAAATACACAAAACTACATGTATCTGAAAACACTAGACTTTCTTCAAATTCATAGTCATTTGACATCAATCAGTCAGTTGATAAATGCATTGTTTTGCATTTGGAATGGAGCCTTATTTCTTTCTTGTATGATAGGGTGGTATATCCTTAGGTAACCAGGGTTTGAAACCTCCCCCCTCACCTGCTCGCATTGGCGATTAAATTTTAATAATGAACTCGCCCGAGTGGCAAGTGCTGAAGTCGTTTTGAAAATCTGGATTCCAATGTTGTTTTTGATTTTGTATATTGTGATTATAGCCAGTCTGAAAATAGCGTTTTCTTTTATGGGGGACCAGCTCGCTTCATGAGGACTTTTAATTATAAATACATGTACATGTACCTTGATTGTCAGCAAAAAAAAAAAAGGTCAGCTCTCCTCTAAAAACATTTTTTTTCCCTTTGTTAACAATAACATTTTGTTTAAAATCGTGGATAGGTTCTGCAAAAACCATAGGTTTATTCCAATTGATGCAAGCTTTTCACTTCAAATGTTGGCTGTCTTTTTTGTCACATGATACCAAGAGCCATACAGTTTGTTCCACTTTTCCAACTAGTTAGGCTGAAAGATAAACATTGTCATCTAACAATGCACTTATGATTCTCCAATTGAGAATTTGAATTTTAAAAGCTTTTTAAAATAAGAGCATACAAAAGTTGTGGTAACATTTTCACACATTTTCCTTCATAATAAGTACCGTACTTAATACACATTTACATACATGCTTAGCAGAAAAGTAGAAAAGACTATATGGCTCATGGTACATGTATCACATGACTTTGAGATACCTGTCGCTGTCAAAATCTGAAGAGAAAAGCATGTATTAATTGGAATAAACCTGTGATTTTCGGAGTTCCCTTTTGCAACATTAAACAAAATCTTATTTTTAAAGAAAGAAAATTATGTCTTGAGGGGAGAGATGACATGTTTTCTGTCCTCCATGAAGGTACAATGTATCAATTATTTAAAGTTCTTTTGAATCAGACAACTGCACTTCAGTGCCTGTGAGCTTGACAAGGGGGTGGGATGTGATTCCAAGACTGAATTCCAAAAGGGATTTGTGAACTACGCAGTTTAATACATGACAAAAAGTCAAGTGCAAGCAAAGAAATTAACATGTACATTGTATCTATATTTTCAAAAACTGTTGAAATTTTCACTTACAAAAATTTACATAATTTAATGATATTACATTTACAATGCATATTAACCCATTACGGAGTAACAGTTTTATACTGGATTTTATTTTACAAGAAACTTAAATGTATGCACAGTAACACAATTTTACGTGTAGTTTACATTATCGGAGGTTAATAGACCCTATTTGGGACAGGGTCCTGTACCCGTAGCTTCCAGTTGGGAATTTTATGCCACAATGGACCAAATTGGGGGGAAAATAACTTCTGTCATTTAAGTCATAAGAATATAGTACAAAACTTGAGATTCATTTTAAGCTTCTCTTATTTAACTGACAGCATCTGAAGACTTCAAAGTGCAGTTCATATGTGTACTTAATTCTCTTTTTTATTGTAAAATACTGAATGTGAATAACATGGTAAATATAATTGGGAAATGTTTGCTCAAAATTGGAAAAAAAAAAACCTGTAGATTTTGCATTGGGAATAGGTCCTTTTACAAGACCAGCATGTTAATGATATTAATCCCTGATTATTGATTTTTTTAAACAGATTTTTCCTAAAAAAAATTCTCAGCAGATCTGAGCGGGAAGTTTCCTTGACAAATTAGTGAAAAAGACATGATTTATGATCAGGAAAAAAACTGAAGTGCCTAAATGCAGATGTGCACGTACTTGTACTTCACTGCACATTATGTATACAATTAAAATGAGACCCAAACAGCTGATCAGCTAATCTGATGTAAAATTACCTCAATAAATCATTTCAAATCTGATCAAGAACTGATAAAAAATTTAAGTCCATACATATAAATATATGTATGTATAAATCAGGTAGTCTATTTTTATACTAATTATATAACTGCAAACCTAACACATGTATGCATTCTCCATAATTTTATCTCCTGTATAATTTCCCATCCCTCAAATGTGACGAAGTACAGATTACTCATATATATGTATGTAAATTATATATACCTTTGTACATGTACTTTCATACATCAACATGTACGTGTTGTAGCTCATCATGTAATCAATACCATATTCGACCCATTAAGTGCCCAAGGCGCTACTGAAATCAGGGAAAAGGGGTGGGCACGTAATGGGACCAATTACAAGTCAAATTGACTTAAAACGGTTCTTTTTGTCAAATTTTGTTAGGCACAGTAGTTAAGTTGTTGTAGTTATTACTGAGAAGAACTATTGGCATTACAAGTGTTTTGTTGCTGGATGACTACTTAAAGTTTTTGAGCCCCACATCTCCTTGTCAACCAGCTGTCCTTTTTTACATACAATCAAGAATCTACATGTTTTCTAGCTGGTTGACAAGGAGATGTGGGTATGCCAATAGTTCTCCTCAGTAATAATTCATTTTGAAAACCATTTGGTTAAATAATCCTTTAAATAAGACCTCTTTTAAACACGTTTACCCCTGAAAACACATTTGGACTGGTCTATGTCATTGATTTACAGCAGAGTCCATTGTTTTTCAGGGATTGATAAGTTAAAGACCACCCATCTTGAGAGAACCCATGTTTTCTTTCAAGTACTGTACCATGTTCAATGTACACCTGGAAATCTTCGATCTCGTTTAATTTAGGCCATTTTTCACCCTTAGATGAGAGGGTGAATTTTAGATTCAAAAGCTAAAATTTCAAACTAAGCAAGTGACAGACATACAGACATACATGTACATGCCACCCCTGAGACTATGGTGATTCAGCCATTCAGGGCAAATTTAAGACAGGGATAAATATGTTTTCTGTCATCAAAGGGCGAAAATAACCAGGGGCAAAAATTTCCAGGTACACATGTATATACTGTAGTTTATTTAAGGAACTTACAATTTTTAAGCATCTGAGATACTTTAACTGTTTTTTGCCCTCTGTGTGTGTGTGTGTCTATGTGTGTGTGTGTGTGTCTGTGTGTGTGTGTGTGTGTGTAAATTTGGGATGCAAATCTGAAGCAGTGTAATCATGGTGATGAGCCTTGTTTTTTTTTCAGTAAATAAATACATTTTATCATCGAAAAAAAAATTGTAAAAGGAATTTTATCACGTTTTGTTGTTAGTGTACATGTCTGATAACGATAAAGCCAAAGAAGTGTGAATTCTTGCTAATTGGATGTCAGTTTGATAACCAAAACAAATCAGCTGGTTCATGCATGCTTCAGAATACGAGACAAGCCTGTCATTTGCTAATAATGACAATTCCATATATACATGTAGGTACATTTAACACTATCATTAAAAAATAATTTCTTTCACGTGGCCTACATGTACATGTAATTAAAACCCTGAATAATGGGGTATAAAACAGCATCACCAGGAACTAAAATGTAACCAGATACATGTAATAGTACTTCCTGTCATGAGCCACAGATACATGTAGTCATATATATGTGTGTATTTAGATGTACATGTGTTTATTCTCTTTATAGGGTCAAACCCATCAACAAGTACAATGTAGAGATTTGATGTTACTTCCATGATAGCTGGGATACCTTGCATTTTGTGCTTTGACTAAGGTATGATTCTATTGTTTTACATGTTTTAGCATAATCTTATAAATGGCAATATTGAGTCCTATTATGACCCCTTGACCTTAGGTGACCTATTGTGATGCTTTACATGTAGGCAATCATGACCTGTTGCTACCCACAGGTAACCTATTGTCACTTCCTTAGGTGACCTATTTAATAGTATCCCCAAGCGACCTGATGCAACCCCTTTGGTGACCTATTGATACCCCTCAGTGACCCTCTGTTGATATATTGTGGTCTCCTCTATGGAAACTCCTCTGGTGACCTATTGTAACCCCATAGGTGACCTCATATGATCCATTTGTGATCTATTACGACCTTTCAAGTAACCTTTTGTAATTTCTGTCCCTCAGATGACCTATTTCAGGTCTTTTTTTTTTATCTGTGCAGGTCTAGTATACTATAAGGCTCCAATTTTTCCAATTTCAGGCCAGAAAATTCCCAATTTTATGCTTTTTAAGAAAACAAGGTGATTAATTAAAAAGTAACAAAGAAAATGTTGTTGAACCTTTTTAGCAAAAAAAAAAAAAAAGATACAAAGCCAGCTTTGTAAATTTGAATAAATTAAATACAGAATTAATTCAGATATACATGCCATGCATGAGACGATGGTGATTCAGGGTGAATTTAAGACAGGGCATCTTATGTCGTAAAGGGGCTAAAATAACCAGGGGCCAAAATTTACAGGTATATATAAATGTTTCATATTTTCGATAACTGCCCTAAAATATTGAGGTGTGGGTTTTTAGGTTGGCCAGAAAAATCTCATCAAACAAATCTTTTATATCATTTTTTTTTTTCCTGAAAAATTTATATTTAACCTTTGCATTCAAACATATCTGAACCAAAACCATTTTGGTAAGTACAGTCAAACTCGGTTATAACGAAATTGTGGGGACCTTGAATTTTATTTCAAATTAACCGAACTCCAATGTATCCATTTTGCATGGAGATCATAGAATTCAAACAGTAAGAAAGCTCATGATTGGGACATAAAAGAAAGCATAGATTATTTACATTTTAACTGTACTTTATTTACAGAAAATAAACAACACACTAAAAACTTTTTTGCGAAAAAATCTGTTTTTTTTTACACTATTTTCTTCCAACATTTGCTACGAAGGAATCTAGATGAGAACAACTTGTCAGGAATGTCGGTCTGACATTGGAAGAATTCATGATCATACACTATCAGTTTCGTAGAAAAATTTGACAACTGAACAGCTGTAAATATTGTGTCCTTTCTTTTAACAATTTCTGTTAAACACCAATAAGCAATCAGTTAAAGTTCTAGGATTAATTTCATAATCTTTTGCAATCTCTGTTTTGGATTTCATCTTTTTTATCCACGGCTTGTATAATTTCGTATTTATTTATCAATGATCAGTTGTTAATGTTTTTTTTCAGAGTTGCCATCATGCGATAAATTATTTTTAATCAATAAAGACAAACAACAAACAAATTATTACACTTTAATTTTAATCAGCAAAAGTGTTCATACACCTGAATTCAGGTCTTTAACTGTTACATACATGTACATCAGGGTTCGAAAAATTTGTATAAAAGCACTCGCCCTTCGGGCGAGTGATTACATAACTCGCCCAAACTCATTTTGCACTCGCCCAAGTATGAAAACGTAGTATGTGTATTAACAGCGTATAAAATCTTTTTTCAATTAAATAGATCTTATATGACTTAACAGATATGATATTCTTCATTTGACAAATTGTCTTTTTTTTTTAATTAAGTACTTATTATGATGGAAAATGTGTGAAAATCTTACCACACCTTTTGTATGCTCTCATTTTAACTTTTTAGAATTCAAATTCTTGACTGAAATTTTGGTTGCCCGCCATAAAAAATCTGGTTACCCACAATGAAAAAAAAATATTTTATTTAATTTTGTTTTTTAAAGTTATTGTTATTTTAATAGATAAATTTATATACAATATATATATTGAATGATGCTTTGCATCTGATTAACTGTTATGCATTTATCATTACTATAATCAATTATTATTGTTAATATAATGTTACTTATATATGTTTAACTAAATCAATATAAATTACAAAAGTAATTTCATCTTATTAGATGACTAACTATCCATTTCTATATTTTTAAAACAAATTAAGAGTAACTATTTTTACTTTTATCATTCACTTAAATTAGATTTTACAACATACTGTGCTACTTTTTTACCACATAAATTCAGGTCCGTTCGAAATTGTTTTTTTTCTTTACAACATCCAACTTCCACTTCCTCAACAAACTGCAAGTATCAGCTGTCAACACACGAGTGTTCTGTGAGGTAAAAGACTAACATTTAATTGTCATAAGTAATTATCCAATTTTTTAATTGTTTATTGTAATGTATCCCTTGAACTGAAAATCCTCCCAGTTTCGAAATTTAAAAGGGAAAACAGATTTTCAGTAGGGCGTCAGCACTCGCCACACGGGCGAGTTCATTATGAATATTTACTCGCCCAAAACGATTTTTTACTCGCCAATGCGAGTGGGCGAGTGGATTTTTCGAACCCTGTACATGTATCTGAGACGACAACAAATTTCTACTTCAAATTAACCTAATCAAAACAACTCATTAGGTGTTCACTGGACCTTGTAATTCATTTCAAATAATCTGATTTTTCAGTCAAAGCCATTTCAAATTAAACAAGTTTGCAGGAAATATCGGCATTCTGTGAATTTCATTTCAAACTAACCGATTTTTCAAATTAAGTGAGTTCAGTGTATGCGAGTTCCACTGTACTTTCCACATATCTGCTGTTTTACAAATGTATACAATATGGTACAGAGTTAGGTAAATATACATGGACATGTATCCAATTTTTTAATCTCAGCCTGGTCCTCCGTGGCTGAGTGGTCGGAGTATCACACTTTAAACCCAGTAGTCTCTTACCTCTAGTCAGCACAGGTTTGAGCCCCACTTGAACCTTAGCTGATTTTGTGAGAAAGTTAGCCAGTTTACTTGTGGAAGGCAGTGTCCTCCTCAGAACATTGTAACCGGGTTCATTCCTCACCATTAAAACTGGCTGCCATCGTATAATGATAAAAATTTTCAGTGTGGCGTAACACACAGATAAACAACCACTTCCTGTTTATTAATTGATATGTCGTCTGAAATTTTTATCCTCATCATTGCTCCATTGCTACAAATGCATTTAAATTGCAATCATGCATCTACGTGTATATTGGGGAAATGTAACTGTCATTTTTTTCTATCGCTTTATAATTACTCAGGTGAGCATTATGGCCCATTGGGGATCTGTAACCTTATTTGTCTGCTTACAAATGTAATTTTATTTTTGTCAGTTGCAGTCTGCTGGTTAAATTTTGAAGCCACAGAAATGATAACTTTATTGATTTTCTTCATTTAGATGATATAGTTATATCAATCAACACTCCATTGTTTTTCACTAAGTCTAGACAAGTGTTCAAAATCTGTCTGATTCCTTAATGAAAAATCCCAAGACTTGGAGGTGAACATTAATCCATTATGTCAAAAACGCATATTGTGTTTGATCAATGTGATGTTTTGCTTTTCGTGTTGTTGTTGTTGGCAAAAATTTTGCAACCAGATTTTATGTAGCATTTTATCTCCTATACATGTATATCAGGAAGTGAGAAGGAGGTGGCCTGGTGGTTAAAAGAACCAGTTACAAGTTTATTAACAGAATAAACTCACAAATTGTAACCTGTTGTAACCATCAGTTTGAATCTACATGTACATGTACCATTGCAAATCAACTTTCAGTATTTTTAGCCCACCATCAGCAGATGCGAAAAACAGTGACAATTAAAGAGGATCGAAAATTTTTAAGTACAAAATATATGTACAGTATTGTATTGCAATATAGTTTTTATTTCATGTCTGAAAAAAAGTATGTATACAGGCTTAAATAATAATAAATGTAGGCAATTCAGGTGGTCATATATATTTTTTAATGTATTTAAAATGGTTCAGAGTTGATTTGACAGTTTAATAAATGCTGTTGATGACAGGTAATATTGCTTTAAATATAGAAATTTCATGTTAAATCTAATTATAGAACGAGAAGGGCATGAATCACATGCTGGTAAGGTCTCTAATTTCAGCTGTAATCAGTTTCCTTGGATTGAAATTAAAATTAGACAAGTAATGCTGTAAGTAAAAATTAAAGAATTCCTGAATTTTCTTTGAAGTGTGGTTTTGAAAATGTATTGATTCATACTTTAAATGTTGTATATACATATATGTCTGTGGGTTAGGTGCCACTAATGACATTATGATCAAGACAGTTTGATCAAAGAATATTTACAGAACCATTGACATTGATTATATAATTACCAATTGTAACATATTGCATAGAAAATCCAAGGTCATATTTAAAAAACAGTAATTCTCTGGAGGGTCTTTGGGGGAGATTTTTTTTTCAACTTTATTCATCTATTAATTATTTATGAAATAATATTAATCAGTTAATAAATTTTCTGCTCAACTGGGAAAAATCTCTAACGAGCTGCAGATATTCTGATCACATGTCAGTTTTTCTGTTTATATGTGAAGTTTTTTGCTCACCTGAGCCAAAGGATTATTGTTACCTCTTTGTATCATTTTTAGCTTGCTGGGACGAAAATCAGATAGCTACAGTTGTAATGTCACACCCCTGGCGTCTTAGTTGTTGTCGGCATCTGTAGACAAAACTTTTAACCTGGCCTTTACCTTTTGAACCACATGGGATAGGATTTGGATATTTTAAATATAGATTTCTGATATTTATGACCAGAACTTTCATTTGGAACATGTACATGTACATGTACCTTGAATGTTGACCTAGTGACCTTAACTTTGGACTTTGACCCACTTTTCAAAAACTTTAACCTAGCTTATATCTTTTGAACCACAAGGGACAGGGCTTTGCTATTTCACATGCATAAATACATGTAATTCTTTATGACCAGAGCTTTCATTTAGGGTACTGGTAATAACTTTTGACCTAGTGATCTTGACCTATTTTGAACATCATTAATATTGCCTATTGCTGTGTCTGTTTTACATGTAATAAAATTAGTTCAAACCTTTTCAGGGAAGCTTTGTTGCCTTCTGACAACTTTTGTTGTTCATTCCTGTCCACTAACTTATCCTAATAACTTTCTAAAGAAGTGCTCTGTAGATTTTAAACCAATTTTCTAAAGATCATCACAATGCTTCATTTTGCTGGAAACAACTTTTATATATTATTAATCTTTACAAATGTTCAACATACATGTACACAATATTCAGTTTTGTGGTGTTTCCTACTTATATTAATTACACTTCATCAATTCCCAGGAGGGAGGGGGGTTTGTGGGTTGTAGGTTTGTATTGTTTCTGTCCATATTCCTTTCGTATGTCCTTCTGCTATAGTGTCTTGGCTATATCTTCCTCAGTTTTAGACAAGTTTCCCCATTTTTGGTTCAGATACAAATGTATATACATCCTAAGAATACAGAGTATAGAAACATTGTGCTACCATAACCCTTATTTTTATTCCCATTTTCTTATTTTATTATGACTTTATTTTATCATATTTAAATGTAAGAATCATGTATAATATACGTGTACATGTATATAATGTGTCAGAATCGCTTACTGTCAAAGGCTTGCATAATCAAATGTAAATGATCCTTGGGGTTTTATTACCAACTACACAATGTTAGATACAGATTTTTACCTAGCATACAAATTCCAGTGATTGTCACAATGACATAGCAGATGACCCGAAATAAAAATCAGTCACGTCATAATGAAGGCAAGATGTATGGCTGTAAAAGTCAGCATATAAATCTCTGAAATCTTGATTTAGATAATATTACACTATTTACATGCACATATAGCTATTAATGATGGTTGAGGTAGGTACTAAATGTATGCTCTCATAGTATTGGCTATTGCTTTGGAAAGCAACTACAGTAAAACTTGCTTTAGCGACCACCGGGTCATAAAGACCGTCTCCCAATTGTACCATTTGTGTACAAATCAATCTGTATATAAAGACCACCTCCCTATAAAGACCGGTTTTCTTGTGTCCCAAAGGAGGTCATTATATACAAGTTTCATTGTACATGGCTGTATTCTGCTTTTCAAAGCAACAGTTTGAGAGAATATTACCCACCTAAACAGTCATTTAAAGCTTTATTGCATCACATGACGCCCATGTACTTGTAGTAGGTAAAGCTGTATTACACGACAGATGGATATAGAAATCCCACTGGAATTACTTTTGTAAATGAAATTCCATTCATCAAAAATATCGGATGACGTCAATCAATTCCATTCATCAAAAATATATTATTATACGACATCATTAATATCACACGCATGTACATGTAGTGTTTTGGCATGGGTGTATTACATTCCTCTTTAATACATGTATGAACACAATGATAAGAATGAATTTTAAATTCCAATACACAATTAAATGAATAAGGGACACGTAATCAATACAAAACCACATAAATGTCTCTACCCATGTCATCAGACTGTATGATAAAGTTGTAGCTGAAGGATTTTTTAAAGGAAAGATAACTCTGTTAAGCAAAATTTCATAATCCCGACACTCGGCATAATTAAATAATACTGACCCGGGCACTATCACTTATAGTATCGATGACATTATCCAATGAAATTCTTAGGATTTGTCATGTGTGGCACGAAATATAAATATTGATACCTAAATCACCATTCCATTGGTCAAGACTGTCCCCTCGTGGTATTTTACAAAGCACCACATACCCCTCTGTACATCATATTACCTGATCATATTTCCCCTATTTCTTAAGATTTAACAAGAGTTATCCTTCTTTGTTAAGTCTAAGGATGTTCCAAATATAATTTTCGAAGTCGAGCAGACTTATAAACAATCATGGCTGAGCAATGCAGATTTCACTAGGCAACGGAGGATGAAATTGCCGAGTAATAGGACTAGGTTAAATGTATATGGATTCTACTGTACGGGACTTGAATTGAACGTTTTTTCCCCGAGTGGCCCATTAGGGCCAGTAGCGTAAAAAATCTTCAAGTCCTATTAAACTTTTACTGGCCCACAAATAACTCGCAAGACATTTTTAGGAGATATTTATAATAAGAAAACGAATAACTAACTATAACACATGAGGGCAAGACAGGATATTTTCAGTTTTGTACACATGTATCATGGAATAAGATTAGAGGTCGCCCAGTCGCCAATGAGAGTAAAAGTTGTGAATCTTGGCGATTCTTCAGTCAAAGAATTAAGATAAAAGTCAATTATTTGTAGTTCAAAATCCATTTCTAAAAACCAATTTGAAATTTAAATAATTATTTCATTGACAATTAAACACTTTAGTCTTTACCTCATGGCCGAAATGTCAAAGAACACGTCATACATGTATGTTGACTGCTGTTACTTGCAGTTAATGGATTGGAGGAAGGAAGGGGCATGCCTAATTGAAAACCAACTGAAGAATAAAAGAAGACCTACAGAAATACTGACTATATATACTTGATAAAATGTTATAATTGTGTTAGGTATGCTATAAATATATTAAAAATGACAAAGTTTCCGTAAAATTATGTACATGTATATAAACCTCAGAAGTGTACATGTAGTTTTGAAGCTCAGTAGAAACTGTTTTGACAACCTAATCAAGAACTATATCTCTTAACATACAACTTACAAAACCTACAAAACCTCAGCAAAATATGTAAGAATAGAGTCTATGCAATTTTTAAAAAAAAAAAATTAAATTGCTATTAAAAAATTTAATCATATTCAATTCAAAGTATAGTTTTACCTGGATAAGAGTGAAGTGTAGAACAATAACTTATACATGTACATGTACAGTGAAACCTGTATATAGGGGTCACCCAAGGGACCAGAAAATATTGACCTTTATGTGCAGGTGATCCTTATACACAGGTTCAGTTTATTAGAAGTATGCAGTCAAGGGACTTGAAAAAAACTGGTCTTTATAAACAGGTAATCCCTATATAGAGGTGGTCGCTATAGCAGGTTTTACTGTACTTAATAGCATTTAAGATGTTCAGTTTAAAGTCTCAAAAAAATTTTAAAATACATAATTTTACAGAAATTGTGTCATATTTATTATATTTATAGCATAGTTAACACAATTATAACATTCTATTAACTCGTAAACCCCATAAGTCACATTTGGACCTGCTCATTTCAAAGAATGTTTAGGTCCACTGTCAGAATTGAGTGGTATACAATTTAGAATAAAATCTTATGATAATTTTATACGCAATTTGAACTTGTTCACTCCTGAATTATAACAGTAGACCATACTATTTATTGATCTGGGTGAGTCTAAATGTGACCACAGGGGGTTGATGAGTTAACTATATATAGTCAGGATTTCTGTGGGTCTTCTGTTAGTCTCACATTGGTCTTCATATACTCGTTGGTCTTCATTTAGGCAGGCTGGGAAGGAAGTGGATGTTGGGTTTGTAATAAAAGAACCGATACCGAATAGAACTGAATTTCAGAATTTGTTAAAATGATGATTAATAGAATCTACCTTTACCTTGAGGGTATGGCAAAGGAATCTTAATCCTCAGGATAAGATTCTTGAATGGCAAACCCAAGGCTTGCCGAGGGTTTGTCATTCAAGAATCTTATCCTGAGGATTAAGATTCCTTTGCCATACCCTCAAGGTATGGGTTGATTATTTTTCTCCCATTCCTTAGATATATGTCCATGAAGATTTACACATGATCTACATCTCTACGCATATGTCTGACATAAATATGTTCTGCATTCTGGTTTACATCCAGTTTACTTGCAGAGGGTAGGTGGTCTCTTCATTGATAATCAGGTTCTCTCCTCCACCATTAAAAAACTGGCTGCCAACATATGCATGTAATTGAAAAATTGTTGAGTGTGGCTTGGAATTTTTCAAAATTCAAATATTTTTCTCTTTAAAAATATTTGCTGCTACATTTTACCTAGATTTCCATTTTCAAATGAGTTCCAGATGTAAATTGTTTGGGTCATTTTCCTGTTGAAGCCGCAACATTTATATTTCTGACCTTAAAAATCCTCCCGACTGACTGCTATGGATCTGCAAGTGACTGCTATGGATCTGCGTTTGACAAGCGACAGTTTATAGAAATCTTCTGACATCATTAAGATATATGTATCTATTGATTTCTTCTTCTCTGCTCTTGTAATATTTATTTCTTTGTTGGCTTCTGTTATTTTGGTATTAAATTGCCTGAAGTTTATATTATTGATAGTATTAAGTTAAATATATATTGATTTTTTTTATACAAGCATCTCAGTATCAATTAATAGTATACATTTTGTATGTACCAGGCTTTTAGATTGACCTTAGTTCTCTGCCTCTGAACCTTTACTTTATTGTACATACTTTGATTTGACGGACATATTGCATATTGATTATCAACTTGTAGTGTTAAGGTACATAACCATTGTTTGCTCCAGTAGACTAGAGTCTATTTCAACTCAATAGGTTGTCAGTTTCACCAGATACGTATTGTCTTATTACAGATCAGAAGCACATGGATTAGATGCTGATATCGGGGAAATTACATGGCCTCTAGTCCAGTAGAGGTGAGTTTTAATTTTGTAACCTTGTGATTTCGTTATGATATTGATATTGACTACAATAAAGAAAAAATGACTGATGATAAAGATAAATATTGTGGTGATGACAATGATGATGACGACGACGATGATGATGATGATTGGTGTTATAGTTATTATGTGTTCGGTGACATTTTTTTCAAAATCTGACTATCATAATTTTTGTCTCTAATTTTCTTCACGTCTTAGTACGGTAATTTTGGGTACCGGTAGATTAAGCTAATTAAATTTGTGATAAATTTATTTATGATAAATATACTTAATATTTATTTCCATGCAATTAGGCCCATATTCCATTGTGCGTTGGGGATATTACAGAGCTCCAGATAAGGGGAGTAAGAGTATATTTACCCTTTAAAAATTTGAAAATCAGCTTTGGAATTTAGAACAGGGGGTGAAATTACTCATTGGAAATTGAAGTTACAAATTGTAATAGTGAAAATTTATATATATAATTATGTTAAACAACCTTTAAATATTTAAAAATACCCTTTAAGAATTTTGATTTACCCTTTAAATTTTATTTCTGAGAGTGAAATATCCTTTACCTGAAAATCTTATCTGGAGCTCTGTATTGTTTATCTTTTTTTGTCTATCCCGTCAATTTGAATGATACACATTTTGGAGGCCTTTGTTTGTTTTCCACTGCGTAAAGTTTTGAGCTAGAAATCATTCTCTTTTCAAGATGTTTAGACATGTACATAAATTTAAAAATAATTAAAAAAATGCACGTTTTATGAATTTGATTTTTTGTCAGTTGCCCATAATTTTACCATATTTCATCCCGTTTTCCATATGTTCTGCATATTTCATTTTTTTTTTCAGTTTAACTGGTTTTTTTTTAAATAGAAATATTGATGTTATGTACTATAAGTATTTTTTTTTTAAATAGAAATATTGATGTACAAAATGTATGTTTACATGTATCTTCACAAAACAAAATTAATAATTCACTGCAACACAAAGCCAAATTAAATATTCACTGCAATGACTGTGTAAGTTTGGTCTGGTATACATGTATGTACAGATCTGTATGACGAGAAGAAGTTTTTACAGAAAAATACTCTCATTTATCCGTATATTAGTAAAAAGCTTATCAAATAACAGGGGGCCTTTTTCTGTAGTTTCCACAGGGCCAAATATAGGCCCCATTCCCTATGCAAAAGACATGTGTTTTTTTCTCAGTTTGATGATAAAAATTCCCAATTAGGTAAACAGACCAGGATTGTAATGAAAAATTAATTATTGCAGGTAGGAAATGCATCTAAAATAAAGATTCCATTACATTTATGTACGTACATGTACATGACTGAGTGCAAACCATTTTGCCGAATTTGGCACAAATGAACATTAAAATTGCCAATTGCGTAGTCATCGGCATTTTACATGTACCAAAATTGGCAGTAAAAGGTCTGGAGAGTGATTGCATTTGTATACATGAACATAGTCTGTTGACCCATGATAGAAAAATCATTCCAGCACAATTATGGCTTAATATTCCTTGCCTTTTATGATGTCTGGGACTATAAAATCTATTTTTATCTTTACATGCTATAGCTAGATGTCTTTCACCCATCAATCAGTCTTGTCAATGTTCATTATTTCCTTCACCATAATCCCTACCTCATGGATACAGATATTACTTAGCCTTAAGGTTTTCAAAAGTCAATAGGTCAAAGGTCAAGGTCATTGTTTAGAATGTTCGAAGTTTTGCAGTCACAATCTGATTTCTGCAACAGGACTTAAGTTCTAGCATGGATATTGCTTTAGCCTATGTATGTACCTGTTAACTACTGAGATAGAGTTCACAATACAAGTGTTGTGTAATGCTATCATCCCAATAGGTCATAATAGACCTGTCTAAAACAATAGACACATGATAGAACAGACCATACCATAGAGATATTTAGGGGTAAAATTGCTAGTGATCCATTGATGTTTTTGGCATGGTCTGTCACAGGATTAAAATCCTATCATCATAATCTGCAAATTTTGTCATTTCCGTTTCATCATGTCGGACAGCTCAACTCCATTTTAGCGTGTTAGCTGATGTATCAGGAGAAAATTTTGTTGTAACAGAGTATAATGCTGCAGTGGAGCCTGTCTTAAGGGACCACCCCATCTACCACTGAAATTGCCACTGAAATAGTGGTCTCTCAAGACTGGTATTCTGTCAAAAGAGGTTTTGTTTTAAAGGATTATGTAACCAAGAGGTTTTCAGAATGTAGTCTCGGAAAACAAGTGGTCTTTCATGAGAATGTTCTAACAACAGGTTCTTCTGTACTGGAGTTCTTTATTGAACCATTGGCTGCTGTGGCAGAGAAATCCTCACATCAAGATGTACAGTTGTTGACGTCTCCATTTGGAGAGTTGATCACTATTTTAAGTACAGTGAAACTTGTATATAAAGACCCCTTTGGGAAACACCAAAACCAGTCTTTATAGGGAGGTGTTCTTTATATAGAGGTTGATTTGTGCACAAATGATACTATTTGGGACACAAAAACGGTCTTTGTGACCAGGTGGTCTTTATACACAGGTGGTCACTAGAGCTAGTTTTACTGTGTATTACTGCTAGCTGATTTGACAACGTCTAGAGAGGCTCTTAGTAATGTAGGGTTTTTTTTTCTGCTCTCCAGAAACAGGGGCTGTACCTTTCTAATCGGGAATTTTGTGATATTTTCCAACAGTATAAGAAAAAAATCCAACAGTATTAGAAAAAAATATTTTAGTGCTTAACTTATTCAAATTTACAAAGCTTGATTTGTATCTTATTTCCTGAAGAAAATCCAATTACGTACATTTCTTGTTGTATTATTCTTTATCATCAGTATTAATTACAGGAGATATTCATTTCCTCGCCAAGATTAAAAATTGGAAATATTTTGGCCTGAAATGAGGGGAAAACTTATATTTTGCCATTTGGAACGTGGCTTTATACTGGACCGGACCCCCCCAAGAAAAAAAAAAGGCCCTGTAACTGGATGATATGCTACAAATGTACATATACGAGGATTCTTTGATGAATTACTGGCTGTTGTGACACTGTATTAAGTCAACACACTGTTATATGCAGCTAATGAACATCTCTATCATATGAGATTATGAGGACAGCTGACCTCTAATTTTTAATCTTGGATTTCATTGATTGTCATTACAGCTAAGATTATATCACTTGTATGTAGAGGTCTGGAATCACCTAATTAACTTCTAAAAAGGAGATTTCATTAAATGCAGATTTACGTGAGTCAAAAGGAGGTTTCAATAAATGTAGGTTTACGTGAGTCAAAGAGGTTATAATACTGTAGTTTACGTGAGTCAGAGTCTGGAATCATGTAATTTACGTGAGTCAAAAGGAGGTTTCAATAAATGTAGATTTACGCGAATCAAAAGGAGGTTTTATTATATGTAGATTTACGCGAGTCAAAAGTAGGCGTCATTACATGTAGATTTAATCGAGTCAAAAGGAGGTTTCAATAAATGTAGATTTACGCGAGTCAAAAGGAGGTTTCAATAAATGTAGATTTACGTGAGTCAAAAGGAGGTTTCAATAAATGTAGATTTACGCGAGTCAAAAGGAGGTTTCAATAAATGTAGATTTACGTGAGTCAAAAGGAGGTTTTATTATATGTAGATTTACGCGAGTCAGATTTGTAATCGTGAGTCAAAAGGAGGTTTCATTACATGAAGATTTAAGATTTACGCGAGTCAAAAGGAGGTTTCAATAAATGAGTCAAAAGGAGGTTTTATTATATGTAGATTTACGTGAGTCAAAAGAGGTTTCATTACATGTAGTGCGAGTCAAAAGGATGTAGATTTACACGAGTCAAAAGGAGGTTTCATTACATGTAGATTTACGTGAGTCAAAAGGAGGCTTTATTATATGTAGATTTACGAGAGTCAAAAGGAGGTTTCATTACATGTAGATTTACGTGAGTCAAAAGGAGGTTTCATTACATGTAGATTTACGTGAGTCAAAAGGAGGTTTCATTTCATGAAGATTTAAGATTTTCGCGAGTCAAAAGGAGGTTATATTAAATGTAGATTTAATCGAGTCAAAAGGAGGTTTCAATAAATGTAGATTTACGCGAGTCAAAAGGAGGTTTTATTATATGTACGAGAGTCAAAAGGAGGTTTCATTACATGTAGATTTACGTAAGTCAAAAGGAGGTTTCATTACATGTAGATTTACGTGAGTCAAAAGGAGGTTTTATTAAAAGTAGATTTACGCAAGTCAAAAGGAGGTTTTATTAAATGCAGATTTACGCGAGTCAAAAGGAGGTGTCATTACATGCAGATTTACGCGAGTCAAAAGGAAGTGTCATTACATGTAGATTTTCGTGAGTACAATCTTTTTTCCCAGTTGGACACAAATTCACATTCAAATTCCCAATTGTGTCAGAAATGTTTTTTTCTTCAAATTGTCAAAATGAACTCATCAACCCCTGAAAAACAATGAACTCTTCTAAGAATTAATGATTTAGACTAGTCCAAATGTGTCTCTAGGGGTGAATGAGTTAAGGGGAAAACATTTTGGTGTCCAAAGTTACAGGACCACAGTCAATGGAGCAGAGTTTATTGGCAAGGGTCTGATGCATAGGTCTAAATTTTTGGTACCTCACCTTCCAGCTCCATTTTAGTGTCGTCTGTACAGACCCTGGAGGTGAAACATATTTGTCTAGCAGTAAGCTAAGCTATAGCAGACATTTTGAAATGAAAAAAAAATTCTGGACAACCGGACCAGTGAATAAAGGAATTTTGCTGGTCAAAGAAATTTTTTTACTGGTCTGTATATATATATACACAGTTGAAATGAAATAGAAAATTACTTTGACCAGTTGTCAGATAGATTTCACCAGACTTTTGTAAAATTTACCGTTTTTTTTGGCAAGACTGATGAATTTCAAAAACTCTGCTATAGGTGTAAACTTTTCTCTCTCTTCTTATCCCGTTCACTCTCTAATACCTGTATCTTTTTAATTATTTTGTTCCAGTCTATTGTTTTTCGTATGGAAGAACAGGTACCAGTAGAGTCCTCTTGATTTCAGGAGGTCTGTGTCTCTTATGTTCATTGCATTTGTGTATTGTATCCTGGACATTCTGAAAATTAGTGCTTTGGTATCTGTGGTTTTTATATATAAAAATGTATTTCCCTTTTCTCTGTTGTTGCCCTTCTTGAGCCCTCCCAACTTTTCCTTTTTCCCCGACTTTGTATCATTGCCCTTCTTTGAGCCTTCCAAGTTTTTTGAAAGATTTGTTATTTTCTGCAACAACTGAATTTTAATAGTTGAGAGAAAGAGAGAGAAAAATCAATATTTCTCGTGCTTAAAATTTTGTACAAAGTGTGACGCAAATCCATTGCACACTTACTGTGAAGATGATATTATCTTGATTTTCCCCCTCACTTTGTACATGGTAAAAGAGTACAGTATGTGTTAGTTCAAGATGTTAACGATGCTCAGATCAAAGTCTACTTCAAGATGTGAACGGTGATGATGTGTTCCAGCAGTCTTCTTCAATTTCGCTGTTGTGTCTTCCTGTGGAGCACAATTGTTCAGTAATGTCTGTGATATGTTTAATTCATCAACCCCTGAAAAGACAATGGACGCTTCTGTAAATCAATGACTTAGACCAGTCCAAATGTTTCTTTAGGGGTAAATGGGTTAAAATACTTTTTTTTATCATTATTCTATCATTCTGAAATAAGAAAAAGTCAACATTAAAGGAAGGAAGAGTCAAGTTTGTTTTTATTTTAGAGCATTTGGTTTGTTTTGATTTGGTTTCTGATTTTTAGCTCGCCTCGATAAGTCAAAATTGTGGAAAATTAGTTAAGAGTTTGTTTGAGGTCAGGTTTACATACTTCTGTTTATCTCATACAGTCTAAAAATCTGCATGAAATAGATGATTTATTATATGATACTAAACACTTCCCTATTTTCAGAGGATGGAATTTTTTGGGGTTTCTTTATTTTTTGTCTTGCAAAAATGACCCTGTTTTGGCCTTAATTTGTTTTCATTTCTGTGGTTAAGAAGATTGGTTGTGATCAAGTTTATACATGTATTTAGGATATCTACAGTGTGCATGTACTTTTCATACATCAACAAGCTTACATGGTTTAGATGACCTATGATTCTAAGCATGTCCCCATTTTCAGATGATAGATTATCATTATACTGGTGCGGTACCTATTCTCGGACAGTACCTATTGTTGGACACTTCTCTTTGTACCGTACATGAATAAACAAGATTTTTTCAGATATTTTTTAATACATAGTCAGACTTTAAACATTAAATGAAACATGTTACAAAAATTACGATTAATAATTCTTCTACAACATTGTAGTCACTTATCTTTCTATCGTACTGTCCAACACAAGCTTGGAGGGAAATGACATCACCAGCTCAACGTAAGCACTACTACTGTCCGACAGTAGGTCCTTCTGCATCACAATTACGGCATTCAGGTTGAGTTTTTAAATGGGCTAAATTCAATTGTTGTTTCGTATTTTTCACCAAAACTTATCAAATTCTATTACATCTAAAGGTAATCTATCTTGATACAAAATGTCAAAGTAATTCTACCAGTTGAACTGAAGATATTCGGTAAAAACTGTGACCCTGTTTTAGACTCGGTCTATTTTCATTGCAAAAATGACCATGTTTTAGACGCAGTCCATTTTCATTGCAAAAATGACCCTTTTTTAGACACAGTATAATTTCATTGCAAAAATGACCTTGTTTTAGATGCAGTCTATTTTCATTGCAAAAATGACCCTGTTTTAGACTTACTCTATTTTCATTGCAAAAATGACCATGTTTTAAGATGCAGTCTGTTTTCATTGCAAAAATGACCCTGTTTTAGACTTACTCTATTTTCATCACAAAAATGACCATGTTTTAGATGCAGTCTATTTTCATTGTAAAAATGACGATGTTTTAGATGTACAGTATTTTCATTGCAAAAATGACCATGTTTTAGACTTACTCTATTTTCAATGCTGTGGTTAAGAAGCTTGGTTGAGATCAGGTAAGTTGTGAAACGTAAAAATGTTGCAGTGAGCTTAGCTTTGTTATCTTTTATTACTATATTTTTTATTTTTTTTTTTTAAACAAAGTATGTGATATGTTCACATGTGTCTTCATTATATGTTATCATTCTGACTCATGTAAAATTGTTAAAAAAACAAAAATCTTGATTTTGATATGTCAGGAAAAAGTTGTGTTATTTTATTTAGGGTTTCTGCTTTTATTTTGTTCATGTTTGTTTGTCTAATTTATTTTTTCATTGTATGTATTTATTTAATATTATACTTTTTAATTATTTTTCTTGTACATTCTTATAACCTTTTTTGTAAAAGTGTCTCACTGTCTGCTATTTATTCTTCACCTTTTCAACATGAGAAAATCACAACCAGTGCCCAGTTTAGTTGGAAATATGACTTTTTATAACTCATGTTTGTCCAATAGACACGGGGATCATCATTAGATTAGATCTACCGATGTGTAAATGTAGGCTAACAGATCTACGGGATAAAATAGTAATTGATGTAAAATTATGTGATGAAATATTTTAAATAAACAAAGATTTGAAGTTTATAACACACGGAAATAGCACACTAGTTCACAATTAAATAAATTCTATCTCATGTTGGAATTTTTAAAGATTTTTCAAAAACGCAAATTCTGTTTCAGATTGCCGATTCTGCGATTCTGTCCGCGATTCCGCAATCTCGGAAAATCACTGGCCCTAGTTTTAAACTTTATCAAAACCATTCCCAATCATCAAATGTTGAACCTGTCCTAGGCCTAAATACTTGAGGTGTCGGAAAACTGGAATTGAAGAAAGATTTCAGAATAAAGGGTCAGATGCAATTATGTCTCCTAAATTGGGAGCAAGATTGAAATTAAAATTACAAAAGAAGTCTTATGGGATCATTACTGAAAAGTCCCTGGGATCATTATTATAATCCCATCTAAGAAAACAAGTCTTTTCTATTGTTAACTGATGTGGCTCCTTAAAGGGGCAGTAAGTGTCAAATGTGGAATATCATTAACCACTTCAGTACGTATTATGACGCAGCGTTATCGTTATAACATTGCGTAATTAATTTTGCTAGGTACCTGTGAAAATACATTATGACACATAGTTTCTTGTATCGTGAGCAGATGACAAAAGTACAGCAAATAAACAAATAAAAAACACGCAGTAGGGTTTCTGTATTTTATTTACCAATCAAAAGCGTGGACATGATGTTCTGATTATTATGGGTTGTTATGTACTAACAACCTATTATGGGTTTACTTCGACTTTTCATTGAGGGCTATCCTGTTAGCAGTGAAGAGGTCATGGAGGTTGCATTTGTAAAATAAAGTCCAACTCAAGAATTCAACTTTCACAGAAAAGTCAAATATTTTGGTGGAAATGAAATTAAATCTAGTTTGAATAATCATTAAATGAAATACCCCACATTCTACTTACTTCTGCCTTTCGAAATTATACAATACAAATTGTAGTTAGTTTCAACAAAACGTCATCGATCTATTTATAAATTTATATGGAATTCCACTAAAGGGGATATTCGGGTAATTTCGAACGCTTCTATAAGATGCCAGTGATGTTGAGCCTGTCTTGATAAACTGCAGTATTACTCCGCCATTCATCATATTGATAATGACAGCTACAAGCGATGTAAATAGAAATAATTACATATTGCTGATACCAACATGACGCTAAATCTATTTCTATTGAACATGTATATGTATGTTTTCTACTCCATGGAAAAATGAAAATAAAAGCAGAATAGAGGGTAAAACATCGAGTAGGAGGTGCTTGTTATGCAAGTGGCACGTGATACTCATTATGAATAAGTTACTGTCCATTTTGAAAACTATCAAATCAACGTGTTTGTCAACTAATCACTATATACATAACCTGTCTTAATGAGATTCCCCATGCATACTTCCTTTATTTATACACCCTATATGGTGATCATATGCCTTACATAACCAGCGACTGCTCAATTTCGGCGGACAGTCACTTGTATACTGTGTGTATAGTGTTATCGCAAAGGGAGGTAACTCGAACATTGAATTTTACAATTTCCAGTTCTTTGGGGGAAATCGCCATGTCCATTGTTGGGTGTTTACACTACAATTATCACAACTTTTGAAGTTAATCGCGATTAGATTGGGATGTATTAACCTAAACTTTTTGTGTAATCGGTCTGTTCATAATGGATTTCAAACAGAAACAATGTCTTCAACAAAAAACAAAAAAGTTTTATCCATTGCCGAAAACCTGATGTGTATAAGTTAAATTATTATAGATCGTTTTGGTACATCGCGACTTTAGCCTTGAATTATGTTGATGAAAAATTATTTCTTTGACAATAAACATTGGGTAAACTGTCTTTTTTCACCCGAACAGTTATTTATATTAATTAATACAATATAGAGAACGTTGTTTGGTTGTTTATTTAGTCTAGGCAGAGTATATGTTCATGTACCACAGTAATAGTCCTAAATAGGATTGTCTACGTTCGATATTACAAGCCTTAAAATTTGTTTTAAATCACAACCATTTATGAAAATAATTATTTTACCTGTTCACAGTGTCATGTTTGCTTTAAATTTAAGTATGTTCCATAAATGCTTACGTTTTATTTTGAAATGAGTGTTAATGCACGGCAGACAATAGATTCTGTTTAAAGTTGGTGCGGAAGATACAACAAATAAAATTTAGAATGTTAATTTTTAATTTATTTAGAGCCTGGAAATTGAATTTTTTGTTTTGTTTTTAGATCTACATTAATTTGATTTATTTTCATTTCATATATTTTATATAGAAGTAGTTTGAATCCCATGGCTATTTTGCCAAAATAACAACCCATTTCAGTACTTTCAGTACTTTGATTTACATGTACAATGTACTTTTTGATGACGGATATATCCGTCTTACGCACTCGGGGAAAGTTAATAGACATTGTCATTTGACATCCGGTTGCTTTGATATTTGGTTTGTAACATCATTTGGCCTAATTTTACAAAGATATTAGACTTGAAAGCGAAGTTCACAGAAAAACAATGCTGAACAGTGACACAAGGAGGCTGAACAATGCCACAAAAAGATTGAACAAGCAACAGAGAGGTTGTACAATGCCACTTGCAGAATGAACTATGCCACTTGCAGGCTGAACAATGCCACAAATAGGCTGAATAATGCAACTAAGATTGAACAATGCCAGTAGGAGGTCAAAAATGCCACAAAGAGGCTGCCATTAGGTGTCTTGTCAAACAAATAGCTTGTCAACTTAATATGGTCAAGCATTTTGTATGTGCATATATATGTTTCAGAATGTTTTAGACAGTGCTGTAAGAATCTGCTAATATGTGGTCTAATAATTTATATCATCAAGTCTCAAGTTTCCCAGGGCAGGGATTCAGGCCCTAGACATGCCATTGGTTTCAGACCAAGAACAGTATGTCAGGCTTAGGGCAGGACTTCAGACCCAGGGCAGAGCTTCAGGCCCAGGGCAGAGTATTAGGCCTAGGAAAGGACTTCAGACCCAGAGCAAGACTTATTATTATTGGATTATATGCTATCAGTGATTCTTTTAACCCATTAACCCCTAAATACACATTTGGACTTGTCTAAGTAATTGATTTACAGAAGAGTACATTGTTTTTCAGGGGTTGATGAGTTAAAAAATCTTCATCTTGATATCAAGGAAATATATTGAGTATAAATGCTGGCATAACCATGTTGTAATGGACATTTTCAGATTGTATAATTTCTGTATACTTGATAACATTGTACTTACATAAGACAAAAAAAAAATCAGATTAAATGTGTTTACTTAATTTGAATGTACAAATCACCATGGAAACTTACTGTTCGGCATATAAAAACACAACATCATTTCTTGTTGATAAACTTTCAAAGCCATTCCATAGCTATATATAATGTTCACACATAAATAGAACTATTGGCAATGTCTTTTTATCAACTTCCAAGTAGTAATTGTAAAATGAAGAAGACGGGAGAAGGGATTGGTAAAATGTGTTTGTGAAACATAAGTTTACAGAGGTATATGTAGGGGAAACTATATAAAGTTGTCTATCAGAAGAAAGAATAGCAAATATGGTATGTGTTTGTGAAATTCAGTGCTCTATATAGGTAACTCTTTTTAAAAACAGGAAAGTGAAGTGTTGAGGTCTAGAGGTAGTTCTTAATAGTGTTGGCTGATAGTGCAAACTGCAAATAGTGCATAGACAATAGGAGAAAGAAGAATTATGTGTTTGTCAAACGTTGAGGTCTAGATGTACATGTAGTTCTTTATAATGACCATTAACGTTACCCTGATAGTGCAAATTGGAAATACACAAAGTTTATAGAGTTATCGGACAAGAGAAGAAAGAAGAAATATGTGTTGGTTTAGAGGTAGATCTGTATAATGTTGCCTGAGGGTGCAAATTGGAAATAGTATATAGAGTTACATGTATCAGACAAATAGAAGAAAGAAAAAAATATATCTGTAAAGTGTTGAGGTCGTTCTTTATAATGTTACATGATAGTGCAAATTGGAAATTTATACACAAAGTTTATAGATATATTTGACAATAGAAGTACATGTACATGTAGGAAATAGAAATATGTTTGTGAAATGCAAGGCACTGGAGGTAGCTCTTTGTAGTTTTTTGAGGAAACAATAAAGAGGAATTAGTGAAATTTAGGAATACAGAGGAAGCTCATTATAAAATTATGTGACAGGAGAAGAAATTAATTCAGGACATATGTTTATGATATTGAGGGTACTAGAGGAACCCCCTTTGACTTTGATGGTTGATGATGCGAGAAGCAGATCTTTTTTAAATTTAGGGCTGACAAGAGAATAATTTGAAGGTAGTGAAAAGACAAAATATGTGATTGTCAAATGTACCTACATGTATGTATAAAGTTGTGTCTAAATGTAGATATTGGAAATATGTCTCCCTAACATTCGGGGATCTCTAGGTAGCCCTGAAAAGAGTTGAAGTCATTGACCGGCATTTGGTGACCTCAGAGATTCTTGAGTAGGACGTTAAACAACAATAAACAAACAAACAAATGACAGAAATTTAGTACAACAAACCAGTAATGATTATTCATTTAACATGTTCTATAGCAGTGATGTACATACATAAATATTTTTCTGTATTTTTATCACTTTTATTTTTATTTTTTATTTATTTTTTTTTTATACTGTGTAAGTTGTTTAGTCTTATCCAATAAATCTTACACGATTACTTTATATCATATAATCAATAAGAAAATGTTCCCCTCGGCATCTGTCTCTGCTGTAGAAAGTAGATATCTATTGGCTGGAGGCCTTCGTTATTGTTGCTTTCTTTCTTTCTGTGTGTTTAGATGATTAGTTTTAAATGAGGTTCACCAGCGTGCTGTTAGTCTTAGATTAATTTTTGTTTCATTTTACGGAGCCTCATTTTGAGCAGGTTCTTATTGATCTATACCTCAATGGTTTGTTATTGTGTTTGATATTTACATGACGAGTCTTAGAATCACGAATTAGATCTAAGATTGATGTCAAAAATGGAGTTCTTTATTTCAAATCCCCAAGTTTCATTTATGTACTTTCAAGATAAATGTTTACTGATGTGTGTATTTTGAATAGAGCTGAGATTGACATTCAAATATTGACGAATGAATAGTCAATCAAATATAGAATTATCATTCAAATAATTGTCTATAGATACATCGCCTAGATTCTGGTATTCTAATCTTATTCCCTGGGGCCGGCACCATAAAACTTGAGAATTTACTCAAGTCTGAGAATATTCTCAAATTGGCCAGCTCAGCCAATCAAATTTCAGGGTTGGCCAAAGTTGAATAAAATTTTTAGACTTAAGTAATTCTTAAGTTTTATTGTTCCAAGCCCTGGTCTGTTGTTTGTCTGTCCGTAATTCCGTCCCGCTAGAAATTTGTTAGGACGGGGGGGGGCTCTTTTGTGTTTCACAAACACATCTTGTTTTAGGTTGATATTTTACTATAAAATATAACTCTACAAAATCTTCATACTAAAGGGACAGAGGTTAACCATTGACAACCATTTTGTTGACTTACTTTTGGAAAAACACCAGCTTTGTTTACAACATGGGCGCAGACATTTTGGACACCCAAAGTTGTGCGGAGGGTAAAATGAGCCCAGTGATCTGATTGGTCATTAAATGAAAAAATTAGTTTTGCCATTAATAAGTGAAATAAAGGTGATAAAAAAGATACATGAATATTGGCAGTACTTTGGAAATTATAGGGTTGACGGTTGAAAATTGAAAGGGAGGGGTCATATGAGAATAGTTTGTTGCGGAATACTACGAGTTGTAAACAAGTGAAAATTTGAAGTAAAAAATCCGCAACCGCTTTGTTATCAAAAATATTGATCTTTCACCACAGGGTACTTATTTGACCCAGATATAATAAAACATGGGAGTGACAGTGACCTGAAGTTTTGTAAATTAGCATTGAGGCCTATGGGAAAATATTTGGTGGTGTCTGTCCTATAGAGAAATTCACATTTGACACATGTAGGCTGGATGAAGCCTTTAAATAAGTCATATATCTTTCTCTAATTTTTATCACCTTGCAATTCATTCACTTTTACTCATACTTTTAAACAGATTTGATTGGAATGGGGCACCTGTTGGGGGTCCACAAGGTGCAAATTTAATAGGTGTGCTGTGCATTTGTTGCATATTGAGATCTCTTAATTTTATCTGTAATTACACCTAGAACTAATATTTTATCATTTATTTGGTCAAAATTCCATCTGTATTGGAAAATTCAAGTATACCCCACCCCCACCCTCTCCTACAAACATGCACACTCATATAGTTATGGTTATGCATAGTGAATAATTTTAGCAAAATATTTTGGAAATGATGTTTCTATTGTAAATAACTCATTTGAATTAAAATCAGACCTTTTTGAGGTAAAGACTGGTTGATTTTTTTCTTCTTTTGAGGGCAAAATCTACATATTGGACCATGTCATTTTACTCATGCAGTGTATTTTGTACCTTTAGTTGTTATATATGTAATCTGAAGGGTAAAAACCATCTCATTTTTAAGAAAAATAAAATTTCAGCATTTAAGTCTCATCAGTAAAATATTTCATCATGCCATATACACTGTAAACAGTATAAAAATTAATTAAATACCCCCCCCCCCCCTTATGCTGATCTGTACACAAGAATTTCCATATTGTGGTTAGGTCATATTGTGTTAAATTTGGGTAATAGATATTTGTAAATAAAAAATTTCTTTAGAAATAGGGCGTTTTTAACATTTTTTTCATATTCTATCAACATTTTTAACCTGTAGAAGGAATATTTCAATTTCTTAAAATCCAGGAAATATTGTCCAATAAGATATTTTTATCTAATTATCATACTCAAGTACCTGTAAAGATAATTATAAAGTATCAATTATATTTTTTTCTGTATTAACTCATCTAATATTCATTCAAGTTGCATGTTTTCATTAGTTTTCTAAATTTTTGTTTGAATCACCTTTTTTCACCCCCCCCCCCTTCCAGCAAATGTCACTTAACACTCTCTTGGGGTCATACCAGACAAAAATTAACACCCGATATTGACTTTTACTGGTTTCAAAACTTAGTATAATTAAAATTTGACTTAGTTTTTCATCTGAAACAGAACTATACATATGTCATATCCTTTTAAAAGCAATTTGACTATCATTTTGCACCATTTTGTGTCAGTCATTTTAAAGTCAGACTCAGTTATCTGCCCTCCGTATTTAATTACTTACATCATGAGACTGTAATTAAGGGATGAAACAAAACATGGACCTGAAAATGATTGAATAACATATTTTATATAAATGAACACTAAGTCTATTGAAATGTGTTGTATGTAAGGGTATCCCCTCCCAGAAGTTTTACACTTTTATTAAGGGTGCACTTCATTCCTTGTCAATAAAAGCAATTTGATGATATAAAAAATGACATGGTTTACTTTTAAGTGAGCTTCAGAAATTCTTCTTTACTTCTGAAGCCTAATTGGTTCCATGCTCATTAAGCAATGATCCAAATTTTAAGTTTTTGTGAAGAAAATGATATATTTTGTCACTCCTTCTACCCTTATTTGATATCATGGTCAATATTGGTAAATAAGTTGAAGTATATGTGTTACAAACAATTCTGAATGAAAAATCATGAAAGAAAAACAGACAACTTCTTCATATAATGCATTTATTTGTTAATATCAATGAATGGGATTGAGAGGTAGGGGTATGACACATTATAGACTGTGTTTCTCTTCAGGTTGGGTTCCCATCCTCATTATTAAGGGGGCTTGGTGTACAGTTAGTGAGATTTCCAAAAAATGCAAAATGACCATTTTTGGCAATGTTTTGGATAAATCTATAGGAAAAACACCAGCTTTGTTTACAACATGGGCGCAGACATTTTGGACACCCAAAGTTGTGCGGAGGGTAAAATTAATCTGATTGGTCCAGGTGATAAAAAAGACATGAAATATTGGCAGTACTTTGGAAATTATAGGGTTGACGGTTGAAAATTGAAAGGGAGGGGTCATTTGTTGACGAGTTTACAAGTGAAAATTTGAAGTTTTGGCCGTACTTATTTACAGATATAAATAAACTGACAGTACATTGCATTTGGTGGTGTCTGTCCTTTTGGCCGTACACTGTACATTGCAGGGTTTCTCTGTAATCATGATTTTGATAACATGTATGCTAATGCCTATTTTATTTCTGTCATCAGATTAAAGTGCAATTTACTTTTCCCTGTGCCAAATTATATCAGTAGTTGTAATTCAATGCTTCCCAAAACCTTTAATTTGGAATAAAAACACCAATAAACACACAATTCAAATTATAGCATGTTTTCAAATGATTTCCTGAAGGTGAAATTTGACCTGCATAACATCTATCATCACTTGATTAGCAGCACCAATAGAAAAGTTATCTAAATAAAAACAGGTCTTCTTACTAAGTCGTTATTCTAGAGTTTTTGTTCTGATTCCATAAGCCCAGGAGAAATTTTTTTTTTTTTTTTTTAAATTGATCAATAAATACAGCATCAGTTGAATATACAGGTTAATACATATGTATGGTTTTCATATGATGTTTTTGGCTTAGTATTTTGAATAGAAGATGAGAAAATCCGGAGTATTTCCACACAGTTTTGGGAATGGGCCCTGGGCCTTTTGAATTGGGAATTTCAGAACATTGTATTGAAATTGGGAAATCTAAAAATGCATAAATTGAAAAGTGTTTGAAAATACATGAATGTCTTTAAATTCTTTGTCATTTGACTTCAGTTGTGAAATTTTGACTGCAAACTGTAGGAATTTTTTTTTTTTTCTTTGGGAAATTGTTGTAACCCATTTACAGATTATGTGAAAAGGAGTGACTGTAACCTGCAGATTATGATAGCAATAATGGAGACTTAAAAATGAAATTCATCGAGAATGAAAAGGAGGTTACGTTATTTGTATTTGTTGTAAACTCCTGAACGATTTTGTGGTGTGCTACAATAGGGTGGAAAATCCCAGGAATCTGTCCGCTATTTTCATGAAAACCAATGGAAAGTGTCGGATACATTCTCTTCTGTTCATAACAAAAATGGCCGATTCCATCCACATGTACTGCATACAAAGTTCAATTGTTGTATCCATTTTTGCTATCTAATATATTGTATAGAATCAGAAAATTATTTTGTGGGGTTAAAATTTCCTTGATTTGAAAAGAAAACAAATTCATTGACATTAAATTTTGTTGAAAAAAAACAATGTTTTTAGAAAAAAAAGCCTGTTATTATTACCAAGTGTAATTCATTTTAAATATCGCCGTGGTTTTAATTTCTTTGACAAATGAAAACAGCGAAATTTAAACCACAGCAAAAAATTTCTGATTCTACAGTATATACCCGGTATTAAGAATCTCACTCCGAAAACCATTGAAATATACATGTTAGGGCTGTGTATTGGCCAAATAATTTTGACATGAAAACAATTGACAGTTAAACTAACAGTGCAGGATATACATGTACAGTGTACTTGTACAGTGAAACCTATCTTAGTAGACCACTCTCGTGAAAGACCACCTTTCTTGAGAGTCCACATTCTGAGAATCATTCTGTTAAACAATCCTAGAGATAAAACCTATTGAACCCCTGAAAAACAATGGACACTTCTGTAAATCAATGTCTTAGACCAGTCCAAATCTGTCTTTAGGGGTGATTGAGTTAACTTCACTGGGACCGCCTATGTTGAGAAACCACATTTGAGTGACAGATGGGGGTCATCTCTCAATCGGTATAAGATTTTCTTTACTATTATCATGTAAAGATATTGAAATGAAAAGAATTTTTTTTTTTTCAAATTTTATTTTAACGATGATACTAAATAAATGTCTGTTTGAACTCATGGAAGAAAACAATAGGAAAATAATAGACATAATATTTCAAAAGGATTTAGATTTTCTGTTAATTTTTTTCCAAGAACACAGATGCAGGAGCATTAATATATTCTGGATTCAAACTGACTTGGGTTGTCATTATGGTGTATCTCCAGTTGTGCTGAAAACTCTTTCAGCAGTGTCAAAATTTACAACAATTGCAACATGCTGTTCATGCTAATCTGATATCTGTATTGTAATCTATTTCAAATTATGACAGTCATAGTTTCATGAACTTTGATCTTTACTTTTTAACAATCCTATCACCGCTAAAAATTATCTCTCGAAAGCACATATCTTATCCAGAATTGGCCGTCTGCTAGTAAACTGTCGAATGTCTGTACACCATCAGTACAATGCTGTTGGCCCATTCTGTGCCCTAATCTCTAATTGTTGTATCAATAAATAACCGTATGATATTTAAAAATCAAACTTATTGTTTACACATGTAAAGTCGTCATCTTTCAGCAATCAGTTCATGAACATTTTATCACTGTGTGCGCTGAATCAACAATAAAATTATGGTTTAAACCCTGATACCCACATTCTGCGCACTTCATCTATTATACATTATTCATTACCATGAGCATACATGACTCCAAATACAACATCGAAGACATGTAAATGTTGGTCATCATCAGAGATCCCCAGTGAAAAATGTGTATAGATTGTTTCAAGAAAGTGTCGCTGTTTAATCTGACAAAATATATAAACACTCATTTGTCTCTGAAAATTTTTGCAAAATGGCGTCTTCAATTGAGCCATGGTTGGTAAATAATAAATATTTAGTTCATTTAACATAAAAAACAAAAGAAAAACATTAAAAAAAAAAAAAATTGGGCTTAATTCTAAAATATTTATTTAATATGTCATAATGCTAAATGCTATTTCAGACAGTATCTGAAACCCCGCACAGCAGCAGACACTCTCTTAAATCATGTCAATTCATCATAAATATTCACTCTGACCATCTTAATTGCACCACAATAAAGGAGAAATGCATGTTAGGTTATCTGGACAGACACCACCAAATATTTTCCCATAGGCCTCAATGCTAATTTACAAAACTTCAGGTCACTGTCACTCCCATGTTTATTAAATCTGGTCAAATAAGTACCCTGTGCTGAAAGATCAATATTTTTGATAACAAAATATGCAATCAAAAGTATAGGTTGCCGTTGCATTTCTACTTCAAATTTTCACTTGTTTACAACTCGTAGTATTCCGGCACCAAAGGAAAATATCTGTTCCTCATATGACCCCTCCCTTTCAATTTTTCATCCGTCAACCCTATAATTTCCAAAGTACTACCAATATTCATGTAACTTTTTTATCACCTTAATTTCACTTATTAATGGCAAAACTAATTTTTTCATTTAACGACCAATCAGATCTCTGGGCTCATTTTACCCTCCGCACAACTTTGGGTGTCCAAAATGTCTGCGTCCATGTTGTAAACAAAGCTGGTGTTTTTCCTATAGATTTATCCAAAGCATTGCCAAAAATGGTCATTTTGAAATCTCACTAACTGTACACCAAGCCCCCCTTAATAATGAGGATGGGAAAACCCAACCTGAAGAGAAACACAGTCTATAATGTGTCACACCCCTACCTCTCAATCCCATTCATTGATATTAACAAATAAATGCATTATATGAAGAAGTTGTCTGTTTTTCTTTCATGATTTTCATTCAGAATTGTTTTGTAACACATATACTTCATTATTTTGAATAATTTCATACCATTATTTACCAATATTGACCATGATATCAAATAAGGGTTAAAGGTACCCCTTAATAATGGAAAAAGTGACAAAATATACCATTTTCTTCACAAAAACTTAAAATTTGGGTCATTGCTTAATGAGCATGGAACCAATTAGGCACCAGAAGTAAAGAAGAATTTCTGAAGCTCACTTAAAAGTAAACCATGTCATTTTTTATATCATCAAATTGCTTTTTATTGACAAGGAATGAAGTGCACCCTTAATAAAAGTGTAAAACTTCTGGGAGGGGATACCCTTACATACAACACATTTCAATAGACTTATTGTTTCATTTATATAAAATATGTTATGTAATCATTTTGAGACATGTCCATGTTTTGTTTCATCCCTTAATTACAGTCTCATGATGTAAGTAATTAAATACAGAGGGCAGATAACTGAGTCTGACTTTAAAATGACTGACTTTTAAATGGTGCAAAATGATAGTCAAATTGCTTTTAAAAGGATAATGACAATGTATAGTTCTGTTTCAGATGAAAAACTAAGTCAAATTTTAATTATACTAAGTTTTGAAACCAGTAAAAGTCAATATCAGGTGTTAATTTTTGTCTGGTATGACCCCAAGAGAGTGTTAAGTGACAACCTGGAAGGGGGGGGGGGGGGGGGGTGAAAAAAAAGGTGATTCAAACAAAAAATGCATGACTGAAAATTTAGAAAACTTATGAAAACATGCACTTGAATGAATATAGATGAGTTAATACAGAAAAAAAATATATAATTGATACTCTATAATTGTCTTATACTTGAGTATGATAATTAGATAAAAATCTCTTATTGGACAATATTTCCTGGATTTAAGAAATTGAAATATTCCTTCTACAGGTTAAAATGTTGATAGATTATGAAAAAAAATGTAAAATGCCCTATTTCTAAAGAAATTTTTTTATTTACAAATTATCTATTACCCAAATTTAACACAATATGACCTAACCACAATATGGAAATTCTTGTGTACAGATCAGCATAAGGGGGGAGGGGTATTTAAATTAATTTTTATACTGTTTACAGTGTATATGGCATGATGAAATAATTTACTGATGAGACTTAAATGCCCAAATGGAGTTTAATACAATTTTCTTAAAAATGAGATGGTTTTTACCCTTCAGATACAGTACATATATACAACTAAAGGTACAAAATACACCTGCAATGAGTAAAATGACATGGTCCAATATGTAGATTTGCCCTCAAAAAGAAGAAAAATCAACCAGTCACCTCAAAAAAGGTCTGATTTTAATTCAAATGGGTTAAAATTTACAATAGAAATATCATTTCCAAAATATTTTTGCTAAAATTAGTCACTATGCATAACCATAACTATATGATTTTTTATAAAAGAACATGTGCATGTTTGTAGGAGAGGGTGGGGGTATACTTGAACCAAGTACAGATGGAATTTTGACCAATAAATGAAAAAATATTAGTTCTAGGGTAATATAAAAACATACAGATAAAATTAAGAGATCTCAATATGCAACAAATGCATAATTATGTGTGAAGAGGCAACACACCTATTAAATTTGCACCTTGTGGGACCCCCAACAGGTGCCCCATTAATAGAGACCCTCAAATCTGTTTAAAAAGTATGAGTAAAAGTGAATGAATTGCAACTTAGGTGATAAAAAATGCGAGAGAAATGTCTTATTTCAACTTCATCCAGCCTACATGTGTCAAATGTGCAGGACAGACACCACCAAATATTTTCCCATAGGCCTCAATGCTATTTACAAAACTTCAGGTCACTGTCACTCCCATGTTTATTAAATCTGGTCAAATAAGTACCCTGTGCTGAAAGATCAATATTTTTGATAACAAAATATGCAATCAAAAGTATAGGTTGTTGCATTTCTACTTCAAATTTTCACTTGTTTACAACTCGTAGTAATTCCGCACCAAAGGAAAATATCTGTTCTCATATGACCCCTCCCTTTCAATTTTCATCCGTCAACCCTATAATTTCCAAAGTACTACCAATATTCATGTATCTTTTTTATCACCTTAATTTCACTTATTAATGGCAAAACTAATTTTTTCATTTAATGACCAATCAGATCTCTGGGCTCATTTTACCCTCCGCACAACTTTGGGTGTCCAAAATGTCTGCGTCCATGTTGTAAACAAAGCTGGTGTTTTTCCATCTGGAACCAAATTTATAATGTTTAAGTAAAAGTCACTGTTGGGCTTTACATATCGGCTTTACGTATCGCTGGTATATACAGTGATTTGAGCATAAAGTAGAGTGCAGAATTAGATGATGCGCTGAATTAGACGACATCGTGATATATACATAAATGTACAGTAAAACCTACTTTACATACTTACCATGTCTTCCCCATAAATAGGGAAACTCCCTTATTTTTTATGTAAATTTTTTATAATTTCTTCAAGAAAAATGCATACATGTAGCTCCCCCATGAAAAGTTTAACTTTTTCTATTAATTCTTAATAAAAATTTAGTCTCCCCCATGAATTTTTTTTAAAGTTGGCAAGTCTGGCTTTAGCGACCACCTGTGTATAAAGACTACCTGGTCATAAAGACTGTTTTTTGCTGTCCCCAATAGTACCATTTGTGTACAAATCAACCTCTATATAAAGACCACCTCCCTATATAGACTGGTTTTGTTGTGTCCCTGAGGGGGGTCTTTATATACAAGTTTCACTGTACAGTATATATGATGCTTTCATATTTTTTCTTGGATTATGTTTCTGTTACTCTTGTATTATTACGTGATAGTAAATGTGATGAATTGCGTAAAGCTATAAACAATACCAGACTATTTAGGTTTTGTCCATTAGAAATCATCTTAAAATCTGGTAGATACTGTATGTATGCAGTGATGTCCCAAAATTAATGCAACTTTTTATTTTTCGCTATATATTTCATATAAAACCACATATTTTCAAAAAAGTATTAAAAAGTCATTTCTTATTCAATTTCAGTACAATTTTCACCATTGACCATTCATGTTTTAAAGTTTCTGCATTTGTTTCATTATTAATTTTCATTGTTTTGTTTAACTCATTTACCCCTAAAGTCACATTTGGACTGGTCTAAGTCATTGATTAGCAGAAGAGTCCATTGTTTTTTAGGGGTTGATGTGTTAACCCTTTCAACCCTACAGACCACGGCAGACTGATCATAAACAATAGATAGAGCATACCATTCAGATATTCAGGGGTGAAAGGGTTAAAAGATGTAGTACTGATAACTTTTGCAAGATACATACATTTTTACATGTACATGTAATTCTAATGTCTCTAGGGAATTGTGACATAAAGAATTCAATTTTATAATTAACCATTTCAACCCTAAGTTTCTAGATAATATGCTCTTTTCTATTGTTTAGACTGATCTATTGTGGTCTGTAGGGTTGAAAGGGTTAAACTGCTGAATCTTGAAAACAGAAAATTTAAACAGTATGAGCAAATACACAATGAAACTATTAGATATTTTGAGTTGTATGGTGGAAGTTTTGTGACCGGACCCTCCGGTCGGTTACTGTAGGGAATTAGCACAGTAAAGATAACTAGTCGCTTGGCTGTACATTTTCTATATATTTAATTTGTACAAGTAGTATACAGCAACTGTACAAATATAGTTTAAACAAGAATTCCTGCACTAACAGTTCACTTTCCGACTTGCACTCGTCTACTGTCTTTTCTCTACTTTCTGTATCTACCTACTGACTATCTTACAACAATGTACATGTATATAAATATTTACAAAATCACACATAACTTCAGGCATGTCGAAATGTGAGAATAATAATTAACTGAATCCATTATTAAGAATAATCCCCAATTTACTACATTTTCGTTATTTACATTTTAGATCTATAGAGGTGCCATATGTTCTTTATTGATGCCGAAAGATTAACCCTAAAGGCAATTCTTTGTCTATAAGTTGACACCTGTACTTTACATGTTATCTCCCAAATAACTCCAGGTGGACTGGCTAATTACAAAATAAATATTACCGAAAGACTTATGATTTGTTTTACTTCGAACATGTCAACACGCTTGAATATTTAATTGATATATAAAGAAATTGACAATGTGTGGACTTATTTATGTATATCAAAATGCCATTTTTCGTAATAATGCAAATGGTGCATTTCGTACGGTGTTAATACCCCTTTGCCCCCAAACGATTCTCCGAATCCGTTTTGATTCATAACATACATTATACATGTAGGCATAGTAAATAAAACTAGTATCATTACGCTACTAGAATAATATTCATAAACATTAAAAATATTAAAGAACTTTTAAACTTGAAAATGACGTTTGCAGTAATTTAAATCACACATCTAAATCAATTAATAATTGAAATGTCATGTTGTATATACTAGTATATCATGGTAATGCCATGTCCTTGTTCCTTTTTGAAAGGTAACTGTTATAAAATTTGTAACACACAAAACTTTTTGAGTTCACAGTCAGATTTCCGTGATGAAGAGCCATCACTGTCTGTATTCGCGTCACAAACAAGTCTTCGGTACTTGTAAAATACGTCACCTGTGAAAACCACACTCACAGGTATATATAGAATCACGTTCAAACCACGTTTCTCCCGACGTTCACTGTAATTGTGTACTGCTTTGGTGGTGTTTTTATACACATAACTATTTTGTAGATAACTAAAATACTGAAAAGAAAACACAAAACATAATGTTGTGTCATAATACTGATATAGACACATGTACGTTGTGTATGTACTATTCACACTTGTAAAACACATATACTATTATAAACATATTAAAGTGAGCATTAAGCGTAATTTATATACAAAATGAGTATCCTGACGATTGCTGCATTTCTACTGAATACGATATAAAAAGAGATGGGGGAGTGAGACCATTCGCTCACGATGTCACTGTCACGTTCTTAGTGTATAGAAAATAGTTATATGCAGAAAACACTTTTTTTTTTATAAAACATTAAGAATTTGCCATTTTATGTCGCGCAGCTAGAATTTTGAGAAGGGAGGTAACTTAGGAATGACAAAATAACACAAGTCAATTGTTTTGGATTTTCTAGTGTTTTAAAACTATAAAATCCAGGTATTAACTAACCTGTTACAATTTATTTGGCAAACAAATTTCCATATTTATTAGTACAAAGATATTTGAGGTACAGCAAGTAAAGTCATATGTACTTTGTCGGAGTTTTTATGACCAAGCTCGTCACTTCTTGTTCACAAAACTCAACAGAATCAAAATATGGGTGACGAGTCCATATCCTAAATCTGTTTGACTCAGTTTCAAATGAGATGCTATGACAGTATATTAAATAATTTTATTAAAAATGTAAAATTTAATCTGAAATTAATATTTACGACGACGTTTTTGCCTGCGACGTGCACTTTTTGCCTGAAATATTCTTGAATCAGTTCGTCAGGAATATTTTCTTCCGGTTCCCATGTATTTTCGTGGCTACTGTGGCCTTGCCATTTAATTCTAAAATGTCGAGTGCCATGTCTCATCTGATGATTGGAGAATCTTCTCGACAAAGTATTGAGTATTGTCATCATTGTCCGTATCTGATGAACTTGTCGTTTCGTCAGAAGCGACCGACTTGATCATCTTGATCGTTCTCCTCTGAGAGGAGGATCAGCTGTGTTTGTGGGGCGGATCTTATGAAATAATTTCATATCATCCGCGTGACTGGTGACCTAGACTCAACGTTGTCCCGAGCATCCTGCGAACATTGTAGGTATTGTTTCCATTGTCCGAAACTATATAGAATGGTCCTAGCCATTTATCACATAATTTTGGTGACAAACCAATGGGTTTGTGTTTCGATTTTACCCAAACTTTGTCACGTACTCGAAATTGAGGTTGAACCGCTCTTTATCATGTTGCGTTTTTGTACTTAATTTTGGGCGTCCTCGATATTTTGACGGGCAATGTCCCGTGCGATTGTCAGTTCTCTATGCACACTGTCAACATATTGTTTAGCATTTACCCCGATATTTTCTGCGGGTACTAATTCTGTGTCAATAGGGGTTCTGCACTCTCGACCCGCCCGAACAATATTATGGACTATATTTGTGTGTCGACTCTGTTGAAATAGAGGTGTTCATTGCGAACGTAACTGGCGCTAACAACTTAGGCCAATTCGATTGTTGTGCATCTACATGCGTTCTGAGTTTGGTCAAAATCGAACTGTTGGTGCTTCAAACAGTTGCATTGTCTGGGGTCTGTAACTTGAAGTTCATAATTTTGTAATTTCAAAAATTTTGCACAGTTCAATTAAAACTTTGGACATGAACTGTTGACACTCTGTCTGTAAGAATACAGTCAGGACTTCCAAATCTACATATGAAATTCCTGAAGAATGATCTGCGACTTCAATAGCCGAGATATTTTTTCAGTGGATACGCTTCAGGTCCACTTGCTGAAGGCGTCCGTTATAACTAGGACTGTTCGTAGCCTTCTGGCGAGTTTTAATTGGACCTAGTAAAATCTAAAATGGACCCTGCTAACTACACCAGTCATAGGAAGAGGCCTAAGAGGCGCAGGGTGTTTATGTTTGTCGTCTTTAGCCTTCTGACAGTCTAAACACGTTTGAACATACAGACTATATCAGAGTATATACGAGGCCAGAAATATTTGTATCGTAAAATATGGTCTGATATGTCCTGTCCTTTCCTTGATGACCACCTAGAAGTGAGTCATGATAGGACTTTAAAATGTCGTCCCGTATGGGGCACGGTAACTGTTTAACAAGCCAACTCTGTGACCCTTACCCTTAGGGTAATACAAATGGTATATCAAACATCGTCTATTACGAAGTCTTGGGCTTCATTAATGAACCTTTCTTATTTAATTTCTCCCGCTCCGGGAGTTCATTTGCTTTTGATATATCGGAAAATGTTCCCGCGAAGTCTGGTCATTTTCTTGTTTGTACAGTCAGTTCTTGTTTAGAAAACTGCCGTAATTTCATTGACGCACGCTAACGGGTCAAAATCTACTGTATTTGTGTCTGTTTGAAACACTAGCATTTCGTAAGACTTTTCACTTTTTACGACAGCTACACTTTGTGTCGTTCTCTGGATACTGACGTCTACTGAGTGCGTCAGCATTTGAATGAACTTTCCCTCTCTTATGGGTAATATCGAATTGATAACCCTGAAGGAATATCGCCCATCTAGCTAAACGACTGTTTTGTTTCAACTTCATTTTATTTTCTTCACAAATGTGATTGCACTGTGATCTGTGTAGATCTGAAATCTTTTATTTGCTAAGTAGACCCTGTATTGTTTTATGCCCTCTACTAAGGCCAGACACTCACGGTCTGATATAGACCAATTTTTCTCTGCTGGTCTGAGTGCTCTCCCACCATATGCCACTACCGTTCCCTACCGTTATCGTCTTTTTGTCCTAAGATGTACGAGATAGCGTAACCGGACGCATCTGTGTACAAAAAAATGTTTTTGTTAAAGTCGGGGAATGCCAAAATTGGGGCAGTAACTAAGCCGCTGCTTAAGCGTTTTGAAAGCGTTCTCGCAACTTTCATCCCACAAAAATTGAGTACCTTTAATAAGAAGTTTGTTTAGGGGTGTAGCAATGTCTGCAAATCCCTTAACAAATTTCCTATAATAATTGGCTAGTCCTAGAAATGCGCGAATGTCATATGTTTTTCGGTCGCGGGAAAATTCTCACATCAGTTTTTGACGGGTCAACTAAAATCCCTTCTTTGAAATAAGATGGCCTAAATATTTCACTTCTTTCGCAGCGAAACTGCATTTTGATGGCTTTAAGCGCAAATTTGCCTCTCTGAGTTTCTGAAAAACAGGTCTAAATGAACAGTCTTCGAAATTGTTAGAAAATACTAAAATATCATCCATGTAAATCAAAGTGTATTTCCAGTTAACATCTCGAAGTACATCTGACATAACTGACATGAACATAGGACTGCCCTGTAAACCAAAAGGAATGCGCTTATACTGAATATAAGCCCTCATGACAGATAAACGCCGTTTTGTGGTTTGTTTTCAAGTTGAGTTGCCAGTAACCCGAAAACATGTCTAGAGAACTGAAAATCTTAGCATTGCAATCACCTAAAGTGTCTAAAAATATCTTCCATGCGTGTAAGAGGAAAATTTGAGGTTTTGTTACTGAATTTAGTTTGCGATAATCAACCGCAAAAACGGTAATCGCCATTTTTTCTTTTTAACCAAAACAACAGGACTAGCCCATTCACTGACGGACGGTTCAATAAATATCATTTTCGAGTTGCTCGTGAACTTGTTTCGAAATTTCAGCCCTAGCTTTCGGAGATGCTCGGTACGCACGCTTCTAATAGGTCGGGGAATCGCCCGTGTCGATTACATGGGGTTGTCGGTTTTGAATTCCTAATTCTGTTTAAATCTTTGGCAAAAACGTCGCGGTTTTCTTTTAATAATTCTAACAATTTTTGTTTTTCATTTTCTGATAATTCAGATGTCGACAGATAAAAATCTATGTCGTTCTTTGACTTTAAATTTGGAAGTTTGTTTGATTTACTAACACTTGCGATGTTTGTTTTCTTGACCGCATATTTCTGACGTGATTTTTGGAGTTTCGTAAAATTTTCCTACGACATAATCTTTAGATAATTTAATTTCTGAATTTGTCGGGTTTTAAATTCTCGCAACTGCTTTATTGTCTTTCATATGGACTAAGCACGTTGCACCTATAACTGAATGTGACCCCGGGTTTCATTTCAATCACGCCGACTTTTGATTTAATGTAATCTTTGTGATTTGAATGGACTGCAAATATTACTTCTGAAGCGAGGTGGTATAGTTCACTGACTGTATCAATGATACCATACAAACGAATTCAGAATCATTTTCTAGTAAACGGAATAGACGACATTCCTTTTTGTAATACTAAATTACCTTCCCGAAGAAATCACATTGTGCGTTCTGCGTTTTTCAAAAATCAAGGCCTAAAATTAAATTCTTGAGACAAATCGCCGACATGAAATGACTGGTAAAGTTCTAACTTTCCTATCTCAATAGGGATAGTAATTTGGCTAAAATAGTAAATGTGTGCCAGAAACACCCTTCAAAAATAAATTTTGATGTCTGAGGTGGATAATTTTGGTGCAATTTCACCTTTTTGTAAAAATTTGAAGACATTATTGAAATGTCAGCTCCCGTATCAACTAATGCCGACACTGACTGGTTGCCTACTCTAACTTTTACTCTGTTTGAATTTGAGGCTGACGAGATCGAATCGACAAATTTTGTTTTTTGAAGCACTTCTGAATTTAGTGCGGCACATTTTCGCAATATGCCCAATTTTCTTGCACTTTTTACAACTTGTATCTGATACAGTGACATTGTGAAGGAAAATGGTCGCACTTACCACATCTAAAACAAGGTTGTCCTATAATTTCTAGGCATGACTTTTGTCTTTTTGGTCTAAGCTGAAAGAAACGTCTGGTTTTTGCGTAGTTTGTGCACTTTTGTTTGCCGTCACACTTTCTTGTCGCGTTTTTACGGTGTCTCCTACTTCAGCACTTGAAACGTCCGCGTTTAGCACATCGTTTTTCTTCTCGCTCTGCAATATTTCCGTAGTTTGTGCTATACGCAACGCTCGCATCGCTCCATTTTCCAACGATGTCTTAGGAAAGGGGTTCGCGTATAAAACCTTCTGGGTGTGTTGGGAATGTAACTTTTTTCCGAGACTACGTCGTCTGGCGTTTTGGATTTCTGACCCAGCTGTTGCACCTCGTTGATGAAGTCGCCAATAGCTTCTCCCGAATCATGTTCTCGTGTAGCAAACTTATGACAGGCTAGCACTCTGTCATACAGTTGCTCCATATTTCCGTAAAAATATTTCGTCTGTTTCTGTTGGATTTTTATCTCCTCCGGAAGATATTCATACCACAGCAAAGCGTGATCTTCCAATAACAGAGGAAAAAGTAACAAATTCTTCATCGTTAAGTTTTGATGCTTTTGTAAACAGGTTCACTGTAAGGAGCCATTTCTCAGCATCTTCTCTGAAATTTCCTGTGAATTTTTCAGGTGCAAACTTAGCGTAATCCATGGTGGGAGTTTTAAGTGCGGGTAGTTTTTATGGCATAATATGTGGTTAGCTGCTAACAGTCACTTACATTATTGCATTAAACGTCCGTTTGACATCTGTATTCCTTTTTTTTTTTTTTTTCGTTTTCGCATATCCGAAAAATAAACTTGCACTATGTAGATTTAAATTTCCATTTCGTCTCACAAGAGGTACATTTAGATACTCCGGCTTCTCCACCAATTGTGACCGGACCCTCCGGTCGGTTTACTGTAGGGAATTAGCACAGTAAAGATAACTAGTCGCTTGCTGTACATTTTCTATATATTTATTATGTACAAGTAATACAGCAACTGTACAAATATAGTTAAACAAGAATTCCTGCACTAACAGTTCACTTTTCGACTTGCACTCGTCTACTGTCTTTTCTCTACTTTCTGTATCTACCTACTGACTATCTTACAACAATGTACATGTATATAAATTATTTACAAAATCACACATAACTTCAGGCATGTCGAAATGTGAGTATAATAATTAACTGAATCCATTATTAAAGAATAATCCCCAATTTACTACATTTTCGTTATTTACATTTTTAGATCTATAGAGGTGCCATATGTTCTTTATTGATGCCGAAAGATTAACCCTAAAGCAATTCTTTGTCTATAAGTTGACACCTGAACTTTACATGTTAATCTCCCAAATAACACCAGGTGGACTGGCTAATTACAAAATAAATATTGAAAGACTTATGATTTGTTTACTTCGAACATGTCAACACGCTTGAATATTTAATTGATATATAAGAAATTGACAATGTGTGCGACTTATTTATGTATATCAAAATGCCATTTTTCGTAATAATGCAAATGGTGCATTTCGTACGGTGTTAGTTTCATCAAAATTGATTTAGAAATGACTCTCCATATAGATTTTTAATCATGTTTCAGTGGAGGATGGTCTCTCTCAGCACAATTTCCACTGTACCTGTATTCACTTTCCTGAAATCTACTTTTTTTATGATTTTTGGGGACAGTGTTATTGTTGAACACAGTACGTCAGTAGAGGATCTGTTAAAATTGCTATGCCTAACTTACAGCATTACACATTTAGGAAATTATATGTCTAGTTTGATTTGACTTCTGTCAGTCTGTGGACTAATCTTATGGCCACAGTTGACTTGTATTGACAGCATTATTGGAATTAAGCTGTTACCGTAACTTAATTTCATATTTTGACCGCTCTTTCAACTGAAGGTATATTGTGAAGGTAAACAGATACATTGGACAGATAAACATGATTACTTTCATTATTGCTTTATTTGTTGGCAAAAAATGTAGATAGAAAGATACATACACACAGGCATACAGACAGATAGACTAAACCTGTGCACACATACACACACACACACACACTTAAAACTTTGAATTAGGTATTGTAAAATCCATAAAACTTGGCGGGGCGGAGTCATGTGAACCCTTCCTTGACCTGGATGAGTTTAAATCTTAGGTAATAAAGCATAATGACACTGATTAGAGTAATCGCTCCTACGGTACTTGCCACCGTAAGAAAGTATCCATTCAGAGGAATAAAATATTTTTCTCATGCAGCATGACTTAAGCGAAAAGGGAGTAGAATCATCAGTATGATGAATAAAAGGTTACTCCGCCTCGCCAAGTTACTGTGCTTGTACTTATTTTAGCGGTATTCTAATATTAGCGCCTTTCACGCTCAAGTCATTGCACTAATTCAAGGGCATCGCTAAAATTTCTCCATCCTGACATTCTTTATACACAACAAAACTAAAAAAAAATAATTGCGCGAATTCAAGATTCAGCTAATAAGTCTATACCCCTGACAGCACTAAAATATGATATAATTTAAATACACATAGAGTACATGAATCAGAGTATATGGTTACTGCTCCTATGCCAAGAGCTCAGCACAGCAAGTGAAAGTCACAGTTTTTGGGAGTGTGTGTTGTCCTGTGATGCATAAGTCAGCATATATAATACATTAGCTTGGCATGCTTACCAAATCAGAATAACAAAATGCATATATCTGAAGTTGTGTAAAATTTGGGGTTTTTAATGAGTCTCAAGTTATTGACACAGTGACCCACTTGCTTGAGACTCAAATATTTATACTTGAATCAACGTTGGCTAATCCTGAAATCTGATTGGCTGACCAGGCCAGGTTATGAGTATTCTCAGACTTCATACTATTCTTAAGTTTTGAGCTTGTAGGTCAAGTATATGGAGTATCTTGTATAACTCATTCACCCCTAAAGACACATATGGACTAGTCTAATTCATTGATTTATAGAAGAGTTTCACAAAATTTAGTGTCCAAATTTGTCTACAGTTATGAGACTTTAATAGATGACCATTACAATCAATTGATATTGCATCATTTCTATTTTTAGATGGACTGCACCTGTATGGAGCTAGCTTTGGAGGGTGAGCGTCAGTGTAAAGCAGGCGATTGTCGGACAGGTGTACAATTCTTTGAAGCAGCGGTCCAGACAGGAACTGACGATTTGAAAACGCTCAGTGCGATATACAGTCAACTCGGAAATGCATATTTCTATCTTCAAGAATACGGCAAAGCTCTAGAATATCATAAGCTAGACTTATCATTAGCCAGGTAAGTAAGCTCTTTTGTTGTTTCCTGGTTGTTTTGAAATATTCTAAAATTCAAAAACTTTTTTTTTGTACAGTAAAAACTCATTGTACTGCCACCATTTGTAGTGTCAAAACCGTATATCACTATTTAATTTACTCAGAATGAACCCCCCTCCCCAACATTAATGCATTCTTTGTAATTCTAAACTTGCAAACTACCATCGGCTGCCATTTTCCGAACACAAATGATTAAAAAGCATGCTATTTTAACCATTCATTAATACTACCATTTGAAGCATTCTCTACTGTACTCTACTGTCTACTGACTCACTGTCAGACAGTTCATAGACATGAAAAACAGCTTGCATGAAGTGAAGTGATTTCTGGCAATGAAATAATAAAATAATCACTACAAACAAAGCTTTTAACTCTGACGACGATGGCTATAATATTACGGAAGTAGTTATCTATTATTTTTTATTGCAACAAAAGTTGTATCTAAAACAATTAAATTAAACTGCTTTGTTTACACTTGTGTACAACTGGAAAATCGCCAAAATCTCTCTGGACAGCAGGTGGCAGTATAACAAGGTTTAACTGTATACTTGAATATGATCTGAAAGGAGAGTCTCAGAAGACTGGTACAAGGAAGTTAACTCATCAACCCCTGAAAAACAATGGACTCTTCTATAAGTCAATGTCTTAGACTAGTCTAAATGTGTCTTTAGGGGTGATTGAGTTCAACTGCTTCATTTCTGTCTATCCTTGATATGTGAATACAGAAAAGTCTTGAAGATAGATAGCAGCAAAATAGTTGTTTTAGGGCTCGAGTGACAATTGGGTATGTCCGATTGATTTTGGACCTGGAGCTGTAGTGGAACTCTGGGTAAAGGTTCAAATGGAGTGCCTTTCAAAAGCATGCCAGTAGACCTTTTCAAGATAACTGTGGTTCTGTAACTTTCGACATTGAAATTATAATTTATACAGATTTCAGCAAAATCATAGTATACAGACATTGCTGATTGTTTCCTGGCGTCAGTTTCTGGGAATCTGTATCATTTTGGCATCCAAAGTTACAAGACCACAACAGTTATGAAGAACAGGTCTTAACTACAATATATATATTTTGGGGGGTGGGGATGTTTCGTGTTTATCATGTTATATTTTTATCACATCCTGTACAGATTACATGTACAGGGGCATTACTGCCTTTTTTTGTTTTGTTGGGGTTTTTTTTACTACTTGGATTGATATACAATAACAAAAAGGATAAACACAGGCATAAAATTTTTTAAATTCCTATATTTTTTGTGAAAATTGCTTGAGAAACCCAGTTTGGTATTTTTTCACTTAACTGATTAATTCAACCTTACTATTTGTATATGCATACCGCACTGGATCTGACCTTATTTTCACAAAATGTATAGGAATATAACAGTTTTGAGTGTTTAGAACTCTTATAACTACTTGTACATCAAGTACATGTAGTTAAAGTAGAAACATTTGAATTAATATTTTATTTTTTTTTTGATAAACACAGTTAATGCCCCTTTAATAAAAGTAATTTGAAATTAAAGAATGAAAAAAAAAGTTTAAAATTATTAATGAGATGTGGAGTTCTTTTCTGTTTCTGTTCACACCCCCTCCCCCCTGCCCCATGATGTTTCTGTAGCGAAAAACTGCAAAATTAAAGGACAGAAAAATATTGAAATTGATAAAATCTTGAAATTTCGGCTATTGCCCTAGACAGTGGGGTTTAATTAATTTAATGAGTCGGTTTAGATGTGGAAGTCCAGCCATCTTTTCTTTTTGTGGGAAAAGTGTAACCATTTCATGTCACCACCATTTACCCCAAATACGCATTTGGATTGGTCTTAGTCATTGATTTACAGAAGAGTCCATTGTTTGTCAGGGGTTGATGAGTTAAAGATTGACCTTTACAATATCGGGACTGTCCATGTTGCTTAGTGAGGCAGTCTCATTTTCATACAATGTAGGCAAAGTCTTCCTGTTATTTGACCGAGTAAGAAATAGAGTCCATATGATTAATTCATTAGTTACATGTGTATCTTGTAGATTAAAGGGGCATTAGCTGTCTTTTTTTTCAAAAAATTCATTTTCCTTTTTTCACTTTTTAGACTGATGTACAATAGCAAAAAGAGCAATATAGAAATTCTTAAATTTCTGTATATTTTGTGAGAATTGCTAGAGAAACCCAGGTTTGGCTCATTTTCACTTGCAATTGTTCACTCATCCTTACTATTTGTATATGAATACCACACTGGACCAGACCTTATTCTCACAAAAATATATAGGAATATAAAATATTTTATTCCTGTGCATAGCTTTTATTTGTTATTGTACATCAAGTAAATAATGTACAAGTAGTAAAAGTAGAAAAATTCAAAATAATTTGTTTTGGTAAACACAGCTTATGTCCCTTTAATTAACTCATCAACCCCTGAAAAACAATAGACTCTTCTGTAAGTCAATGACTTAGATCAGTCCAAATGTGTATTTAGGGGTAAATGGGTTAAAAAGAAATATTGATTCCATTGCTCTTCTGTTTCATTTTGTGACAGTGAAATAGCTTCTTCCTTGAAACTGAATGAAAGGTGAAGTGCACCTTGCTATATTGCTAAATGATTGGGGAGTTTAGTATATTGAAAAAGTCTCATTTAAGCAAATAGGAAACAAATTTCTTTTTTATGTCGGTAGTAATGAAATAGAGGTCAAATACAATAGGCAAATGAGTGCCCTTTGTGGTTTTCACAAAAGGTTCGGCTGTCATGTTTTCCAACGAAAGTTATTCCAAGTCTCTCTAGGAAACGCACTCCTGCTAATTATGGATGCCATTGTCCGATTAGTGTAAATTCAGCGGTCAATTATTAACGGTGATTGCTTGAAGCCAACCAATAATAAGTAGTAAAGGCTTGACATGAAAAGATGCTAGGAAAAGTATGGTAAACAACGCTAAAATCAATACCAACAGAAAAATGTGAAGATAAACTTCTAAACGAATTGTTGATAGTGACATTGTTACAACTTCCTCTGGGAATTCCAGAGAGACGTCAATTTCATGTTGTTTCTTTAGGGTCATATATACTGTGATCCATATTAAGTGAATAAATAGTTAGTTCACATTTCCGCAGTGGAATGATTCAAGAGTAACAGTGGATGAGTCTGCGGCCGAGTGTCTCTTACTTCTGGTCAGTGCGAGTTAGAACCCGGCCAACGGATTCTAAGCTGATTTTGTGGAAAGTATGCCAGTTTAATTTCGGAAAGCTACATATGTAGTGGTCTCTTCCTGGGTACATTGTAACCAGGTTCTCTCCTCCATTAAAAACTGAAAAATTGATGAGTGTGTCACTAAACAAAATCCAAATTAAAAGTTTTTTAAAATTGAGTCACACAATACAAGTACAGTAAAATCAGCTTTAGTGACCACCTGTGCATAAAGTCCACCTGGTCACAAAAACCGTTTTTTGCTGTCCCCAATAAAACCATGAGTGTACAAATCAACCTTTATATAAAGACCACCTCCCTATAAAGACTGGTTTTGTTGTGTCCCGAAAGGAGTACTTATATACAAGTTTCACTTTAGTTAGATGCCATACATTCTCAATCAAATTTTATTATCCAGACTCCAGTTGAGGTTGTCACTGAAATCCAATGCCATACATTCATAATCAGATTTAATGTCCAGACTCCAGTAGAGTGTGACTGAAATCAAATCCCATACATTCATAATCAGATGGTATGTCCAGATTCTACAAGTGTGTCACTGAAATCCAATGCCATACATGTACATTAGCAATCAGATGTTATGTCCAGACTCCAAAATGCCATACATTAGCAATCAGATGCTATGTCCAAAATCCAGACTCCAGAAGTCTGTCACTAAAATCCAATGCCATACATCAGCAATCAGATGTTGTGTCCAGACTCAGGAAGTGTTTGATTTAAATCCAATGCCATTTATTAACAATCAGATGTTGTGTCCAAACTCCAATGGTATGTGACTGAAATCCAATGCCATACATTTGCAATCAGATTTTATGTCCAGATTCCAGTAGAATGTGTGATTTAGTTTCATTATTATTTGTGTGGGCGACCATTCCATATATTTGATTGACTTCATCAAAGATCCCATCTCGTGATGAAGCATAGCAGCCAATATTAGATAATTTCCTTATTGCTGTTTTACAGCTAATATATGGCTGAAATATGAGACTCAACAGTTCAACTAAAATAATGTCAGGTTGATGAAAAGTTCAAATGTGTGTAAATAGGAGCATGTTCTGCCTCAATCAATTCGATAAACATGGTAATAAAATCCACATTTGTAGGTACAAGTTATTGCTACCTGGAAAATTTGCAATCTACTGACAAAATCGCCAGCTCGTACAGGAAAAGAGAATCTTCAAAGAGTATTATGGGACAAAGGGAATTGAAGTGGAATTCATATAGGTTATTAAAAGTGAAGGTAGACTAATTGGTTGGCAGAAATTTAGTTGACTCGTTAAGTAGGACAGTCAAAGTTAAATGGGATGGAGTCAATTCAGCTGAATTAATTGGCATCATGCCATGAGATTTGAAGAACTAAGAATTATTCTGTATCTATGGGCATTTAATTACATTTCTATTCGACATCTCGATATCTCGGATCATTAGGATGAAAAACCTTGAGCATTCTAATCAAACTCATATTACTAGCATTTAATTATTTACTTTCATATGGGTTTTCTTGATTTCCTAACTTCACCTATGGAAACCACAGTTCTAATTACATATACATGTAGTTTTGCCAATTTTACGTTCTGTTTGTAATACACAGTGACCTTTCTTTATATTGGCCATACCATGCTGCATGTGTGTTCTCTGGAGATTTTGATGTTGCAGCCAGAGTTCTCACAGACCTTGAAAAGTGCTTGAATGAAGATTTTGTCCTTGAAAAGTGCTTACATTATAAAAATAAAAATACCTATTAAAAGTGCTTGAATTTAATGCAAAATGCTTGTTTTATTTCATTAGAGTGCTTGAATTCTACTTCTTGCATATTTATTCATCACTAAAGAAAAACTTCAAAATTAAGAATATTAATTAGCCTGATCATACAGACACTTCGTTTAGATACATGTAATACAATTTGTACAGTGCTCCAGATAACTTTCTGAGCACTTGGGTATAATAACCATCATTTCCAAATCCAGTGGGTATTTTTACCCACAAAATTTCTGTCAAGTGGGTATTTTCCAATTCTGTTGCCATATTACGATTGCCATTGATTTACTATAAATGTTTGGTTGCTAATTTACCATTAATTAATCTGTATTTAACTGTCTGTACATTGTAAGTCCAAAATCTAAACATCTGGGTTTGGGTCAGCTTAACTGCGTTATCACTGCAGAGGTTTAACACACATTATGATCCAAGATCCATTCAGAACTAGTGAACTCAATATTTTATCTCTCAGCAGGTTTCAGATCCAATGTGTTTAATTTTATGCTTCGGTTTGGATTTGCATTGGGTATCTTACACATGGATTTTAATTTGCTTGCGTATCTATTTATTTTTTATGCATAAAATGCTCAAATGAGATTTTGTATAAAGCATTTTTGTGATGCTGTAGTGCTGGATCTCATTAGTGTGTAGTAGAACTCATGAGCAGTTATTTTGAGGATCGCTATTGAAATTTCAAAGAGTTTATTTCAATAGACCTTTTCTGAGTTTTTCTGCTCCAACATGGTTTGTAATAATATTATGCACCTCCAACGAAAATATGCCCTACATAACTTCCGGCCATTGAGTTTATCACATAGGTGGCCAGAAATATGTATAACATAGAGTTGAAGGAGCCAGATTTCAGAGGTAGCGTAAACTTAATTTAACTTTTTTCCCACTCAAATGACCTGAAACAAGATATCATTGAATGTCATCACTGCACGTGTAGACATTACAGAATCGGAAATTACCTTGGTCACATTTCTGTTGACGTCACATGATCTGAGAACAAACTATTCCTCTAAATTGAACGGAATGGGAAAACTAGGGGGAAAAACTCTATTCTGCATAAGTTCATAATACAGTAGACCTTGTCTTGAAATACCACTATCAAAAAGTCTTCTGAGACCACATTCTAAAAACCACTTTGTTAAATAATCCTTTGAATAAAATCTGTCTTGAGAGACCACATTTTAGTGGCAGATGGTGGTGGTCTCTCAAGCTCTCAAGACAGGTTCGACAGTAATAAGTATACGGTACCATTTATTTATTCAATTGAAAACACATACTTTGGATACAGTTTACCATCAATATGTTTGATAGGGATATGTTTGTGTCATTGTAATGCATGATTTTTTTTTCTAAATATATACATTTTTTCTGTCGATTTAGAAAGCTGTAAATTCCTTTATCAACGGTAAATAATATTATGTACATTTGCTCTGAACAAAATACTGTCTTAGGGGATAATTGTAAGAATAATGACGGTAGTCATAAGGCGATCTGACAGTAATGCATACAGGGAAATTTTACCCCCCCGTTTTATTTTTGCCCCTTTCGCCCTCATCATTAGTCGAATTCAAAATTGGGCAAATTAAAAATAGTAGATTCATTTGTTTTTACTAATTGCAGAGAGTATCTGTTATGTACCGGTATTTTATTTTAAACAACACGCAAATTTTTTTTAAAAGACTATAATGTAAACATGCTGAAAGTAGACATGTGCAAGTATTAATTGTTAAATAAAACCAATTGAAATTAAAAAAAAAAAAAAATCATATTTTCAGATGCTTGGGGAGTAAGGTTAACCTAATTATTTTGGGATAAAGTTACATCTTTATTACAACCTGATTGGCTGCATATTTGCATAATTTACACATAAAAAAAGCAATGGATAGCAAGCACATTAAAATACATGACAGGGGGTCAACAATAATGAAAATTTGCACTTGTGGGACAAGTAGTATTCAAATCTACTTGTCTGAATGCAAAAATGACTTGTCCAAAAATCAAGTGTAAAAGTCAAATATATTATTTTGTGTTTAAACAATTATGATTTTTATCAAATTAATTTTTGTCTTTAACAGTTTTACTTGTCCCAAACAAGCGGACAAACCTTAATGTTGAACCCAACATGTGTATGACACACAAAGCAATTGAAATCTGAAGCGTAAAATTAAACACACCAAATCTGATAATTTCTCTCTCTGGCAGACTTATTTTCTTTGTTAGATATTGAACTAATTGAAGATGGAGCAAGTTGACAGAATGGTTGTTGGTCGTAAAGTGTTTTTTTTTTTTTCTGTATTAATATAAAGTGTGTTCAATCCCAGTTGAGATAATGCGTTATGTTAACCGATATTTTACTTTGCCTAGCTGTTTGGCTACCAAACATACTACATGTACATGTATGTCCAGAAATTACATCTAATTTTACCTTTACATTTTATTAGCGAGCCGGCCTGGCTCAGTCGATAGCGCGCTCGACTCTGGATCGTGAGGTCGTGAGTTTGAGTCCCATCGCCGGCAGGTTGGTTTTCTGTCTTTCGGATGAGACAGTAAAAACTGGAGGTCCCGTGTCACAGTAGGTGTCGGCACGTTAAAGAACCCTCACTGCTCAGTGGCCATAAGTGCCGAGCATGGGCCAAAATTTGAAGCCCTTCACCAGTATTTGGTGACATCTCCATATGAGTGAAATATTCTTGAGAGGTACGTTAAATAACAATAAACAAACATTTTATTAGCTTGTTAAATCTCCATATATAATGAAAATATTTTTGAAGAAATGCGAGTATATGTCTAAATGGGCTTACCTTAAAAGCTTGAAATTATTACTTTAAAAGTATATCCTTGCTAACTCAGACTTTTTGAAAATTTTTGTATGTTGATTGTACTTTCTTCATTGATTGTGACATTTGGATTTTCGGACAAGTTGTTTTTCGTTTTCGGACAAGTAGCTTTCAGTACTTCTTGTCCTGCAGGACAAGTGGAAATTTTCATTATTGTTGACCACTGAAGGTCTTACAATTATTAAATTCATGGCAAAATATTGGAGTGGGTAGGGGATAGGGGTACGCGACAAGTATTTCTGGTTATCTATGGCAAGTAGCAAAAAAATTATGTCTAAAATATTTCATGTAAACACAAAAATGAGCGTGAACATTAGGCATTATCTTGTTGTCCATTAATATGACATTAAAAAGGTCAAGAGTGACCACGCTAAAACTCCAGGTCAAGAGTGACCACGCTAAAACTCCAGGTCAAGAGTGACCATGCTAAACCTCTAGGTCAAGAGTGACCATGCTAAAATTCAAGGTCAAGAGTGACCATGCTAAAAATCCAGGTCAGGAGTGACCACACTAAAACTCCAGGTCAAGAGTAACCATGCTAAAACTCCAGGTCAAGAGTGACCACACTAAAACTCCAGGTCAAGAGTGACCATGCTAAAACTCCAGGTCAAGAGTGACCACACTAAAACTCCAGGTCAAGAGTAACCATGCTAAAACTCCAGGTCAAGAGTGACCACACTAAAACTCCAGGTCAAGAGTGACCATGCTAAAACTCTAGGTCAAGATTGACCATGCTAAAACTCCAGGTCAAGAGTAACCTCGCTAAAACTCCAGGTCAAGAGTGACCACGCTAAAACTCCATGTTGTTTACTTTTGATTTTGTTAGATACTGTATGTGTACTTTTTTAGCGGTATGACAAAATTAATAAATTTAATTCTGTGAATTCAAGATTGCGCTAATCAGTTTACACACCTCAAGTGATAAAATATGAGGGTGTTAATATCAATATTAGTTTAAAGGCATACAAACTGTCAAAAAGAATTTCAAATAATTGATGTTTCAAACAAATAAAATGTTTGTTCAAAATTTTTGGTTGAAAAGTACTTTTAAAAATCACGGGTTGAAAAGGCTTCTAAAATTGTTATAATTTGTGAAAAAAAATCACATGTGAGTGAGTAATTGGGAAGTAAACATTGAATTTTTTCATGGATGAAAGGAATATCAGTTGTCGTGTGTTTTGTTGTAGACTGGTATGCTTGATTTGTTAAAAATATCTAGGGGTAATGACTATAGCTTTTTTCTGTTTTTTTATCAGAGTGTTAAGATTTAATCATGAGATATGCATGTATATCTTAACATAATGACAGCCTGTTTACCTTCAATCAAATTTATATTACATACATTGAAACTCGTATATTACAACCTCCTTAGGGACACAAGAAAACCGGTCTTTATCGGGAGGGAGGTCAGATCTTTATATAGAAGTTGATTTGTACACAAATGGTTTTATTGGGGACAGCAAAAAAAAATAAAAGGTTTTTCGTGACCAGGTGGTCTTTATACATAGGTGGTCATTAAAGCAGGTTTCACTGCATTATTTATAAGATTAATCTCATGACTTAATGAATGACTGCTTAAATGCTCAAACTGAATACGGTTTATCTAATAGCACACTGAAATGTATCCATTATTAATATAAACAACTTTTTTATGCCCCGGCCTGAAAGGTCAGCTGGGGGGCATCTAGTGTTTGGATCATCCGTCTGTCTGTTTGTCTGTCTCACTGTAATTCTGTCCCATCTGTCTGTGTGTGTCTTTTTGTCTGTCTTTTTGTCTGTCCGTAATTCCGTCCAGCTAGAAATTTGTTGGGGCCAGGGGGCATTTGTGTTTCACAAACACATCTTGTTTCTAATTAAAGGACCCTATATGTCCAATCAAACACACCCTACAATATACATCAAGGCCACTAGGCCAATAAGCAACAGTTCATGGTAATCGCTGGCTTAACATAGACTTTGAGTATGATGGTAATCGCTGGCTTAACATAGACTTTGAGTATGATGGTAATCGCTGGCTTAACATAGACTCTGAGTATGATGGTATTCTTTTGCTTAACATAGACTTTGAGTATGACAGTAATCGCTGGTTTAACATAGACTTTGAGTATGATAATAATCGCTGGCTTAACAGTCTTTGAGTATGATGGTAATCGCTGGCTTAAGATAGACTCTGAGTATGATGGTAATCATTGGCTTAACATACATGTAGACGTTGATTATGACAGTAATCATTGGCTTAACATAGACTTTGAGTAAGACGGTAATCGATGGCTTAACATAGACTCTGAATATGATGGTAATCGCTGGCTTAACATAAACTTTGAGTATGGTGGTAACCGCTGGCTTAACATGGACTTTTAGTATGGTGGTAATCGCTGGCTTAACATGAACTTTGAGTATGGTGGTAATCGCTGGCTTAACATGGACTTTGAGTATGGTGGTAATTGCTGGCTTAACATGGACTTTGAGTATGATGGTAATTGTTGGCTTAACATAAACTTTGAGTATGACGATAATCGTTAGCTTAACACAGATGTCAAGTCAAGGAATAAGGAATGTCACCCGTGGAAGAAATAAATAGCAAATGCTTGATGATGGAATTGTTTTACAGCTTGTGGAGCTGATGAATTTATTATTATAAAAAAAAACCAATACAAAAAGAAAAGAAAAAAAGCGAAACAGTGCATTTAAAGAAAAAAAAATTAATTAGTAATTATTGTATAATTTTATTATAAGAATACTCTATTGTCCGCTAACATCCAATGGTTCTACGACACTTAACCCCGCTTTATCTAATGTTTCTACAAAAATACTTCTAGCCAAAATCATAATATACAATGTATTTGTGTAATATTACAGAGGGACTAATACAGGCCTGTACGTTCTGATGATTTTAAAGCTATGGTGAAAAAGAGTTAAATTATATCAGTACATTTGAATTAATCTCTTGTAAAAGCTTTTCCATTCTTAATTACAGATTTTTATTTACAAATGTAGAGAGCTGTTGCAACATTTTGAATTTTGTTTAAATCGGGAAATTTATTTTACTGCATGTGTTGTGTAAACTTTATTTTCCATTTTGAGTACATCATAACGGTGATACTTATAGCGAAAGGATTGGCATATTAGAATACTGAATAAAATTGCCACAGTAAATGGTCTGAATACCTACTTTGGTACCGGTATATTGTCTCTTTCTTAAATAGATCTGTTAAGCTTGTTCTATGATGATTCAATTACATGTCTGTTTATCACCTAAAACTTGCCGTGACATATTTAAAGCACTCCCTCTTTCTGTCTTTTAGTGAAATATATTGCAAATAACAAGAACACGTTTTCCTATTTTCCTGAGACAAAATTAGTATTTGATTTAGAAACTCAGTTAGCCAATGGAATGTCATGTAACTTTGTCTGGCTGTTCTAAGTGCAGAAAGTGTATTTTTGGTATGAATGGTTGACTATCATTGACGGAATTAAAATGCTCAAGAACAGTGTTATTGATAAAAAAAAAAAAATGATACTACATGTACATGTACAGCCCAAAGTCACCGAGTTACACAGTACTCAAGCTCAACGTTTATTTCATTATTTTGACTTCATGTAGATCTATATAGTTGTCTGTGAAACACTGCGATGTGACCAAATAGGAAACACATTACCAGTGATATCTTATGTTATCTACATGTAGGATTTGTCTGGGGTCAGAGGTTACCAATAAAATCTTTCTGGATTTTTTTTATTAGGGTAGGACATATACATTTATCTTTTCTTTTTTTTATTATGCATAATGTACATGTAAGTGTTGATATGCCAGTGATGGAAGAATTTATTTCTGTGTACATGTACTTTGTGATATTTTTTGCTTAGTAATATCAAGTTTATAGCAATGGAACGGTAGCATAACTCTTCCAGTTTAGTTCAGAGAGAGGGAGAGAGAGAGAGAGAGAGAGAGAGAGAGAGAGAGAGAGAGAGAGAGAGAGAGAGAGAGAGAGAAGAAACTGAGATAGAAAGAAAAAATAGGAAATATGCATGAATTTTAATGTCAAACTAATTTTGTTTTATGTTTGGTTTCAGAACACTGAGTGATAAAGTCGGAGAGGCAAAGGCAAGTGGAAATCTGGGAAACACCTTGAAGGTGCTGGGAAAATTTGATGAAGCAATCGCTTGCTGTAACCGACATTTAGAGATTTCCAGAGAGCTAGAGGATAAAGTATGTATGATCTACATTGTATCATGTTGTATATCATAATTTATCTAATTAAGGTACTGCTCTAATTAAGGTGCCACTAAGACCAAAATTATGTTTATTAGGTCCCCCAAACAAAGTTTAGGAGACATGTTGTGTTTGCTCTGTTTCCTCTTCTTATTGTTATTATTATTTTATTTTGATAGCAGGGCCCTTTGAAACAAACCCCCCCCCTCCCTTCCCAAAATGAAAACTAAATGTTTTTGACGGCTTTAATGATAACATACAGTAAATAAATAGGACCAGACGATCTTTTATCCTCAGGTGGATTAAATCATTACAGAATAGATTTTAGATATGAACAGAGACTGATTAGATTGACTCACACCATCTTAACTTTAACATGAAACAGAACTTATTTTGCCCCGGCCATTGATGTGATTACAGAGTCCAGTCACTAAGTTTAATCTGAGTTGTGGTGTTAAAGCGTTGGTTATAATCGCATCGTAATACTTTCCTGACTTTGTACTTGTTTCAGACCTATATTTATTTGCCTTGATATTTGATATATAGATTTCTATACTTTGTGTTGGTGTGTATCACAACTGCATCAGCAGACATTATTTAAGATTCCACAGTAGTCGGTACATCCCGATTTTCAAAACCATGTGTTTTGACATTTTCTGTATCAGCATTTCGAATTCAGCATTGTCAGTTATATAAATTGATACCAACAGTCATTATGGATTGTTTATTTAGGGTATGCCTAATTAGTAACTGATTGATTTGTCATCTAACTAACAGGTAAGCTGTTAGGGGATGGCAGCACAGGTTAAAGTCTATTTCCTGAATGTCTGACAAATAATTCCGTACATTATTGGGATTTCATTTTCAATTTGAAATCAGTATTTGCTCTTAATATAATTTATAATAATATAGATTTAAAGACTGGCTACATTAATTACACCAGCATGATGATAAAGAAGTGTATTTAATATGACAAACTTAATTGATTATGGATCATTACTTATTAAGAACAGAGCATATAATTACAAGTGACAGCGTGGACTCCTGGGTCATGTTCATCATGCAGTAGACTAAATAAACAACATAAAAGGAATGTTTGTTCACGTAAATTTTTTCACTTTTATAAATGTTTGTAGCTGATAATGATCAAGATTAACTAATTAAATAAACAACATTTACATGTAGACCGTATTTATCTTGAACTTGTTGCATGGATACTTGAGGTTGAATTCAAACCCCAGATTGAGGAAACGCCAATTAACTCTTCAACCCCTGTGGTCACATTTAGACTCGTCCAGATCAATAAATAGAATTGTCCAGTATCATATCTCCGGGGTGAATATTTAATACTGAATGTTAGATTATTGTAAAATTTGAATTTTAAATCATACACTCCTAAATCATATAAATGGCCTTTACCATTCTTTGAAATGGGCAAGTCCAAATGTTGCTACAGGGGGCAGTGAGTTAATGGGGTCATCTGAAAAATTTTTTTTTTTTGACACAAATTACGGCGACCATATATCTGAAATACCCCAAATTGAAAAGGGCGCCTTTATTAGATAAATTACAGTAATCGTTAATTTTTGCTGTATGAAATTTTTGCCATTTCAGTAGTCACAGGTCATGTTTTTTATTTTGCGATTTCAATTTTGATTTACTGATGCCTAGTATATTATACCAAACTGAATTTTATTATACTCAAAGCATTACCTTAAATCATCAATACACACTGAAAATGAAGCATCACCATGAGTCAGTTAGGATTGAGTGGTTTCTTCAAGACATGTACAGTGAATAAAATGGGTTGTGATTCTGGTGGATCCAATATTTTTGTGTTTTATTATAATATCAATTTTTGTGATTTTAGTACTATCGCAAAAATTGGAGAACTACAGAAAATACTGGTTATATGGTGATATCTCTCAGGGAAGGAGTCATGGGCAGGCCCCCAAGGATCCCCGTAATCTCCAATAAAGTACCTGTCTTATTAAAACTGCCCTATAATTGCTATATTTTGACTTAACTCATTCACCCCTAAAGATATATTTGGACTGGACGAAGTTATTGATTTAAAGAAGAGTTCATTTTTTTCAAGGGTTTATGAGTTAAAGGCAAGACTTAAAAACAGGCATTATCCCCATATTATTTCTATCAATTTCATATCTGACTGAAACTTTGATTAACATCATTCCTATTCAATCGGACCCAGTGATTTTTCTAATAACTATATAGTCAAAGTAGTAATATAAAGTTGAACTTGAGTTTTGAGTTGTTGACTTACATGTACATGGATGAGCCAAGATTAGATCTGAAATTTTGTCTATCTGGAATTTGAAATTAGATTTTATCTTGACTCAGGCAATAACATGATTGGGAGGGGGACAATAATTCAATTTAATTTGAGCTGTGGTATTAAATTGTCCATTAAAATCGTGTTGTAATACTTTTTATTCATCTAGTTTTTGGATCGTCCGTCTATCTGTGTGTTTGTGTGTCCGTCCGTAATTCCGTCCCACTTACATATAAAGTGCAATATTTAAAATTTGTTGGGACTGGGGGCATTTGTGTTTCACAAATACATCTTGTTTGACTTTGCACTTCTTTAAGATATTTATTTTCATTCATTTATTTGGGGGGGGTGTTATAAACTGTACTGAATTCTTTTTTACCCAGCTGCATCAATACACATTTAGCAGAATCTTATACCATGCATTTTGATATTTCCATGTGACACTTTGAATTCAGATTATAGAATTGTCAGTTACAGAATTTATCCCAGCAGTCATTATTATTTATTTATTTAGGACTTGTGTAATTAATTATTGGCTGATTACTGGGCTGATACAAGCAGGAAACCTGTTCATAGATGGCAGCACCAATTGATGTCTATTAAGTACTTCCTCAATGTCAGACAAATGTGTTCGTGCATACTCGGAAATTAATTTTCAATTTGTTTTTGCACTTGAAATAACTTAAAAGTTGACTATGTGAATTATGTCAGCAAGGTGAAAAAGAAGTCTGTTTGATATGATGAACATAACTGGAAATGGACAGGTACTTATTCAGATCAGAGTACCTGTACCTTCTATTTTAATCGGGTGCAGTTAAACACGGCCAAGTGAAAGCATTGAGTACTCATCATGCGATCAATAAACCTCAATCAAGTTGAGGAGAGCTAATGATCGGTCATTGGTCTCGGCATCCAATTAAGGAGATTGATTAAGGTTAGGTTTTCCTGCTTTTACGGCTCATACATCAACGAACCATGCATGGTATAAATACTTTTGTACTTTGTATGTCTTATAAATGTATGGCAAGCACATCCCATTCTTCAGACACTGGATTACAGTGGGACTTGTTTTAATAGACCACCTTATCTGCTATTGAAATGTGGCCTCTCAAGTCTCAAGACAGGTGGTCTCTCAAAAGAGGTTTTATTTAACTCATTTACTCCTAAAGAGACATTTGGACTGGCCTGAATCATCAATTTACAGAAGAGTCCATTATTTTTATAGGGGGGAGGTTGATGAGTTGAAGCAATGAAGGATTTATTTGCCAAATGGTTTTCAAAATGTCTCAAAAGACAGATGGTCTTTCATGAGAGTGGTCTTCCAAGACTGGTTCCTCTGTATTGTTGTATTTTTTTTTGCAAAAATGACTCGGTTTTGGACTTGGCCTATTTTCAGTGCCAAGGTTGGATTTACCTCGTTCAAACCTTAATTTAGAAAAAAAACAATGGTAACAAATTCTGGATTGATACTAGCTAATCATATTAGCAAACAAATCTATCAGTAATTGAAACTGATTTATCTACCGTCGTCAACTTCTGTAACTAATTAATCATTTTTTAGGTTTGTTTTGTCTTCCAAATCTAATTAAAGGATTATCTCCGAATATTAATTGCCGGGAGATATTGATTCATTTAACTTCTCTGATGGTTTTTATACACAATTATATGACGTGTTTTTGTTTACTGTGCGTTTGACTTTTAGTGGCATAGAATGAATACTGATGGTGCTCTGTGTGTAGGGAAAACGGTTGCATAAATTAAATATCTATAAAAAGATACACGTAGTACAGTCAATTCTGGAATTATCACCACTAGATTCATTGCCATTATTTATCACAATAATACCACATTCATTCAGGAACGTTTTATAAATTCATAAAATCTATAAATTTATAAATGGTATTTCTCAAATTCTCGATATATACTGCTATAGGTAAACGTGGTCAATGAAGAGGCTAATAGGTCTCTAGATCACCAGAGTAAAGTCAGGTGGTAGTATCGGGATCTAAAAATTCCCTAAGTCCGATGTCCAGGACTTGGTTAATTCACGTTTGGACTCGGCATTTAGAAATACCCAAAGTCTGAGGGACTTGCCCTCATCTGCAATCATAGATCGTAAATGAATATTAAAGGCGCTGATTTCAAACAGAAATAAATCTATTTAACTATAATTGCGTAATCTTTATGTTTTACATGTATGCCTAATTGCATAGAAGATATTTCATTGTTCAGGGACTTGTACCTCATAGAACTTCAGGTTGTAGAACTTGACACTTTAATGTTGAGGAACTTTAACTTCATATAATTGATGTCGTAGAACTTACATGACACTTTAAAATTGAGGAACTTTGACACTTGCATCACAGAACTTCATGTTATAGAACTTACATGACATTTTAATGTCGAGGGACTTTAACTTCATATAATTGATGTTGTAGAACTTACATGACACTTTAAAATTGAGGAACTTTGACACTTACATCATAGAACTTCAAATTGTAAAATTTACATACCACTTTAAAATTAAGGAACTTTGGCTTTTACATCATAAAACTTTGTTGTAGAACTTACATGACATTTTAAAATAAATTGTGGAATTTTGACACTTACATCAGAGAACTTCATGTTGTAGAACTTACATGACACTTTAAAAATAAATTGAGAAACTTTGACACTTACACTAGAGAATGTCATGATGTTGAAATTAAATGACACTTTTTCTTGTATAGGGTCTTTGATACTTACAATATCATAGAACTTTGTTTTGTAAAACATAGGTTTTTTTAAAACTTCAATGAGAATTTAATTTTGAAGGACTTTAATGACGCTTTAGTGTTTGAGAACTTTGTTTCATCTAAATCTTATAAAGACATATACTGCGAAATCTTGTTGTTATCTCGAAATTCACAGGACCACCTCCATTACTCCGAAATATCAAGAATGCTAGACAACCATAATGTTGATTATGATATTTCTGTCCATCCATAAAAATCAGGATCGCCTTGTCAACTTTGACATAACCGGAATTTTGACTCGTTAGATTTCGACATAACAAGAATGAACTGTAAATTGATATTTAATTACTCTTGATTACACAACTATAATCCTGATATATTTACGTCTGTTTTTTTGTTTTGGGTTTTTTTTGTTTTTTTTTTTATGTTTTTTGTTGTTTTTTTTTTTTCATGATTATATCTCATGGGCATCATAATGTCATGGTGTTTCTAGCACTATTGACGTCATTTATGTCTTGCAAGCATTTATAAATGTCATTTATTTAATCTGTTATTGTTCTCTCTCTGTTTTAAGTGACTATTGACACTGTCCAATAAAAACTCGCTATTTCTAAAACCTAATGTATATCAATTATTTTTTTCCAGGTAGGAGAGGCTCGAGCACTATATAATCTTGGCAATGTTTATCATGCAAATGGAAAACACACGGGAAGGAGCGGGGATCAGGATCCAGGTGAATTCCCCCCGGAAGTGAAAGATTCCCTTCAAAAAGCAGCAGAATACTACGAGTAAGGTCATTTATCATTTTCTTCTTGTTGAACACAGGTGGATGATGACAGAACGTCAGATATCAAGCTCGACATCTTTATTTTTGTGTAAAATTCCGTTTACAGTATGTAATTGACGTTTCCATTTATGCATGAAGAATTATTAAATTTGAGGATGGCACAATACTCGACACCTCGGTCATATACCTTGGACAAACATTGAAAATGCATTGTGACATCAAGAGATTTGACTAACTTTTGTGTGAAAATTTTATGTGTCAATTGAAGAGTTGAATTGGCGACATAAAATTGATATTAGCTACAAAATGTTCTTTAAATTTATCCATAATCGCAGATACTGTTTACTTGTATATTTTTTCTCCTGTTTAATTTTCGCCCTTTGATGAGAGGGCAAATTAAAAATCAAAGTGAAATTTTTAAGCTAAATGTTTGAAGGACGAACATACATGTTATCCATTAGAATTTGTTAATATAGGGCAAATTTATGTATGAATATGTTTCTGAATATGTCTTCTGTAGTAAAGAAAAACGAAATTCACACCTTGAGCATCAGGAGCAAAAATTACCCCTGTAGCCATAAATGGACTCATCCATTTTCAAAGAATGTTCAAATACACTGTCAAAATTCAGGGGTGTCTGATTTAGAATCTACATTCTACAATAATTTCACATGCAAGATTAACTTGTTCACCCCTGGATTATGACAGTAGAACATACTAATTATTGATTTGGGTGAGTCTAAATGTGACCACAGGGGTTGATAAGTAAAGTGAAATCAGCTACAGACAATGATTTTTATTTTGATAGAAATATTTAAAAAAAAAAAAAAAAGATTTACAGAGTTTTTGAAATTCACCGGTCTTACCAGAAAAACCGGTAAATTTTACAAAAGTCCGGTGAAATCTATCTGATAATTGGTCCAAATGACCAGTAATTTTCCATTTCATTTCAATTGTGTATATATACAAATGTACAGACCAGTAAACAAGTAAAAATTTTCTTTGACCAGTGAAATTCCTTTATTCACTGGTCCAGTTGACCAGTATTTTTTTTTTTATTTCAAAATGTCTGGATTTATGTGAATTCATGTTAGCAATTTTAAGTACGGTATTTATGAAACGACACAGAGAAATTTGTAAAAGTAAGTTATTCTTAATTTTATTTTTTTGATATGGTTGTAGTGTGATTTAAGTGTGACTTATTTTATGTAATCTCTATACACGCTAATGTTTTACGTTTAATTAACGCAATATTATCACATGTCATGACTGCTGTTATTACTGGCATACAGGGTGTTATAAAAGTATTTGTCAGCATGTTCCTGGGTGAGTGGGTGTTCGTGCCTGGATTTCTTGGGAAAAAAAATATATGTACTTAAGTTTTATCTCAAACTTCAATTTTAAACTCGGCTAAGATTTTACTGAAG